>JAQOWM010000671.1:1215000-1307390 GCA_029041755.1 Resseliella maxima | reverse complement strand
TTTGTATTCAGAACAGTCATCTCATTCGCCTCTCCTCTTAGCTGCGTGCTCTTTCGTACAAATAGGCGCTCTTTCCGACTATAGAGCAGAGCTGCTATTTTCGTATGTATACATAAATTAATTTATTTTTGCCTTTTTCCTACCGGATAACTAAGAAAAATCAATTGGAAATTAAACGTGGGTTTCTTTCCTCTTTGAAATGCAATTGAGAGTAAATTTATAAGAAAAATCATGAGACTTGGTATAAATTGAAGTTTATACTGATTTTTGAAAAATTGATGCTTACTGTGTTTTGTGTGAATGTGTGCTGTACGCTGCTAAAATACGTGCTACGCTAATCTGCGCTCTTTTCAGTGTATGCATAACGTCAACATAACGCCGTTGAGAGCGTAGATGTTTGTTTGAGTTTAAATAGAAAAATTGGCGCTTTTTTTGCAATTGTGTTTACAATTTACGTAATTTTTGTTGATGTTTTTTCATTTGTTTGACAATATCAGTATTTCGTAGATAAATTTCAGTATATTAATAGCATTCATGAATGCCACAAATAAGAATATTTTCGTATTAAAAAGCAATGAATAAAAGTCTTAATTTTCATAAATAAAACTTTTTAATTTAAAATAAAAGTCGTAAAGAAGAAAGAAAATGTATAAATGCTATGAAAAGAAATACATATATGTATTTTATATATAAAGATTCTTAAGATCACCAGATGGACTATAGTAATTTATGCGGAATTTGATCTTTCTAACAAATATTTCAAATGCTATAAACTACTCGAAATGAATCACTAAACGTATTCATTTTGAAAGTTGTCAAGTCCGAATTTTTTTTTTTCTTCACGATTCAGGTTATGTTTATTGTTTAGTTTTTTGAGCTCAGTGCAGATTGTTAACCACCTTTTTGTTATCAATGAATTGTTTTATGTCACAATAAATCTTTGAGAAAAAAAAATGTTTAATTCTGTATTAAATCATACAAGTCGAGTACTTTCGGTATTTCGTTCAACTCAAAGGTTTTATGGTATGAAAACATTATTAAGTATTGACATACATATGTATCAAACTAATTGAATTTATGTGGATTTCAGCTTCAGCCCCAAAGAGATTCTACAAAAATGCTAGCATTCTGAGCTGTGATGGAAAATATGAAATAACATTGGATAGTAAAAAATTGAAAACACCAACTGGTTCGGTATTTCAAGTTAAGAGTGAACCATTGGCCATTGCAAGTATGTACTTGATTCATAAATTTTGATAATTGTATGAATTTCAATGAATATCGAAATAATATTTTAGTTGCCGCTGAATGGGACAGTCAAAAGGACATCATTGACCGATCACAAATGCATTTGGTGAGAGATATTCTTGATTTTATATTTTTTTTTATTGGCAAACTCATTTGACATTTGTCTTTCATTCAGACCACATTATGCAATACTGCCTTGGACAATCCAAATAAATTGATGAAACAGGATATTGTCAACTATATGCTCAATTATATATCAACAGATACGATTTTATATCATGCACCCGTAAATATGCATATGTTTTTTTTTTGTTTTTTTTTTTTGTTTTTTTTTTTGTTTTTTTTTTTTGTTTTTTTTTTTTTGTTTTTTTCAAAAAAACAAAATTTATATTTATTGATTCTTCCAATCTACCACAGGACATTGAAGATTTGTACAAAGCACAGATTGCCGAATGGGATCCGATTATCGAATGGTTCAATGAACGTTATAATACTGATCTTAAAAAGAGTATAGATATAACACAGCCAAAAATTAGTGCAAAAACGAGAATGAATATAAGTAAACATTTATTGTCGTATGATGATGCTGCAATGCAAGGATTTATGTATGCAGTCGATACACTGAAATCGATTATTTTGACATTGGCCTGTGTGGACAAGAGAATATCAGTGGAAAAAGCAGTTAAATTATCAAGACTCGAAGAGGAATATCAATTACAAAGCTGGGGACGCATTGAATGGGCACATGACCTTGGTCAAAATGATACACAAGCACGTTTGGCAGCTTCCATTCTTTTTATTCATTTCCATTCGAATGAACATATTATTAAAGAAAAATCGCCTGGCATGTAAATTTATAAATAAAAATATTTGTTCGTAGAAACATGTTAGTTGTTTTCAATCGAAATTGCGGAGAAAAATACCAAAATTGAAGAAAACTGTTCAAAAAAATTTCATTAAAAAACTGCTCTTTCGGGTTCATACAATTTATTTGTACACGACCAGTCAAACATCTTATAGGATGTAGTTTGCAAACAATCTATAGACTGTCGTTCTCCTGTACGGTCGTATGCATTTCTCCTTCTTCTCTTTCTCTCTCTCTCTCTCTCTCTCTCTCTCTTCCTTTCTCTCTCTATCTTTCGCACACACTACCAGCAAATATCAAAAGCGTTATGAACGTGTTTTGTTTTGTTTCTTTTTTTTTAAATTTTTCCCGTGGTTGAGTCATCCGTCTACGAACATATATGTGTAAAAGTAGAAGAGCAGAAAAAGCGTGCGTATATAGAATGCAAGAAAGTGCCAGTGAGAGAGACTGCAAGTAGATTTTTGGACGGTGGAGACAACAAACATACACATACAAATGAAAATTGAATGTAACGCGTAATCGAAAGTTCTTTTGTCATTGAGATGTAGAGTTCATTGTAGTTTGTAGAATAATATTATGCATGCATAGTATTGCAGAAATAAATTCGCGGCGACTGAGAATGGATGATTTTGTTTTTTCTTTGAAAACGCGAAATAAACAAGTGCGTCATTAGAATTTGATTAAAATTGGGATAACATTTTGTTCAGTAATTCTGATTTGAATGTAAGTACACATTTAGTAGCAGACAAGAGAGACAAGACCAAAAATATCATCAAAAAAAAAAATATCGAAAAAGCAAATTAAAATGTATCTGTGCAAAATAAAACGTAAAAAGGGATGTGTCTGACTATTTGAAAATTAAAAATGTTGGTGAAATTTTTGTTTATGAAGAAACATTATTATTGATGTCCATTTATTGGATTGAATCGTGCAAACAAAAAAGAAAAAAGAAAGACACATACACAATAAGACGCAGATAAAGCAAATTCGAAGAAAAAATAAATTTTCATTTATATATACTACATGCATACGATTTAAGTTGAATTGCGTTTCACAACATCCAAATTCCAATAGAGAGAAATGAGATGGTGCAAGTTGTAGCTATACAAGTGAAATTCCAATAGATTGTGAATAACTACAAAGAATTACTTTGCATCTTTCAAATTGCCATTTATTTGGCTTCGTTCATGTAGAGAGACATTATAATTCCCAGTTGATCTATCTATCGTGCTGAGTGCCGGGTGTGATAAAAGAAATACGCAATACGTGTACCTAATAACAATCGAAAAATTAAAAAAAAAACAAAAACATTCATGCAAAATCAGTGTTAAAAAAAAAAATCATTTCCGACAAAATTATTACATTATCTTGGTTATCTTAACCGAACAATTACTTTGCTATTAATAAGACGAGGGCGTTTTCCATCCAAAATTCGATAAAATTTGAATTTTGTGATTGTATTGATTGAAAAATATTTTGTGGTCAATTGTTATCAAAAAAAAAAAAAAAAAAAAAAAAAATTTGAAAATAAAACCTCAAATTTGTCGTTTGAATTTCCGTTTGCTAAATTTAATAATAATCGTTTTTTGCTGTAAAAGATTTCGCTATTCAATTTCGTGTTAGAACTGTTTTTACTGCCGTGACGGTATGGTGTCATCATTCGATACGATATCTTTGCATGGTGGGAAATTTGCAATGGGCGCTTATCGAACACAAATCTTGTCTGTTCTTGCTATTCTGATTTTAGTAGCACTAGTCTACAGCGGTATTCATCCTTACGATCGAATTGTTTGGTTTTTGGAAGTGGTGCCAGTGTTATTTGCATTACCAATACTATGCATGACCTATCATCGTTATCCGCTAACATCATTACTCTACGGTTTGATGTTTATCCAAGCATTTATTCTAATCATTGGCGGCCATTACACCTATGCTCGAGTACCAATTGGATTTACAGTTAAGCAATGGTTTGGATTGAGCCGAAATCCATTTGACAAATTGGGGCATTTTTTCCAAGGTTTAGTGCCGGCACTGTTTATGCGTGAGATTGGAATACGAGGCGACTATGTACATGGTTGTGAATTATTAGGATTTTTATCGTGTTGCTTTGCAGTGGCTATCAGTGCCGTTTATGAGATGATCGAATGGTGGGCCGCATTAATAATGGGCCAAAATGCAGATGATTTTCTTGGCACCCAGGGTGATCCATGGGATACACAATCAGACATGTTTTATGCCTTGGTGGGTAGTGTAAGCGGAATTTTACTGCTTGGAAAATTGCAAGAAAGGCAAATAAAGGCAAGAAATGATAATCTTTGAGACACAAAATTTATAAATTAACACAATTACTTATAGCGTATAGCATAGATTCGAATATTGTTTTGGTTTTTTTTTTTTTTAAATAAATTTTATTAATTCAATAAATTACACAAGTTAGTTTTTTATTTTCTTTCTAATTTAACTACTTTTCTCTATTCACATTTTTTTTCACTTTTCCAATGAATTTATTGTTAATCGTAAGTTTTTTTTTACAGTCTTTGGAACAAAATGATAATAACATCATCAACAATGCGAACAAAGATGACGAACATTTTGAATTTGCGAGATTTGCTTGACAAAAAAATGAAAAAGATGCCAAACAATCAATCCTTGCTTTGGATGGTGTTACAAGGGAAGATTGCCATGAGAATTATCAACAAAAATCTAAACAACGTAACTCCAAGAAAGGCGGCTTCGTTTGTGAACCAAATTTAATTTAAAGAGATAAAAAAAAAAATGAAAAGCAAAAACAAAGAATTTTCATATAGTATAAATGCAAATACAAGAAACTCGATAGTACTTAAACAAAAGAACAGTACGCATAGGTCTTTTTTCAAGCGAAAAAAAAAAAAAAAAAAACATTTGTTCGAATCGAAAATGGGAGTAAATAAAACGGTTTTCTTGTTATTGTTCTATCATTTAACCTGTCTTGTCTGTTGCCATTTGTGTATGATATTTCATCAATTCAATAAATAAAAATATCAACCAAATTGAATTTATGTTGCAGCTTTGTTATTGTTAGTTTATTGCAAATTGATAACAATGACAAAATATAAATATACATTACAACGGCAATGGCAATGACAATAACAAAGATAATTATATCTGCACTTATCTGTCTACGCTTTTTTGAATATTATAATATAATAAATATTATAATAAAATAATCGATTGCACTCGGATAAAAAAAAAAAAACATTTACAACATTATTGTATTATTGAAGAAAAATATTTAAAAGACACATCTGTATGTTAAAAATCTTTTTTTTTTTTTTCAATTTAATTAATTTTAAAAATCTTTGAAGACCATCATAGTTCATGATCATCGAAAAGTAATTGTTGAAAATGATCAATTTGAATACTTTGAAAATAAAATGCAACATCGTCCTCATTATTGTATTCACAAATAAAAAAAATTTTTATTTGACAGATTCATTTTTATCAAACAAAAAAAAAAAAAAAAAAAAAAAAAAATTCTATCAATATTTTGAATAAATAAATCGATTATTTATGTAAGCAACACGTAATTATGTGGTTTTTATTTGTTTATTTCTAATTTCGCCCATTCTACATATTCTCATATAGATTCACATTTGATTCACTCAGTCCCCATGGAATTTATTTTATGCATAAATACTCTAAATGTATTATTATATCATTGGATATTCTTTGTTGGTGTGAATACACTTTTGCAAAATTTAATATAAAAAAAAAAATAAACATTTCAAAAAAACCATGAAAAAAATGTGCAAAATTTTGTCGAAAAACGTACAAACAACAACGAACATTCGTATAATGTTTTCTGATTTCAAATAAAATCGATTTCCAGCCTTAATGAAATTTCATTTGGTTTTACTGTATCCGTATTGCGTATTTTTTTTTACGTCGAAAATTAACGAATATTTTTGATAATGAATCAAATCAATATTTTTTTTTTATCGATAAAATCAACGAAAATGGAAGAAAAAGTAAAACGATTATTTAATGTAAATGAAAAAAAAAAAAAAAACAAAACATATTATGAAGATTTGCTAACTTTTCAGTATAAAAAAATCTGAAATCATTCATTTAAAATATTCCCATATCGATTCTCATTTGATTCACTCAGTCTGTATGGAATTAAACGCATTCACTGCTTGAAAACTGTCAAGCGGTTGTTGGATGACAAATCAGTTCTTTATTGAAAACGGAGTGAATACACATCAAAATCGCAATAGCGAAACAATCAGAAAAAAATTTCAAAAAGAAATTTCTACAATTTTAATTGAATTAAAAGTTGTAAGCTTAAAAAAAAATAATTCGAAAATCATGGTGAAAATGACAATTACTTCAGCTGGTAAGTTTTTCATTCAAATTGTACGAAAAAAATTCCGATTTTGTATCTATTTTGCTGTGTCACTATAATCTCATTGAGGTTAGGTGATTTGAATTTTTTTTTTTTTTTTTTTGTTTCCAATTAATTTAAATGAAATTATTTCCAGCCGGCATTATTGCCCTCCTGGACGAGCCGATGCCTGAATTGAAGATTTTTGCATTGCGAAAATTGGATAGCATTGTCAATGAATTTTGGCCGGAAATATCTGAATCCATTGAGAAAATGTAAGAGTTTGGAATTTATTTCTCAATTTTTAAATCAAATTCCCTAATTTTCTATAAATATTTTACAGTGAAATGTTGCATGAGGATAAAGGATTTGCCCATAACCATTTGGCCGGTTTAGTTGCATCAAAAGTGTTCTATCATTTGGGTTCGTACGAAGATGCATTAACTTATGCTCTTGGTGCTGGTGATTTATTTGATGTAAATGGTCGCAGTGAATATGTTGAAACAATTATTGCAAAATGTATTGATTTTTATATTCAACAACGTGTCGCATTGATTGATTCACCAAATGATGCCAAACCAATTGATCCACGTCTTGAAGCCATTGTAAATCGTATGATTCAACGTTGTTTAGATGATGGACAATATCGTCAAGCTCTTGGTATTGCATTGGAAACTCGTCGCATGGATATTTTTGAATCGGCTATTTCACGATCCGATGATATTAATGCAATGTTAGCATATGCATTTCAAGTTACAATGAGTCTCATTCAAAATCGCTCATTTCGTAATAATGTTTTACGTTGTTTGGTGAAAATGTATCGTAGTTTAGCTGTTCCAGATTATGTTAATATGGTGCAATGCTTAATTTTCTTGGAAGATCCAGTGTCAGTTGGTGAAATTCTTGACAAACTCACCACCAGCAATGATTTGGATGTTTTAATGGGTTATCAAATTGCATTTGATTTATATGAATCAGCAACTCAGCAATTTTTGGGCCAAGTTTTACAAGCATTACGTTCAACTGCACCAATTCCATCGAAATTATCATCAACTTATAAACCACAAGGCACTGAACAAGATGCAAAAAAAGATTCCAGCGAAGAGCAATCCGAAATGACTGAAAGTGATGATAAATTGGATGAACGTGAACTTGATAGTTTGAGTGCATCGGAGAAGACTCATCAAGAAAATATTGAAAAACTTATTCAAATTTTATCGGGCGAAATTGCAATTGATTTGCAATTACAATTTTTAATTCGAAGCAATCATGCTGATTTACAAATTTTACGTGCAACAAAAGAAGCGGTTCGTGTATCAATTTGCCATACAGCAACTGTAATTGCAAATGCATTTATGCACAGTGGAACAACAAGTGATCAATTCCTTCGTGATAATCTTGAATGGCTTGCACGTGCCACAAATTGGGCAAAATTAACTGCAACCGCATCGTTGGGTGTCATTCATCGTGGACATGAAAATGAATCGTTGGCACTTATGCAAAGCTATTTGCCAAAAGAAAGTGGACCAAGTAGTGGATTTTCAGAAGGTGGCGGTTTATATGCACTTGGATTGATTCATGCCAATCATGGTGCCAATATTGTTGAATATTTAATGGCACAATTGAAGGATGCACAAAATGAAAACGTTCGTCATGGTGGATGCCTTGGTCTTGGTTTGGCTGGTATGGGAACACATCGAATGGACATTTATGAACAACTTAAATTCAATTTGTATCAAGATGATGCTGTAACTGGAGAAGCTGCTGGCATTGCCATGGGATGCGTCATGTTAGGTTCCAAATCCGAAAATGCCATCAGTGATATGGTCAATGTAAGTAAAAAAATCAATTCAAAATAATCAATTTTCATTCAATTTGAACTTTTTTGCATTTGTTTCGAACAGCTGATTGTGCTTTTTCTAAAAGCTCTTATTCGATTTAAACTTTGATTTAAACATAAATTTAGTGATAAGCATAAACATTTTCAGTGCAGAATCAATGGATTTCAAGCGATTTGTGTTTTTCTCTTGTTGAATTTTTTTATTCTCTCTCGAATTATTTACTTAAATCGGTTTCCAGGTTGTTTTTCGGTGAATTTCATCTGTGGTTCGAATGATGATATTAGCATAAAATAATTTCAAAGTAAATCAAAGAGTTGCTGAAAAATCATACATTTTCATATAATTAAATTTCGTGCATGAAATGCTAGTTATGTGGAATCTGAAATGGATTAACTTTCATATGTGGAATGATAAAAGTTTTATTTCCATTCAATTCTTGTCGGTTTATTATAAAATCCACAAGATATTTTCTGTTATTTACGTGATGTATCATTTTCTTTTGAACATATTCACATTCTCGAAAAAGGTTATGATTCTCGTGGTGCAAATGCCGCGATTTCCAGTGCATACTTTAACTAACGAGCATTGCAAAGTTGCATTCAAAGTGAAAAAAAAAAAAATTGTTTCATCAACTTTCTGTTTGAATCCGACAATGAATCATTTTACATTGTGTTCAAGTTTTGCGAATAGTTTTTTTTCCCCAGGGGGAAATCGTTTCACGAAAAACCAATTTCCAATGAATATGATATATTTACAAAATATTTTCGAAATTTGGCTATATACGGCAATCAATAAAATTGAATAATCTCAAATTGCTGTGATATACAAGTTGATTTCCATATTTTACTTCAGACTTGAAGGAATTTCTTCGACATTTTTTTCCCTTTTTTCCTTTCTTCCCCTTTTTTTTATTGTAAACTTGCCCCATTTCAGCCATCGATTTTCAAAAAGTTTTAACCGTCAGAATGAGTTTTTGGCGTCCCATTATTTACATTTAAAATGAATTAAAAAGTTTTGTTTTGATGATGTCGAGGACCGCTGATAATTTAAGATTGAATTTTGCATTTTCGGAGGTCACACAAATTCATTTTGAATATGGTGCACGTGTTGTGATGAGACGTATGACTTGCATAAAATTAAATTTCAATTTTTAACGACAATCAAATAAGTCGAAGTGAAATTGGAACACAGATTTTCTCTTTCTCTCTCTCTCTCTCTCTCTCTCTCTCTCTCTCTCTCTCTCTCTCTCTCTCTCTCTCTCTCTCTCTCTCTCTCTCTCTCTCTCTCTCTCTCTCTCTCTCTCTCTCTCTCTCTCTCTCTCTGTGGTTATCTATCTCCATCGTAGTCGCTGTTTCTCTGTCTCATTCAAAATGCGAACGAATATCACTTGCGAAGCAATGCTGCAGTATGTTCGATTCAATACCGTTCTAAATCTCTTTCTCAATTAATTTCTGATTGAAATGTCATACCAAATATGAAACGATGTCTCAATGAATTGTGCGATCTAACTTGCATAATATTTGTACCTAGAGTGCTTTGAATACTTAACCGAAAAAGCAACCTGGCGACAGTGTTTACCTTCCATATACTCTCACACATTCCAGTCACAAAATCCATAACACAAAACCAAAACACCGAATGGTATCAACATCAACATTTTATACAATTCAGTATCAGACATTTTGGCATTAACTATAATTCCATATCCAATTTGCGAATGTTATACAAACGTAAATATACACAACATCGTAAATATTACCCCAAAAGGTAAATAAGCTTTGTCAAATTCCACGAAATGGAATCATCTTAAACAGAAAATGATGTTGGAGGGGTGACAAAATATTTTGTCCATATTAAGCCTATGCAAATGTGTCACCGAATTGTTGAATCCATTTTGAGTTAAGACAAAGAAATCGTTGAGCATTGTGAACCAATTTTCTCATTGGTCGATGCATTTTAAACTTGTTAGATAATTTTAAGGAGATCTTTTATCTGCATACATCATTTCATAAAATAAACACATACATTGCACAGTACACAGTGTACACTATTCATTGGCATACTTAAAAACATATCAAAATGCTCAATTTGTTAAATGTTCATGCGGAATATATTCCTGTCTCTGTATCATGTTTTATTGACTTTTACTTCGCTTTTCGTCTCTCTCTCTATCCCTCTCTCTCTCTCTCTCATTCACCTTCTCCCTTTGTCTGTATGTCAGCTTTGGCATATTATTCTATTGAGAGTTTTGAGTTCCCAGTGTTCCCTTTTCAATTTCTCGTGTTTACAGTTCAGAACAATTTTGTCATCCGTTTCATGTTTTAATTTTCACAGTAAACATACGTCCAACTTGAAAACTTTTCTCATTCAAATGATTGCTTTAAAACTGTGTCAATGTGAGTAGATTTTATTTATCCATGAGAAAATTTGACTTGATTTCAGTCCCATTTCATTTTATATTAAAATGTAAATAAATGCTTCATATTCAAAAATCAACACTTTACAACCCCAATTTTGCATTTTGTAAATCTTTGCAATTTGAAATTCTAAAGCATTTTGCCATACACTTCAATTTTTGGCAAATGTACAAAAAAGTGAAATTCCTGCCCTTTACAATTGCAATCAACATGAATCAACACATAGTTTATACAGTGAAAATGTTGGGCTTGTAAACTTTGATAAATGATATTTCAAGTGCTATTGAAATCAAACTGTCAAATATTTTTATTTGAAATTATGGCAATGAGTGCAATGAGTGCATCTCAACCCATTGCCATCAATGTTAACTGGGACGAAGAATTTATTTCGAAAATTATCATCATTCTTGCATTTATCGAAGAAATAAACTTTTGGTTAAGCCACAAAACTTGCCGCATTTTTCGGACTTTAATAAATTTGAGCAAAAGAGAAGAGCTTAGAGAGAATTTCATCAAATAGCGCATTTCACAAGCAAATGCACAAAAATGCACAAATAGTGAGATTATCTTCATTTTTCACCGACTAACTCGAATTTTTTTTTTTTACATTCTACATTGTAATTTTGATTTGAAATGCACACAAAATTCACATTTTATAAGTTTATACATTGAAATGAGAAAAAGAGAGAGAGAGAGAGAGAAGAGAGAGAGAGAGAGAGAGAGAGAGAGAATGAAAGAATGAAAGATTCAACCAATTTTCATTTTCACCATAAATCTATTGATGTTACTTTATGCCAAAATATGGAATATTACGAATTACAAATTTAGTAACAGAGAACATGTTGTATTGCTACAAAATGGTTTCGAATTAGAAAATCGTCTTTTCTTGAAAATTAGAAGATATTTAAAGGAATTTGAAAATGTGGCATCAAAATTTATGTTCTTCAGGAAAATACTTAAGGAATCAGTGCAATTTGAGGCAATATGTGGTTGACGAACACCATCCATCGACAGCAATTGTCAAAATATAACAACAATAACAAAACCTTCTCAGGGCGCAGTTTCTATCGCAATTACAATTCTCATGATGACGAACACATTCTTTAATTATAATCTTCGGCTAATATAGTTCTAGATTAATGAATTGCTTTGAATGGAAAATATTTGTCAAAAGGTTGGCATTTGTGGCATCTCAATTAAGAGCTCGTCACTGCAAAGCATCTTAAGAAAGCACAACAGCAATATTTTCACACATTCAAAATTGTTGCATCTACAATATTGTTGATATGCTATTGTAAAATACACTTTTACTGCTGTTCGACAAATGCATGCAAATGAAATGCAGTTTTGCATATTTTCGGATAACGATGTGGTGGCATTTTTAAATGCAAACAATTATTTGGTTTGCCGAAACTTCAAAATATCCCGCTCATTATTCATAGAGATATTGCAAAATTTCCATGCCACTGACTGCTTTGCTAATACGATAAATGCATATTTATCATATTAACATGAAATGTTCAACAAGACTCTTTTATCCGCTCTCACTTATGGGCTCACGCTATTTCTATCCCTTTCGGCCTCGCTTTTGCTCTTCATCTTTTACTTTCCCTTTCCCTCTCTCTCTCTCTCTCTTCTCTCTCTCTCTCTCTCTCTCTCTCTCTCTCTCTCTCTCTCTTTCTCTCTCTCCCCATATTTCCGCATGCACTGAAGTATTGCGACTGCAAGTTTGCAACGCGTTCAAGTGTATAATATTCCGTAAATATGTAACAGGCAGCACTTCACAATATTAAAATACTTTGAATGATGGAAAAATATAAGCATAATAATTCGACGAATAATGTTGTGCTTATACGAAATTTGATAATATCATTTCATAGTAATAATTATCATATTACATTTTACAAAAAAAATTTATGTATTTTCACTGTTACATTTCGTTTGTAATTCAACACAAATCGAATTTCGTCAAAATTAAATTGATTTGCATGTTTCCAATGACATTTCATGCATTAAATACACATGAACACATTTAAATACTGAATAAAAATCGTTCACCAAGATTCAAATGATTCTTGAAAATTGTTCAAATTAAATTGATAAATATTTTAAATCATTTTTCAACTGAACCTCATTATTACAAATTTCGACTAATCTTTAGCCTCGACGGATATTTTTTTCGGGTCAATTGTTGTTTTCATTAATTTTGGTTTCGATAAATGTTCATTTCCAACATTTTTTGTCTTTTAAAGTAAATGTCTGAAAATGTTTCATTATTGCAACCTCATCGTTATACTAAAACAATAGAAAATTTTGTGCATACAAATGAGGAAAATTGTGAAAACTTTAAATAAGATTTTTCTCATCGATACTGAAAGTAAATGCCATATAAAATTCAATTCATTATATTGTTATACAGTTGAAAGCGCATTGCGATTGTGGTTCATTCCATAAAATTCATTGTTTTACTTTATTCTTGGTACAAAAATACCATGTAAAGTTGAACATTTTTGCGGTCCACCCGGGCAATAACAGAGTGAAAGTGAGAGAGAGGAAGAGAAAAAGGGGGAGAGAGAGAGGAAGAGAAAAAGGGAGACAGAGAGAGAGAGAGAGTATTGTCAAAAGTTGGACTTAATTGTTGAAGAAAAAAAGAAACACGACAATGATGCCGTCATAACAATAGCACTCTTGTTTATTTGTCTGTTTTGCAACTGTAAAGCCAAAATAAATAAATAAAATTGCCAAATAAAAGCAAAACAATAAAATCTCATGAAATGTTAATAAAATTGAAAAACTTCATCATTCATTTGGCTTAAGTGTGCTGGGAAGCAGTTTTGTTGGACATTGTGGGTCAACTGTCATCGCCAGTTGACGTTGTTAATTTCATATAACAAGTGGCAATGTTGTTCCTCTATTTTTCACTCAAATCAACTTTTTGTTTTATCAAATGGTTTTGCAAGTGTATTTTTCAGTTGTTTGCAGCCATTTGCTGGATGAAGAAAACCAATTCAATGCAACACTCAACTAATTTAATTACACAAAAATATGCTATTGTATTATATTTGCGCACATTGGCCGGACCAAAAAAATAGAAAAAAAAAAAAAAAAAAAAAAGACGCAGTCGTTGTTAATTTTTCAATGGAGAGTCCTCGTTCTATCCGTTTACAAATCATATGAATCAACATGAAATTATGATAAAATATACATTATGGCCACACTTACAATTCTCTTGATAAACAATGCAGGCAGATACTGAATAAAAGGGAATGTTAAACAGAGAGAATGAAGAAAAAAACCAAATTTTATTCCCAGAGAGTAAGGGAGTAAAAAAGTACGATGGAAATTGTGTGCGGTAACAATATTTTACCACACTTTTTAGCACATGAAGAGCAGTCATTGTTGCACATTTTTGTTTGTACATAATTCTATTCACGGTGTTGCACATTGAATATACAATACATACTCCGGAATTGTCGGTTTAATGTAAAGAATAAAAAAAAAAAAAAAAAAAAAACAAACAAAAAGTATGACGGAGACAAAAAGGCCAACACGAAAAATGTTAAAAGTAATGGCAACAAATAAAAAAGAGACACTGACAGATGGAATTACAATCATTTAAATGTGAAAGATGATTTCTGGTATGAAAACAATGAATGACTTACATACACTCGGATAAATTATTTCGATGGATGAACGAATGCTGCAAGCGAGATAGAACTAACAACAACAACAACAACAACAACAAAAAACAAAACTTGAATGAATCCACGATGAATGAATAAGAACGAAAAGGAGTATGCAAAATGAGAAGGGCAAATGGAATGGAAAGATCGGGAGAGAGAGAGAGAGAGAGAGAGAGAGAGAGAGAGAGAGAGAGAAGGAAATAGAGAGAAAGAAAGAGAGAAGGAAATAGAGAGAAAGAAAGAGAGAAGGAAATAGAGAGAAAGAAAGAGAATAAAAAACTAGAGGAAGAAAGAGATCAAATTCCGCGCCGTGATATGAATTGCATGAAAAAATGAAAGAGATTGGGAATTTAAACACAAAAAAGAAACAAAAAACTGTGCAAGCAAGAGCATTCTGCAATATTTATACGAATTGTCAGTCATAATTTGTGCATTGGAATTTAGTATTTATTTTTGCCCGACACCGACATTCAAATACCTGACATTGACAGTTATATGCACAAAATTGGATGGTGGTTTCAGTGCTCAATGCATCAATGTGTATTTTCTTTCTTTGTTTGTTTTGTTTTTTCATTGAATGTACGCGCATAATGTACATTTGTACATGGATAGATAATTTGTTGTTGTTGTTAACAATTTTTTTTTTTTTCGGCATCTCATTGACGTCATTTCTTTTGATGGAATGCAGCTTAATTAATGAATGTTTGCTTTCCATTCGACAAAATGAAATATCAAAATGAAAAACCCACATTTCTGTTGTAAAACCATTTCGTTGAATTTAAATGGCATAAATCCACACCGTATTTCCGTGAAAATGAAACCAACTCGTCTGCATCGGATAAATTTGGATAAAGTGTCACAGTAAGAAAAAAACAAATTAACAACCATGACGATTGTGAATCCAAAAACGGAGACGACTATTACGATGATGATGGCGACGACAACCATTCAAACATTAACGAACAAAAGATGAAGATAAACCAAAAAAAAAAAAAGAAAGAAAAAAAAAACACCAATGAAATATGTCAAAACAATGCAGAATGTTGCAGAGAATCTACGTTTCGTTTTCTTGAATGCGTCTAATTTTCAATGAAATAGCACAATTAAAAGCTGCTTGAAACATGCATCTCAAATTGTTTTCTCCTTCAGCAAACTAATTTTAGACTTTTCTGTGTTTATCTTTCGATTAATTTTCTATTTTATTTTTTTTTTTTTTTTTTTCTTTTCGCTAAAGTATGCACAAGAGACACAGCATGAGAAAATTTTACGCGGTTTAGCTGTTGGCATTGCATTGACAATGTTTTCACGTTTGGAAGAAGCCGATCCATTGGTAACCAGTTTAACAACTGATAAAGATCCAGTTTTACGACGCTCTGGAATGTATACACTTGCCATGGCATACTGCGGAACTGGCAGCAACAAAGCCATCAGAAAGCTTTTGCATATTGCTGTAAGTATTCACAATTACCTATCATAAACATAAACATTGAAAATCAGCCAAACCATTCCAAAGTAGTTTTGGCGATGTTAAGATTTTTCCCGAATTCACTTGACACACAGTTAAAGTCACAATAGAAAATAAATCGTGCAAAATATTGTAAACTTTTACAAGTTGGCTAGAGATTTTATCCTTTTTTAACATAAAAAAAAAAAACTTTGGTCCAACTCTCAACGGGGATTTGGTAAGCTCGGATAACTGCTTCAATTTTTTTTTTTTTTTTTTTTTTTCTTTTTTTGGTTTCGAAGTATCGAAGGAAACACCACAGGTTAAAATATTCAAGAAGAAAAAGACTTTTTTTGTTGAAAAACATTGATATCCCTTATTTAAAAAAAAATAAAAAACTTTTTCAGGTTTCGGATGTAAACGATGACGTGCGACGTGCAGCCGTGACATCGATCGGCTTCATTTTGTTTAGGTGAGTGAAATCCAATCCTATTTTTTTTTTTTTTTTCATATTGTTCATGGCTCATTTCAATTTGGATCTTTAACCCACTTTTTTGGATGACTAAATATTTCCATTGGAAAATGCAATGCTCAATTGAATATGGGTCAAACCGTCATAACCGGCAAGATCGGTTGAAAGTCAAAAGTAACCCCAGTCAAACTGTGCAATCAAGCTTGAATGGTTGCTGAAAGTGAATTTTTCTTAGAATCCGAATTTGGTCTACCGCGACTCTTCACGTCAGTTTGCTCAAAAAGGGAACTTCTCAAAAAGTTGTATCTTACTTCATCAAAAATTACTCTTTGAAAATTAAATATTTTGTGCAACAATATAATCGACACGTTCAATTTACTTCCATTAGTTGAAACTGTGAACTTTCTAAAAAAAAAAAAAAAAGTCGATGAGTTTTGCTTTTAAATAGAATAGAATTTGGAAAAGTGAACAAAAAAAAGAAGAAGAGATAAAAAAATAAGAAGAAATGAATGAATTTTGATTTCGTTTCTATTTTCATTCATTTCCATTTGAAGATATTCCGACGAAAATGAGATGAAACGGAAAAGTTTTTCTCATATTTATGAGAATGTTTCAAGGCATGTGTCAAAATTACTAAGAGTTGATGGCAAAAACGCCCCTTTTCACATTTTTAAATGTAACGATGTGATTTATGAAAAACGGCAAACAAAATATATGTTTTTTTTCCTTTTTTTTTTCTTCAGATTTTTTGAAGACAAAATCACGTTCATTTCACAAATAATATTTATATTGCCAAACGACGCCTTCAGATGACATTGAATGTCGCATAAGTAATTCGAAATACGTCAATATTCATTCAACAACCACAAAGCAAAATGAAAAAAAGAAGAAAAAAAAAAAAACAAAATAAAACAGACAAACGTGTTGTTCCAACGCAATGCGAGACATGAATTGATGTAGAAAAACAACCTTTTTTCCCTTTTTGTAAATATCTAGTGTTACTTTTTGAATATTGTAACATGCATGCAAATTAGAATATGTAACGAGTTCAAGTCAGAACAAAGTTTTTCTTTCGACGTTTTTTTTTTTTCTTTTTCCTCTTCATCTTCATCTTCATCTTCTTCCTTTTTCAATTTTCATCTTTCGCAGTTCTTCTTTTATTCTGACATTCAATAGAAAAATTTATGGATGGGAAACTTATAGAAATATCAAACTAATAGGCAGAAGGTTAACAAGAATGAAAAAAAAAAAAAAAACTCGAGATCAAAATGGCATAAACTACTTTTGAAATTCGACAACAACATGGCAAAATGAGTTGATGATATGAACTGTGCAAGTGGATAACGGATCAAGAAAAATATGTTTAATAGACAGAGCAACGAGTCTTGTTGAGGCTTGTATTTCTTCGAATTTTTTCCTCCATTTCGCTGGTATTTTTCTTTCTTCAAGTTGCTCAACATCATTTTCCCATGTGCCATGAAATCAATAAGGCGAAAGAGAATAAAATGAAATAATAAGAGATATGAGCGTAAATATCGTATTTTTTTTTTTCGCTTAAAATAATGATGACATTGATTTGCTATCTTTGGAAATTTGCATGGAAAACGTATTTTTTTTTTTTGTCGATGCAAAACACCGTGTTTTTTTTTTCTTTTTTTTTTTTTTTTAAATTGAAAGTATTTTCTACACAGAATTCTTCAAGGAATTCGCTTTGAGTGCCAAAACCCTATATAGCAAAATATGTTGATTTGCGCATTTGCACTCATTCAACTGAAAATAAATACTAAACTAGCTTGTTGCTGTTCCTTCGATGCTGTTTGTTTTGAGCATCGTTAATTTTAATTGGTAATTTACCGCAGGTATTTTATTTGTGTTATCCCTCACTTAGGGTAACAATAGCAATACCGAAAACATATTTTTTTTTTTTTGCTCTCATTGTGCATCATGCTGGATGTTCATTTTGTTTGAAGAAAGAATAAAAAAAAAACTCGTTGAAATTTCCCTTTCAAAATCATTGTACATTCGAACATGCATCGACTGAGTTGTTTTCGACTCAAGGCTATATCATTATCATGGCATATTTCTATTTTCATTTTGCTACAATTTTGGGGTACAACGAACGAATGAACGAAAAATAAATCGGCTTTTGCATGTTAAAAAGTTGAAAAATGAAAATGAATCGAAACATACACACACACACACACAAATGAACAACAACACCAACAGA
Organism: Resseliella maxima; assembly: GCA_029041755.1. Lineage (NCBI taxonomy): Eukaryota > Metazoa > Arthropoda > Insecta > Diptera > Cecidomyiidae > Resseliella > Resseliella maxima. The sequence goes on along the minus strand of JAQOWM010000671.1, from coordinate 1,288,830 downwards.
AATGATATTATTATTCCATTTCCACAAAGTGCATAGCAACAAAGCGTACGTTGATATGATTGAAATTGAATATGATCATGTACTGACCTCGATATTCATTGCACCATTTTCCATAAAAACTACAACATTTTTCGAAGAAACATTTCTCCGAACAAAAAAGAAAAAAAGAAAAAAAAAATTCAAAGCCCACTGCGTGATAAATTGAGAAGCAACTGCTGCATTGTAAACAATCGCTGCTAGGCTTATCAAACACTCCAACATTTCTATGGAAAATGAAAAATATCAAAAAAATGTATGTTTGATGGATATTTTTAAAAATACATTCCTTTTTTTTTATTTGATTTCACTTCATTGACTTTTGTTGTTCAAACCGCTTGAAACATCAACTGCAAATGGTATCGAACAAACCAAAGTGAACTGATAGCAAGCCAAAAGATCGCAGCGATAAATGGAACTAAATCGCTTGCAGACGCAATTTTTGCCGAATTTTTTTTTCACTTTATAGTTGATTTTGCAGTTCACATTTGCATAGGAAGAAAATAGAAACACATTCACAACAAAATGAATCCGATGATGATTTTATTCACATATAGATTTTGCTCTTGGCAACAATTTAATCGAAACAATTTCCGAATACAAAAAAAAAAAACATAAAAAACAAAAACAAAAAACACGAAAAAAAAGCGGCATTTTGCTCGGTGTGTGCACGCGTCATTTGTAAATTTAAATAAAATGCCAAGCACAACAATTGAATACATGAATAAAAATTGGTTTTGTATCAATTTAATTCGGTAAATGGTTTTGTCTCTCTCTCTCTCTCTCTCTCTCTCTCTCTCTCTCTTTTCTAACATTTCTTCTTCTATTATATCTCACTTTCTTTCTCTCGCTCACACTCATTTGTTGAATTATTTATCTACTCGAATGCTTTTTGCACGGTGAATCCCTTTATTTTTCTGAAATGAACCAACCGATGCTCATTGAAGTGTTCACCTGTCTGTCTACCTTCCATTTTCTCGTTTCGTCTCCCGACCTTCGTTCTTCTTTTCTGCTTTTTCAGTTTTTTCCGTTTTTTTTTTTATAAATTTTTTCTTTTGGTTTTTCCTCTTTTTCTGTTTTTTTTTTTTTTCATTTTTTTTGTTTTTCTTTTTTTTGCCACGTTTTCTGTATTATTTTTTTTCTCGTTTCAACTAATAAAATTGTGTGATTGAAAGAGAATTAAATTGAATGCAATTGAAAATTGTGTGCCCTCGATAAGCAATATAAAGGACAAAAGCAAGTTAAAATTTTTACTCATTTATGTGAATCAACCATTTGTTTTCCATTTTCTATCGAAATGGGTCGAAAATGAATAGAAATGTATTAAAAAAGCAATGCGATTGGTTCGTAGAATAAGAGTAAAAAAAAATAGGAAGTAAAAATGTTGAAAGTTGTTTAATCGAAAGGTCAACAAAATATTTCTTCTTCTTTTGTCCTCCCCATCTGTATTCGATCCTTTGATACAACGATTGAGTGTGGTGTTTTGCTATTTATTTTGTTCTTTTGTGTGTACATTGCTATAGTTGAACAAAAAAGAAAAAAAAAACGCACATCTCACTTATGGTTGGTGAAATGGGATGTGCGGAAACATCATGAATCAAACCGCAACTCTTCGCACATTGCCTCAACAACATAGGCAGTGGGATTGGCATTGGCATTCAATCATTCATCACATAGGAATGCTCAATTGATTTTGCCCAACAGATTCACACCAAATGGATTGTATGATTGTTTCCCATTAATTTCCGTCAATTCATTGAATTGTGTGCGTAATTTTATTCACTTATCACAAAATCCAAACCATTCCCGTCCCCATCATCTCTTTCGAAAACCATTTGCTGACATTCAACAAGAATATAACATTCCGCAGCATTTTTTTCCGTCAACTTTCTTCCATTGGGATTCCACAAAGTTTCGAAGCTATTTAGCCTTGATTTGATAATCGCTCATGATTTATATTAGATCAGTTAACGATAAAAATACAAATCAACGTTAAGTGTTTACGATATTTCATTGGAATTATAACAATGCTGTTCATTACTTCGAAAAAAAAAAAAAAAAAAAAAACTCGACTGATATTGTACTTTTGATTGGCATGAACTGAATGCTTCGACCACACAGTTTGTTTATAGAAACTTTTCGTCCATTTTTCCGTTCGCAGACATTATTCAATGGCCGTTTCATTGATACAAATGTTTCCATCGTTAGAGCGATTCAATTTGAAGAGAGAGAAAGAGAGAGAGAGAGAGAGAGAGAGAGAGAGAGTGAGAGAGAGAGAGAGAGAGGGAGTGAGAGAGAAAGGGAGAGGGAAACAATTTTCATCAAGAGATTCGTAGACTTCAATTACTGTAATTTCATTAACCATACTTATGACTGTTTAAGCGATTATCGCACGCTGATGTTATTAATTTTAATCTAACCAAAATATGAATCAAATCACAGAACCTCCATTGAGCCGAAATTAAAAGCGAACTAATCTAATTTTCATGCGATGACTTTAATTACTGTCATAAAACACAAAGAATAAAATACGCCTTGAAATGTTAAAAGCGTGTGTATTTCAATTTTATGCTTGAACATTTTGACATAATCAAAACTGTGTGACTGTTTTGACTGTGTGTTTGAAACTTTGATTATGATTTTACTTAAACATTTTTGAAAATTTGATCGACAATTAACCAGCACAAGTACAAATTATCAAGCTTAATTAATTGAAATTAAATGTTGGTTAAACAGCAGCAGCAAAATGGTAGCAACCCCAGTACTGCTAAACTTTGATGATAAACATCTATTTAAACATGATTTAGGAATGTATTAATGATTATGTTTAGTTGTGCGCTAAATGGACTGGCAAACATTTGTTGTCCTCTTGATTAAATCATAGAAGGAAGATTTAGAAATGCGTATTTTGTATTTTTATCGTTTGTATCAGGAAAAAAAATGTGCACACACAAAATAAGATTGTGAACGTTATTAATACAGACATTTTAATTGATTAATTTCATAAATTGATTAACCATATTTTTCCATAATCAGTAGTCAGCCCTATTTGTCCCTTGTCACCATTCAACCATTTCGGTCATCATCAATGATTCGAATACTCTAACAATCAAATATTTTACATAAATATTCATGATCAATTTGTGCGATATGGGATATCCGATATGCCATTTTGTCTGACATACATGGCTCCTAATGTTTTGTGGAGTTTTTCCGATTTCTTTATCTATCCGTCTGTGCATATTTAATCGCACGTAATACGCCCCTCTCATAGCAACTTGATGAAGACAAAACAAATATGAAAAAAAAAGGAAACAAAAACAATAATAATATTGTACAAAACCATACATCGAACACATTTTCTTCAATAAAATTCCAACTGAATATGAACCGTTTGCGCAATACAATAAAGCTATTAAATATGAATTATATCACCAATACTAAATGTTCGAAGAGTGAAAGTATTCGAAGAGATTTGCCATCGAAATAAAATGAGTCAAAGGCCAGAAGTAAATCTCTTTTGCAATTTCGATTCCATTAGGTTGACACAAACAAAATCATCTAAATGAAAGGAACATTGAGCAGATTTATCTGAAATATTCTTTTTACCGTTTGTAAACGAAGGAAATTCGAATAATTTATGGAGAAAAGCATAGAGGAAGAGAGAAAGAGAGAGGAGAGAGAGAGAGAGAGAGAGAGAGAGAGAGAGTCAGATAGAAAATTTGAAATATAATACAACCAGAAAGAGAAAGACAACAAAAGATGCTGAAAGGCCGAAAGAGTAGAAGATGATAAGAAATAGAAAAAGAAAGGAAAAGAAGAGAGAGTATGTACAGGGCCGATACACGCATAAATTTATTATAAATTGCAATGCATGTGAGATCTCTGTTGAGATTATGCATGATATATTATGGAATCGAAATTGTCTGGGGCGTAAATAAATTTGTTAGATCTTAAGTCAAAGGAAAGAGATATTTGTTTTAATAAGTAAAATAAATGACAAAATATCTATGGTTATGCTATGTATGCGTCAGGATCCAAGCAATACGACCCACTCACTCTCTATATTTCTCTCTCTCTCACTCTCTCTCTCTTTCTCTCTCTCTCTCTCTCTCTCTCTCTCTCTCTCTCTCTCTCTCTTTCTCTCTCTTTCTCTCTCTTTCTCTCTCTCTCTTTCTCTCTCTTTCAACAGCCTTTTGTCCCCTTTCTCTTTCTATCCATCCATATTTCTATGCCTTGATGAAACACACTCGCACACATACAAAGGTATTATTACACATTCCCACTTGAATAATTGCCATTTCATTGGTTGCACGCATTTTGTTTCGACTTCTATTTATTCCAATCATTCAAGCAACGATATTGTTAATTTGCTTTATCACATTCAAAACCCAATTTGAATGATTGAACAGGCGAACCGTCAGTACTCACTGACTAATCAAAGTAACAAGCAGAATGCATGTAATTTTCAAACACAAACAATCAGTACAAACTAAAATTTTCGAAGCGAATTTCCAAAACAAACAAGAATGTGTCATTGAACTGTTTTGGAAAATACGCCTTTGAATTTACAAAGTTCAATGCGATAGATATCATCGTTTGGATTGCTTCGTTGACAAAATATTCAAAGTTCAAAGAGAGCAACAAAAGAAAGAACAAAAAAAAAACATACTAAAATGCAAATGAAGTCAATGGCACATGAAATCTAGGAGGACCAATATTTTTATCGAATATTATTGATCAATGTTAGCGCAGTAAAAACTTGAAATGATGTTCGGTTGAAATTGTGCACAAATTTGAAATGTTTACGATTCAATAGCATGTGAACAATTTTCTAGCAAAAAAAAAAATTGGTCAAAGTGTAATACAACGACAACTGCAACATATCGAACAATGATGATGTATCAAAGCCAAGCTGCATTCAAAACGGATCTATATAAGCATAAATGATAAAAAGATGTCGAATTTCAAATGCCACGTAAATATTGATAAACATGTGATGGAAGAAGAATATGTGATATCTCCTCCATATATATCCATCGATGAATATTAGAAAATCAATTTTCTCGTTTGCAAAAATCCATTTTGAATTTCATGAAATTCATGTGTGTATACGACTCATGAACGAACTGTATGAATGCGCTTTAGTTTCCAGGAAATGCCAAAAGAAAGGAAGAGATAGAGCAAGAGAGAGAGAGAGAGAGAAAGAGGAAAAATGGTTAAAAAGTGAGGGGAATATGATAACGCCTCCACGTGATAAGCGGAATGCCAATAGCGACTAATCATTTTTTAGATAGTATAGAAAATTCTCTATTTCTATATAAAACTGAATGATATAGCTGCTGAACTAAGCTATTGAATGGCTGGTGTTGTGTTCGCTATCGTTTGTCAATATTGACACATAGTTTTGTTACTGATGTTCCGATAAATGTGAATGAAAGCATGAATTGACTGTATCATGCATTGAAAGCGACAGTGAAAAATTGATTGGAATGCATTTCAACACTAATGCACTATTTGCACATAACAGAAATGTAGTAGAAATTACCAGTGTGCATTGAATGTGAATCAACCATTTTTTTTTTTTTTTTTTTTTTTTCAAGTAAAACACTCAAAAAAGAGATATTTTGAAATAATGAAAAAAAAAATGAACATCTACATCACAGTCATTATTCGTGTTCGTGCTTTTCTACACTTGTAGAGGATCCAATATAAAATGAAGAAAAAATGTTGTTTCTCTATTAAGCAGAATTCATGCTACTGGTAAATCGTCGAATTATTCTCTTCATAATACTTCACATTCTTATTCATTTTTCTTCTTATTATTCTTCGTCTTCTTTTTCAAGTTTCCTTCTTCTTCTCCTCTTTTCCTTCATCTTTCATTTTCTGTTCTTTGTTTTCCTTATACTTCTACCTCTTTCTCTCTCTCCCTCTCTCTCTGTTCATAATGCACTCAATTATAGTTTTTATACAAAAATAAACTTCAGCGTTTTTTTTTCGTCCATCCGCTTTGATTCTACCATGGTAGAAAAACGTAAATATGCATATTTACGTAGTGATTTTCGCATATTTATATTTTTCATTTTAGTTTAATACAAGCACGCTTAATAGCTGATAGTTTCAATTTTTATTTTCTTCTGTCTGCTTTCATTTCCGTAAATGCATCCGATTTTTGATACGAGGTTCGTTTGAGCTTTCGAAGTGATATGAATCTATTTTTTCCAATTTTTTTTTTTTTTCTGTTTTTTTTTTTTTTTTTTTTTGTTTTTTTTTTTTGCTTCAAAAATAATGATAATTTCATTTATTTGCTCAAAAACATTTTCTTTCATCATTTAAGTCTCCAAATTGATATGAATATGTATCTTGACGCATTTCAAATCCGAATAATTTTCAAAGCATTTCACAAACAAACAATGTTCACAAAAGCATTACAAAGTTGTAATATTTCAATATGGATTTTAATCCATTAAAATCTCTCACAATCATGTGTATAAAATACACGCTTCTGGGCAAGATAAATGACAAAGTGGATGGAGCTGCAGTTAAATTCATTTCAATATAAAATATTTTCGGTAGAATCGTGCGAAATTACAATATTTTGATTTGATATTCGAAATTTTCAAATATATTTTTGCAATTTTGTTTATTGACAGACAATATTTTTATACGCTACGTACATGAATGATATGCCAAAGGATTTACCTCATGTGAAAAAAGAAGATGTAATCATACAACATTGAAGAGAAATGAATTGATGCGGCTCTCGGTGAATGTTAAATTATTATCATTTCCATCAATTTTAAGAGCTTTAGCTCAATGTAATGCAAATCTGGTGATGAACAAAATTCTATTCAAAAATCATTATTTTTCAATAATTTCTCGCTCACAGTCTTTTTTTCTCTCGCATTCAAATGAAACCATTGAGACCTTTGAAAAATTGAAATGATAGAAAAACATGCATTTCAATGCCAATGAATGTTTTTTTTTTTTTTCTTTTTTTATTGTAATAAAATTTTAACGGTGCAATTACAAGTTGCAAATTATTGTCTCCCAATAAAAGTGTCGTGAAAATCATTTGAATGTTGTTCATTTTATTTTTTCTTTTCATTCTTGTTCGAAATGTGTTGTGTTTGAGCTTTAATTGTAAAATTGTCTGCGAACTAACGACATTTCTCAGTGTTAATGCAAATTAATACAAATATTGCTAGAGCAACAGATTAATTTGTTTTTAAAAACTTTCTGAATTGTGTTGATGATTAAATGAGGTTAGTTTTGGTTTAAATCAATGACGTCATGTAGCAATGTATAGTAAACAAAATGGTCATTTGAGAATTTTCAGACATAGATGCGGCGCGATGACGTCAACGTTTTTTTTTTTGTCAGGAAAAACATGTTGAATAATGTGGACAAACTTGTGAAACTATTCATTTCATTCTATAATATCATCTCATATTATTCAGTTGTCTAAAGACAATGAGTTAATTTTTTGGTCAAAACATTTATTGTGCTTCTTAGAATGCGTTTCGAACTAAAGTAGTCATGGTGACATTTGGCAATGGAATAGCAAACAATATGGGGTTTTATCATGTCAACCAAATTATACAAAATTAAATAGTATTAATCTCTCTGGTTTTTAGATGGGATATTTTGTATCCCATGTCACTTGCATTAATTAGTTTATCCGGTTCGTTTGTTAAATTCTATTTTTTTTTTTTCTCCCACTGATATTCGTATTTGTTCAAGGTAAAAATGTACACAACTTTTCTACTAAACTGAAAATGCGAGAGAAAAAAAAAAATGTTTATTACGAGAAAGAGAGACAACTTTTCCTCAATGGCAATGGCAGAACCAATGACAATGGCAACGAAACTAATAATTTTCACCTACTGCACGAATTTTTGCCCATTTTTTTCCCCATATGTCCATGAAATTGAAGCCTAAATTGCCATGGTAATCAGTAAGCAAACTGTATCATTCGACATCCGATCGAACATCCGTTTGGGCACCTCAAACCTAGGGGGAAATGTCTATTCAAAAATTTGCAACATTTGCACAATATTTGCAACATTTGCGAATATTTGCAACATTTGCATCAATTGGTGGAAAATTTTCAAAAAAATATTTGCAGATATTTGCAACATTTGCTCCATATTTGCAGCATTTGCTCGATATTTGCAACATTGTTCGATATTTGCAACATTTGCTCGATATTTGCAACATTTGCATCAATTGGTGGAAAATTTTCAAAAAAATATTTGCAGATATTTGCAACATTTGCTCGATATTTGCAATATTTGCTCGATATTTGCAATATATGCTCGATATTTGCAATATTTGCTCGATATTTGCAACATTTGCACTGCATTTGCAATATTTGGAACAAATTTGAATATTTGTTTTGAGATATTTCCCCCTAGCCTCAAACAGTGTTGAATTACATGTGATAATTTTTGTTCGAACAAAGAATTGAATTGTTATATTTGATGTCTAGTCGTTGGACGGGTAATAAAATAAAGCAAACAATTTAATTGCACGATATGGTTTTGTTGATGACATTTTTTTTTTTTTTTTTTTTTTTTTTGAAAAAATAAAGAAATTTGTTCACACCATTCCCCTTACTCGTCATTTGTTTATCATCAATAGCATGCTTAGACAGAACGCAAATAACACTTGAAATCGTATAACAAATGTAATGAAGCAGGAGTGAAAGATAACATTCAACTGATGTTCACAAAAGTGAAGAAAAAAAGAAAAACAAAATGGGAATCATTTTGTGCTTGTATGTAAAACAGTTTTAAATACGGGCAAATATTACGATGTATACGATTAAAAGTGACGAGCACGCACATTTTCTTTTTATTCTCTTATTCTCTCGTGCTTTGGTGTTTGCTTGCTGCCTCTTGCAGTTGTCATAGGTATGCGTTCAATCAGCAACACACATCGGTGTCTACAAAGTTTCATCTCCATTTTTCTGCCATCCACATTCTTTTTTCCTTCAAAATTTCAATTTTCCCACATTCAGTTGCGTGTTACATACCAATTACATTTCACTCTCTCTCTCTCCTTCTCTCTCTTTCTCTCTTTCTCTCTCTCTTTCTCTCTTTCTCTCTTTCTCTCTCTCTCTCTCACTCTCTCTTTCTCTCTTTCTCTCTCTCTCTCTCTCTCTCTTTCTCTCTTTCTCTCTCTCTCTCTCTTTTTCTCTATTTCTTTTTCTCTATTTCTCTTTCTCTCTCTTTCTCTCTCTCTCTCTCTCTCTCTCTCTTTTTCTTTGTTTACAATTTGATACAAAATTCAGCGTTGTATGGAAAAACGTCTGTTTAAGAGGAAAGAAATTGTCTGTTTCGAAAGAGAATTATTTTTCAGTTGGAATTTCCACCGACTTTATTCGTTTGTTTGAGCCAACATTTTGCGTGTGTGCGTTAAATTAAGAAATTGATCGAATCGGTATTATTCGTGGCAATGAAATGTAAAATTGTCGTCTACGATCTGAAGTTCGTGTGGCATTAAGAGAAAACTAAATCGATTTGTTGGTAAACAACAATCAAATCAAATCAAATTAAATCAAATGCATGACCAATGAAGTCTAATGTTATCAATCAATTTATGTTTGAATTTCGACCGAGCCTAAATCAATTCAAAAGAAAGTAAGAGAGACCCAAAAACTTTTTCCGAAAAATTTGTTTTTGAAATTACTCCGTGATTTTTGATTGTTATTTGAATTTTCATTGATTCTCACACGAATCGAACAGCACCATTTCTATTGTTTTGTAAACATTATGGTTGGCATGGCACGCGTCTATCGTATATGGTTCATCGAACCATTGAAATAACATGTCTGTGCTATTTAATAAACGTCATTATATGCCGTCATTGGAATCCTTCTTAATTCATCTCGTTATCGCTCACGTTAGAAATATTTTTTTTTTATTTACCTTTTGGTTTGTTTGTGTGTTTGTTTGCAGTTTGTAGACATTCTGACAGGATGATCCTTTCTTAAGACAGGTTTTTTTTAATTAATTATTTCGTTGTTGTTTCTTCTCTTGGACAAGAAATTGGAATTTCAAGTTTTCGGTTACATGTTTTTACATGGGACGAAATTCAACTTCCTCAGGTGTCCTTTGTCTATATGAAACGCAAATACAAAAGTAACAATGAAAACAAATGAAAAAAGAAACGCAATAACCCAAACAAAATATTGAATTATTATGTTTAATAACAATATCTCATTTCTCTTGATTTTTTTTTCTGTTTTTTTTTTTACACAGGTAAGCGTGATGCTCTTGTTTTATGCTGAATGATAAAAAAAAGGACATGAAAAAGGTAACAATTTGAAATTTCAGAAATGAATCTTTGGACAAAACGAGAGAAAAAAAAAACTCTGTTTAGTTTTAGTTGATTAATTCAAATGTCATTCGCAAAGGATGATAAATATCGTCTGTGTGGATTGGACATTTGGTTTGAAAGCCGTTAAAAATGCTCTTGTAAATTTTGCTGCTGCTGCGGAATAACTTTTGCAAATGAAGAACTATAAATGCGCCGTAAATTAGTGATTAATCTTTTGTCCAATCGCTGCATATGCATACAACTCCAAGCACACGCAGCAACAGTAGCAGAATTACAAGAAGAAAAAAAAAAGGAAAGAAACTCGCAATTACATTGATAAATGGCAATAAAATCATTAATTATCTATGTAAAATGCGCGCTATTTATCATATTCCGCTAATGATCATTTCATTTGTTTGTATGCTTCAGAGAATAATCAATGCGTTTGGCATTATTCATGGAAATCTGTTTTTTTTTTTTTTCATTATAATTTTGTTCGATCTGTTATAAGCTCGAGTTTATATTCGATTTTCTCTTCTTCCTCGACCTTCACACTCTTTCTCTCACCTCCCTTGTCCATCAAATGGGCACCATTCAGTCTCTATTTTTAGTTGATACAATTCATAGTTTTTCATCGCTTTCTCTCTCTCTCTCTCTCTCTCTATCTCTCTCTGTGTGTGTGTGTTTCTCTCTCTCTCTCTCTCTCTCTCTCTCTTCTATCTTTTTATTCTTTCACCAATGAAAAATAATTGATTGTGTGCTTTTTCCATCATCTTCCGTTTCATTCAATTTCGAATTATCGAATTGATTGTATTTTATGCATTTATCGATGATATTTATGTATCACAAACAGCATTTTTATTATCCGATTATAATAACTGTATATTGATTGCTTCCATTTGTACAATTCAGTGTATTTTCGATGAATTTTGCAACAACTAATTTATTTATGACATGAGACTGCTAACGCAAATTATTGTATTGCCTCAAAATAATCAATATAAAAGGCAATTGAAATGTAAAAGCATTATGTTTCATTTATTCATCTTTGACATTTGTTTGCATTTGAAACAATTAAAAAGACACATAAATTGAATTAATAAATGCGTACATTTGTATTGAGTATTTAACTCGATTGTGATGAATACTATTTAATATTTAGGCTATGTATTTTACTGCCATTTGAAGTGTGAAATGGTTTAATTTATGATGGTGTTGCTTAAAATCAGCAAAACATTTAAAAGTAAATTTCGAATAAATACGTTTGTTAGTAATTCCGGTGAAGGCGTTATTTCAATGGTAGAATTTTGTTCCGGCGGTAATAGACGCCTACACATAAAATGAACTTGGGCACTTTTGTTGTCTGATAGGGCGTTTCTGGAAACAACCATGACAAATATAATGTAATATGAAGAGCAATTTGTTATCTTTTGTGTGGCGCCACAGTTTTGATTTCACAAAAATAAAAAAAAAAAATCAACATCAACAACAACAACAACGACGACATTCATTCACCAAAACATGATCATAATTCAAATTTGCTTTTGCATTTTACAAATTCGACAATGGAAGACGCATTTTTCCATTCATGCCTCAAAGAAACAACGCACCAATTTACTATGTAACCAAAACTCAACCGAAACTCAACTGACAAAGCATTTTGCTATTTTACTTCTATTAAAAAGCATTCAATGACAATAACAACCTTGACATTTTGGCTCTTTTTTTGCTGCTTTCTTTTTTTTTCATTTTTTTTTTTTTCGTTGCTCTTTCTCCGGCTCTCGTTTTCGTTCTCTTCAATAGTTCACTCTTTTTCCTTCGCTTCGTTTCTCAATCATTCTATGCGATCCATGTAAACATGACCTAAACTGGTGCTATTGATTTATTTCTCGTCGCGTGTAAACGAATTAAAATACCTTTTTAGTCTCGTTAGCGCACACGCGCACACACATACACATTTTTGGTCTAATGGTCTTGCTCTATGAAATGCATGTCTTAGTTTCGAAATATTTCAAGACAGATAGAGAGATAGAGAGAGAGAGAGACGAGAGAGAGAGAGAGAGAGAGAGAACGCGAGAGTGGGAGAGAGATAGCATGCTATGAGTTTTCAATATTGAAAGTATGCAACATAAAGAATGTTGTTGGTTGAATTCAATTTCAAACCTTAAATACCTTCATTTCATATCGAAAATGTCTATTCACTTTGGACATTGAAAATAAGATTGCAAACTGTATTCGAAGAAATCAAATTGTGATTCATGTAGTTTAGACATTAATACGCCTTCAAAACTTTTCGTACACACAAAACACCCATCGTTTTGAAGAAAAAAGAATTTCTGCTCTGATTCAACTGCACAATGAGATAACAAAAATTCAAAAAGTTTCGTTTTTTTTTTGCTTCTTATAACTAACTCATTGAATTGACTAACTTTTGAAACTACAAACGTACTCCCTTTGTGCTGATAATTTCATTTGAAAAAAAAAAAAAAAAATAAAATAAAATTCAATTTCGAATGTTTCACATTTTGGTTGAACGAAGCTTTTGTTCTGATTGATGCTGCAATAGATTGAAACGAGATAAATTCTACTTACGCAAGGTGGATATTTTTTTTTTTCTTTCTCTTTTGTCCGGTGCAAATATTTTTCTCTCTTGCATGCAATCAAACTATAAAGTATTAAGCGAAAAGCATATTGACATTAGCTACTAGCTGCTGTCAGTATTTGGCTAACAATGTCTTTCTACAAACCCGAACGAATCTTTATTGAATTCATCCGTCTAACTGAAATTCCATTTCAACATTTTCTCATTTCAAAGTTTTTCTCATGTTTATGCTTCAATTATGAAACTAATATTTATCAAAGGTTTTTTGTTCGCTTTCTCTCGCCCTTTTGATCTAACATAGGGAGAGAGAGATTGAGAAAACGAAGTCTGTTGATCATTTGTGTTTGTTATTTTCTTTCTTGCACCAAAATATAAACGATTTTATTCCATTGAATGGAAAAAGTTTTCGTCACTTTTCCAGTGATTTTAATTTTTTCTGATTACCACTTGAAACATTACACTAAAGATTAACCCGACCTCGAATGTATAAAGAGAAAGAGACAAAAAAAAAATTGTTGAAACATCATTAGGAAAATCTCACCAATTTTCTTGCAAGACATTGAGAATAGGTGATTTTTTTCTCTTTTTTTTTTTGCATAGAATTTAAATGTTTTGGATTTTTTTTTTCTCTCTTTTTCGATTGAAAAAACGGAACCTGTCAATTTCCGCTTGCGGTAATGAAATGAGATTTTGAAAATACAATTTTCTGATTGAACATGCAAACATTTTCAGCGGTTTGTGGAAAATATTAAACAAGTAACAGCATAAAATTGCGCAGGAAATGTAATACTGACCTATTTGAAAATGATGGAGTGAAAAATAGAGAAAGAAATTAATTGAGGGAGACCACGAGAAAAAACAGGAAAAAACAGGAAAAAACAGGAAAAAGCGAGAGAGAGAGAGAGAGAGAGAGAGAGAGAGAGATGGAGAGTGAGAACTAGAGGAAAAAAGACAAAAAATGAGAACTTGGACCAACGTTGGCTGAAAATGACTATCCATCAAATCATGTTGATTGAAAAAACACAACAAATAGCTTGAACGGATTGATTTTTTTAAGCAATATCCACAAAACGCTAGTCATTGTTCTGCTTTACATTTGAAAATGTGATGCTGAATTTTGTGACATATGTTCAACTAAAAGTGTAGATTCTACACCAGAAGTAAAAAAAATGGAATTTTCTAGCTTTTTTTTCTTCGAATTTAAATTTAATAAATTTTCATGATCAAGCTGTTCGTATATTGAATTGAAATGAGTCAATGATTGAAATTGATTCCTGATGCTTTTTCATCATCAATAAAGTTCGATGAAAAAAAAAACTAAATTTACTGAAATGTTTAAACATTTATTGAAGGCATTTCAAGATGAGAATCGAGAAAAAGAAAATTTATTTATTGGTCACGTGCACAGCCATTTCGAATGATAAATTTCAAATAATTATCATGAATACGGTGTTCAACAGCCATTTTCCACTTGATATAGTTAGGCAATATAAATCGCTGAAGTATTGGGAACTTTGACATCTTACCACCTGTTCACTATATCAATGCGAATGAGAATGCTCGCCACTTTTGATATTTAATGTCAAAACTTTTTCAAGGGAATTCCAAGTCGAGCCAATAAAATGCTATACCAAAAATATTGTCGATAAATACCAAATAAATCAACGCAATATATGAACAAATTCGGTAAAATGTGCATTTTATTACCAACTTATTCCAAATATTTTAACAACAGCAACACAGTTCACTCTCTCTTCCTCTCTCTCTCTATCTCTCTCTCTCTCTCTCTCTCTCTCTCTCTATCTCTATCTCTCTCTCACACACACACACAAATGAAGCAGAAAAATTAATCGTGTTTCATTCACTCATCCACTTATCATTCATATCTACCAAAGCCATTGAAGCGTTATACGGATACAAGCAGCCCATCATTTCATATGAACATTCCAAACGAAAAACTAAATTCCATTCCGAATGGATTGTTATTATTTATGAATATCGGAAAATGGGCTACGTGATTTCGATTTATTTAGCCGAATTCACAATAGCGTTACATTTAATTATTTTCCGTTCAATAATCACGTTTCAAATTTATGCGACCATTTCTCTCATCGAGAGAACATTGTTAGCCATTTAATGAACAAATGGTTTATTAAATAGTTAACGATATTTTTGCCATGTTTGTATTTAAAATACAAATATACTGTTCATCTACAAACTACAAGAAATAGTAACAATCATTTGATTAATTTGCAAAAGCATCAATCTAATTTGAATTTGATAATTCACCATTTTCTGTTCATATTTGAATTGATTTTGCTGGATTTTCAATGCAAAGTATTGCTTAAAATTATTGATTGCACCGAACAATTTTATCCAGTGATTTAGAAACAAATCAATTTACAATTCGGTGATTTTGTGGTCTAGCTTGATTTTCATACAGGTGTGACGATTACAAGGTCAAAAAAGGCTATTTTTAACATATCAAAATGGCGTTCCACATATGAACATGATATTTTCAAGGCGAACATTGAATTATTAGATAAAAATGAAAACAAAAATGATGCTTTAAGACGAAAATGTTCGTGTTGAAAAGAAACGACATATTTTTAGTGGCCATAAAAAGTGGCATTTTTCGAAACAAAAGTAAATTTTCCGCATTTTTCAAATGAAAAAAAAAAATGTGTTCCATTTAGATGAAGATGGATTTCTGTCATTATGAAATACATTTTCTAGCTGAAATATCATCGATTTCAATTTAGTTTTGGGGAATAAAAAAAAAATTGTCATGCGCTTCATTTTGTATCGACAATAAGATTTCTCGAAAAGCTCATTCAAGTATATATTATTTTCCAAGCGTATGTGTGATGCATATGAGCTGTACACTGATTCATCATGGTATTAATAGATATACAATGGAATTTCTGTGTAAATTGAACTAATTGATGAGCTTGTTCTATTTCATAAGAGCACGAAGCGCATGTTTGCTTTTTATCAAATAAATTACATCGCATGATGAATCATAGTATGTAAAACAGTGGCAATCAAATACATGGAAAAGAACTTACGTGACAAAATGAGACCTCAAAATTCAGAACAAGAAAAAAAAAAACTAAAATATATTGTGACTAACGCTTTACGCCGCATAAACTGTGAACGAAAAATTGCTGCAAAAAAAAAAAAAAAACATGGTGAAATTACATTGAAACATACAATTGTTATTATTGTAAAACAAAAATGTGAAAATGGAAGCAACTCAATTCATTTTTCGCTGTCAGATTGAAAATAAACAAACATGAGTTTCATGTGATTGTTATTCAATGAATTCACAATAACCACATTCTCATTTCTATTATCGCTTCAATCTTATATGCTTAATGGAGTTTGTCTTGTTGTTATTATTATTATTATTATATGGTGTATTTGAAATTGATTTACGAAATGCTGATGTCCGCATATTAATATTATTTCCGAGAAGCGAAGAAAAAAAAGGAACATCTTTTATTGATGACGTATGTGTGTATGTCGGAAATATGCCAGCTCATCAAAAATGTGAAAAAAATTCAGATTCCTGAGGGCCAATGTCAGAAAACGAAAAAAAAAAAAAAAATTGTCGGAATGTGGCGTCACGTAAATGTAATTCAAATTGAATAATGATACTTTGAAATCGATCAGAAATAATGGTGATTGTTTTTCTTGGATCAGTCGTTTCGCTGCAAGATGATGTGAATACGATAAGTATTGCATTGAAAAAGCAACAATCTTATAACATTATGACGCAAACTTTTTGTACAAACATTAAATTTAATTTTTAATTTTTTTTCATTTCGCCCGTCTCATAATAATCAATATCTCAACTGCATCGATTTCAATTAATTTATTAAAATGGCCAAATTGAAGCGGAACTCAACACATTTTTCGGCTATAACTAATAATGTTTGCCGTTATGGTCGATGTAAATATCTAAATAATCGTGCTATCACAATGAGATAGAGATAGAGAGAGAGAGAGAGAGAGAGAGAGAGGGAGAGAGAGAGAGAGAGAGATAGAGAGAGATAGAGAGAGATAGAGAGAGATAGAGAGAGGGAGTGAAGGAAAAGAAGAGAACAAAAGTGGGCAGTTTTCGCACCACAGTACATTCTCGATACGTGTAGGTAGTTTTATAGCTGGTTGTTGTTAAATCGAAATGGCGCACATTTTGCCGCATTATGACTACTGATGCCCATCCACTTATTCCCTCTCTCTCTCTCTCTCTCTCTCTCTCTCTCTCTCCTCTCTCTCTCTCTCTCTTTCTCATCGCAAAAATTCCCTATTCACCATTCCACTTTGCATCATCCTCCTGTCACTTGTACAACTCATATCTGATTATATGAATTTGAATGATTACAAATGCTATATTTTTCTAGGCATCAATAATTTTATTATTTTTATCACGTCAACAAGTAAATATGATTAACATTGCTAGCCATGGCACACATTTTTTCGGTTTTTTTCTCTTTTTTTTTTTTTTTTGTTTTCGTTTTCGTCGTTTGTTGCTCATCACAACAATTCACATTTGTACAAATATGTGAGGCGATAATTCAACGATATTCGGATATGTATTTGATGGACTGATGATACAAGCTTAACGCATAAATATATCAAAAATGCTTTATATAATGTGCACATTTATTAACGCGTCAATGATGATGATTGTGCTCACGCATAAATACTTGACCACTGAATTTGCGAATTTTTCCAAGATGTCGCAATCTTTTTTCTTCTTTCATACGCATTCTTTTCTTGGTATTTCGAATTTTTCCGCTTATTTTCCGTCTTACTTCCTTTCATTTTGTTCCCTTTTCCCTTCATTTTTCCGATCCCCAAATTCCGCAACGAAATACTTTTACTACGAAATAATTTTGTTTCCATGTCATTTCCGTCATCATTCCAAATTAAGCTATAAATTCTTTGGCCATATGTTATGAAATTATATGATTAATAATCCTATTCAATGGAAAATAAAACACAATAATTAACATTTTTCGGGAAAAAAAAAAATCAAAACATTTATTGACTTGCTTCTTTTTTTATAATCAATCGTTCCGTATCCATTTACATTTGAATCGAATAAATGTCATTCGTCATTCTTCAAAACTCTATAAAAACTACAGCCCTATGACAAGACTATACATTAAAAGTTTGTATTTACAAAAGTGTTTTATATTTTTTTTTTTTTTTACCTAAAATGAGACCTAAACAGTTAAAAAAAATGTTTACACTTAATTAATGTTGTTTTTATTCATTTCATAATGACATTTATATTGAAAGAGTGTTTTTTTGAGAGATTGTGCTAAAAGATAGACTAATTTGAAGCCGAAGTTGTTATTTTTTTTTTTTTTTTTTTTTTTGTTTAAAAATTTTTAAACATTCTCGTTATACATACAAATTTTGATGTAAGCAAAATAAAACATTTTGAGGATTATTTTGTGCATCTGGGCGTAATCGGCTGTGTATTTTAGAAAATGTTTCTTCGTTTTGTTCATTTGTGTTTGATTGTTTTCATTCAATGGGCCATTTATGATCAATAAAAAACAGAGAAAATACAAAGAAACTCCTCACAAAATCAACATATACTACAGTATATAAATTAATGATACAATAAAAATTAAGTCGTCTTGATTTTCACCCTTTATTTTTCGCAAAACTAATGGTTGATTTCATATATTAGTTTTTTTTTTTTTTTTTTTTTTTGTTTGTTTTAAATCTAAATTCTTAATTGTTTCGTCAACAGCTTTTAGATGAGCCTTTCAAAATAAATGACGGTACTCTTAATTCACCAATTAGAGACCAATTAAAATATTTTGTTTTTATTAACTTCTTCTTCGTCTTGTTCTACATAATCCTCTTAATTCATAGACAATTAAAAATATACATTTACACATTCAGACATTTACATTGATATAAATATTCCATTTTTGGTTTTATTTATTTAATTATGATTAATTTTTTATTTTTTGGTTTTTTTTTTCTTCTTTTTTTTTTTTTTTGGTAATTGGAAACATTTGTTGCATTTTATGTCACGGCAATGGATTAACATCTATGATAGTTACTGTAAATTGTATTGGCTATTTTATGTGTATTGATTGAGACTTTCAGTTGCTTGTTTTACAACATGAGTATGAATAAATTGGAGCATGTTTCATTTAACATTTATTAATTTATAGTTTTAACATTCATATTTTATGCGTGTGTGGGTGTGTGTATGTGTAATGTGTGCATTGTCGGTCTGCATTGTTCTGTTTTCAAATTATGTTTTATTATTTATTTTTTTTTTTTTTTTTTGTTTTATTTCTGTTTTGTTCATTCCAACAACTGGGTTTAATTAATAATTAAATTAATGGAATTTTCACAATCATTACTTATACAAACATATATTCGGATGAAAATTAGTAATTCAGATGTTGTGACTTTTTCTCTTATAAATAACATTAATTAAATTAGTCCGAAACGAGATTTTTTTTTGTTTTTTTTCGAAATTATTTTAATTTGTTTTCTCGTTCGTCATTCTTTTTGTTAGTTTTACTCGTTCATCTTTTATTTCCTTCAATTTTTTCCACGTTTTCTCACTTTCCTTTTTTTTTTTTTTAAAAAAATAATACAATTTTTTTCTTCAATAAAATTATTTCAATATTTTCTTATTTTACATTCTTCAATGAAATTGTTTCTTTTACCCAACTCAAAAATAATAATTACTCTTACTCTTCAATAATCCTCTATCTAAAAAGCCTTATAAAATAACATATACATTGACTGTATAAGAGACACATTGAAATCGATTGAAATTATGTAATTTTTACTTCAATGTCACACTTATTTATTTACTTGAATTGCACGTAAAATATTTCAGTTCACATTGAAAATTGATTTAAATAATTATCTAGCGAATAATTTAATTATGAGATGAGATT
The DNA here is from genome assembly GCA_029041755.1 of Resseliella maxima. Lineage (NCBI taxonomy): Eukaryota > Metazoa > Arthropoda > Insecta > Diptera > Cecidomyiidae > Resseliella > Resseliella maxima. Next base: position 1,268,919 of record JAQOWM010000671.1, on the reverse strand, counting down.
TTACTGGTTTTTTTTCTTTAAATATATATATTTTTCCATGTGAACATAGACGAGAGAAAAAGAAGAATTGTCGATTCATGATTTTTAAATTGGCCTAAATTTAAAATGGTCAATTGTCGATTTATTTTTGGCCAACAATGAATTAGCATGGTCAACTAAGTATAAATTGTTCAATTTGGCCTCGATTTTATGAAATGTCAATAATCATCAGTGCTAAAATATGTATGGAAATTCTAAAATTATTTGCTTCAACCACACCGGCTTTTCTATTCAATTTCTAGTTTTCTATAACACAAATCATTTCGATTTTTGAATCATTTCTATTGAAATGTTTCGGTTAGAAGTGATTCGTTTAGAAATGTTTTTCAATCGACATTATTTCTATGAAAATTGTTTTTTTTTTTTTTTTTTTTTTTTTTGTCTCAAATATGTTTTCTTAGTAAAGAACCACTCATTCACAAAATTGAGCTAGTTTATTATGGAATGTGTCTTTAAGTTTATGCTCTGCTACATTCAATATCGTAGTAAATGTGGTTGTTCAATGTTAGATTGATTTCGGGGTGAAATTGACTGGTTAGAGTTAAAATGAATTCTCATCAAACATTTCATGTTCGATTGGAGAAATGTTGTGTGTGTTTGTTTATATATATATCTGTATTTTGTTTGTATGTTAGTAGCAAATCATTGATGAAACCTTGTGGTAAATTCAGTGCGTTATAATTTATTAAGTTTGGTTGTAGATGATTTGCTACTAACTGTTTGCTATCTTTGTGGTCTCCATTTTGTTTCACCATATTGGCATAGTAAAACTTTTTTGAATGCTTGCCGAAACACTTTATTGAATATCGTATAAAATATTGGATTGACCATTGAACTAGCATAACCAAGCCATGTAACCACATCAAATACCCAATGGCTTATCTGTTGTTCACAATCACCACAAACCGTTGGCAATAGATTTAATACAAAAAATGGTGCCCATAAAATGACAAACGTAAAAAATACAACGCCCAATACTTTTGTTGCTTTCTGTTCAAGACGTATAATACGGCCATGACGCGATGAATTTCGCGATATTACGCTTGAATTCCGTGAATGATGTGATCGAACTGTACCACAACGATTGAATAAGCATGGCGTTGATTTATTTGAATTTTGTTTATTATTAACAGTTAACATATTTGATACAGTATTGTTATCCATGCTACGCGTTGTACTAATACCACCACTGATATTGCTATTGCTATCAAAACCATTTAATATATTATTTGGATTTCGTACGGTTGTTGAACGTCGAAGGGCTGATGTTATTGTTGGTATTGGTTTTGATGATGCAATCAATGCGGTTTGATGACCACCAAAACTTGAGCCACGTCGTGATTTTTGACTATTTCGTGTGTCCCATGTGACAACTGTATTGGATTTTGTATGTGATGGTGTCATTGAAAAGCTTAACTTTCGAATTGGTATTGGTGTTGGTGATGTGGCTGGTGTTGGTGTCGTTGAATTACTCATCGGATGATTTAAATGATGATGATGATGCTGCTGCTGCTGCTGCTGATGATGGCTTGGAGCTGTCAATAAATGCAATGCTGGCGCTGAATTGATCATATGCATTGACAAACTAGTTGTTGTTGTTGATTGCATATTAAAATTGCGACGTGATTTTTTATTCGCAGCAATTGCAATTGGATTATTGTTTGTGATAAGTGGTGATAATTCTTCACGATTCAATTCCGATACAATTCGAATATCAGCCTTGTGCTGTGCATTCGTTTTGGCCGAACCAAAATATGGACATGTGCATGGCGGTGGCAATGTAATTTCATTCAATTTTGTTTTATCATCATTCATTTGCTTTTCATGCACACATAATTGACTTTTCAATTTTTCCGTTGAATTTTGGTAATTTTTTCGATTTTTCATGTGATTGGATTCTTCGGGTTCATCATCATTATCATCATCGCCACTATCTTTTCGATCACGTACACGATGCGGCCGACAATGTACAATAGCTGATGATGATGATTCCATATCGCTTTCATCATTTGATTGCTCATCAAAACTAATTTCATCTTGTTCAATGCGCGGCAAACTGTTACATCGTTTTCGAAAATTTAATTCCGAACCATGTGAATCAGTTCGATTGAGTCCACTTGATGACCATGTTGAATGGGAAGCTCGACGTTTGCTCTTATTGCGACGTGCCGGCGATATTGGCCTGTGAAATAAATCAATGGAAAATGTGTTAGTTAAAATTTGAAAATTGAACATTCAACAATAATGAAACATTTTTCAAGTAAATAAATATGAATTTCTCATAAAAAAAATTCAATTTTTTTTTCTAGCGTTACGTTGGTGCCTTAGCTTGTATCACATGAATTTATTTCATTAGATGATTTGCCGTAAAATCAAATTAAAAAAGTTTTCCTCGATCTCTTTCAAGTGTAATGTTGTCGATGTTGCTGCGCAGTATATGTGCAGCCGTTGGAAAAGTACTCATGCATGGTAAATCATAGTATTTGATATGCCGACGAACGAAAATTTTGAGAAATGAGAAAAAAAGAGAAAAGATTGAATTTACAAAAATTGTAATGCGCTTCATTTTTGGAAGCGGAAAAAATTGCTTTGTTCTTTGGATTTGTTAACCAATTCATCTGGCATGAAAATTGAGATGTGGTCAAATCCATAAGCATAACATTGACATTGCCGAATTACGGCTTCAAGTTAAAATACCCAACCGTAAGCTAAAATTTTTTGACACAATTGACACTAATTCGGTTCACCGCAGTAATAATATTTCGAGACACGCTATTTGAATCCGTATGCGAATGGCTATTAAAATACACAAACAGTATCTTCTTTGAGGGTCGTTTGATGTGTGTGTGTCTGTGTCTGTGCTCTGTGTCAAACAGTCAATTCAAATAATATGTGTTGGATTGGTGTTGTTTGGCGTGCGCCATTTCGAACAACGGCCGAACAACATCATTTCAAATTATTATTCATATTCAACGTACAATTCGCTTATGTTTGGCTGGAGGGTGTACAAAATTCAATGGTATTTTGTTGGTTTACATTGCATCGCATCGTTATCTCGTGTTCGGTTGAAATAGTCGCTTGTTGGTGAAATCGATTGCCTTTTCAACGTCTAACAAGACCCAAAACGAATGAAACACTCCTCTTAATGTTACAAAATTGTATAACTTCAAACGATTCGATTGAGTGAAACTTTACAAAAGGACATTCAAGCTGCCGTCAGAAATGATATTTTCCATAGTTAAGCATTTTCACTTTTTTTTTCTTTTTTGCTCATCTTTCGCTCTTTATCTTTCTCTTAGTCTCTCTCTCTCTCTCTCTCTCTCTCTCTCTCTCTCTCTCTCCTCTCTCTCATTCTCTCTCTCTCTCACACTCTCTCTTACTTACTCTCTTTCGCACGCTTTCTAGCAACAAGAAGAGCCTAAAACCGTGTTTCAAGTCTTCCAATCATCAAGTGCTTTCGTGCCGAAAATGTTTGAATGATTTTTTGATTATGCCTTGCCACAGTTTTCGGCAAGTTGATTAAACATGAATTTCCATTGCTTGTTATTTGAATCAACAAATGGTAGGGCAAAAATACGTACGTAACGCAATTTTATCCAAAATTGGTAGGCGAATGGAAATGAAGAAGAAGAATGGTGGCACGAAGCAAGCACCGCAACGAATTGACTCGATTGCTTGCAAATTGGAATTGTTGCCTCGATATAGCGTTGCCATAATTGGATATTGCAATTTCATCGTACTGTCAATGGGACGACATTGATTGCCATTATGTTTCAAGTTGGCATGTTTTTATCGCCATTCAAGGCTTTTTTTTTATCCTCTACAACCATCGATAGCAAATTGTAGTTGCTCAACTTCTCAATGATGCAATAAAATTGAATGCGTGTGTGTGTGTGTGTGTGTGTGTGAGTATGCGACGAGATAATTTTTTTTCTTTCTTCCATCACAATACGTTGATTCTATGAAATAAACTGAATAACAAACACAATATGAGCTTTTGAAAATGTTCGCATTCGATGGGAGAATTGGATAAGCAAAAATATCGAACAACATTGATTCGATGATAGTATAACACTTCAAAAAACAACTTCACAAAAGCATCAATAAGGCGAACGTTTTCGTATGAAAACCAAATCCATTGCATATTCTCTCATTCGCTTTTGTGTGTGGAAAACACACACACACACACAGAGAGAGAGAGAGAGAGAGAGAGATACTTTTCTTTTCCCTCTTAAAATTGTCACGAGGAATCAAACGAGTGAGAATTTTTAATGCCTTCGATTTCCTTGTAATTTTATTGACTATCATATCAGTTACTACGGATCAAAATGAGATATGGTTTGCAAAAGTAAACGTAACTGTATCAACTCTCAATACTAATAGAGTGCGAATGACAATTTTTTGATTGTTTACTTTCACTAAATTGCATTTACCATTTTCTTGTGAAACGAAAAATGATCGCACTCAAGGTTTTTCTTTCTCTCCATCTCTATCTCACTTACTCACACTTTCTTTCTTTCTTCCTTGCTTCATCACTCTTCATCTCAAAAACATTTTTTTACTCGAAAGAGAGAGAGAGAGAGAGAGAGAGAGAGAGAGAGAGAGAGAGAGAGAGAGAGAGAGAGAGAGAGAGAGAGAGAGAGAGAGAGAGAGAGAGAGAGAGAGAGAGAGAGAGAGAGAGAGAGAGAGAGAGAGAGAGAGAGAGAGAGAGTGAGAGTGAGAGTGAGAGGGAGAGAGAACGAGTGAGTTCCTTTGTAAATTTTTCGGTTTTTCCGCTTTATTCTCAAGTTCTTTCTCTCGAATGAATATTTACTTAGAATCTGGCGGAAAAAAAAAAGATTGAAATCGATAATAACTCAAATTTGAATGAATGTTCCTGTTGAAAATGTGCAAACACAAATTCAATCAAATTTATTTGGTTTTTGGTTGTGCATATAACTAATTCAATATACATTTGGTGTGGCAGTAAATTCTTTAGTAATTCGTTCGGTATAATTTGAGTGTATTTCGAGTGTTTTATGGTAATGCATGGAAATGCTTGTAAACTTAAACTGCAACATGCATCCGTATATTATATTTGAAATGTGCAAAATGTCCATTCATATATTGAGGCCATTTATTTTTTTCTCGCTTTTGCAATCATAGGGTTTTGTGCAAGAAATAACAACACCATTCAACTAATGTACAGGCCATTTCGTTAGCAACAAAGTAATAAAATATATCAGAACATTGTGGTCAACGCTAAAACCTAACCAAAATTAAATCGAAATAAATTAGAGTTTTGTACGGGCCCATTATGTGTGCATTCTATGAATGACTAATTTAGTTCTATTTTGTATGTGAATCGTTTCAAATGGTTGTGGTCACACTATTAAAATATACGATGTGCATTAAACAGCAAAAATACTTTTGTATTGAATTGAAAAGTATGCGCTTCTTGTTTCTAATTATTCAATGAATGTTGGGCTATTGGTGTGTTCACAACAAAATATGAATCGAGTCGCAATAAAATTCTATAGGAAACCACATAAAATGGTACACTTCTCTGTTGATTTAGCATTTATGCTGGAACATAATTTCAATCTGAGTAGATTAACATAAATTTCAGCTGGAGAAAGGTCAGGTTTGAGCCTTTGAAAATCTAATAACATTGTGGGCATTTGGGTTATACCCAAATAGACTCGGATTATTAGAAAAAGGAGCGACAGCAACACACGTTGATAGTGACAGTGATATTTCCGATATTATTTCTATTTTTGGCAAAATGGTAAAAATTACTTTGCATGTTGAAAATGTCAACTAAACCACACACACACACACACACACACACACACACACACACACACACACACACACACACCACACACACACACACACAATTCCGGAACAGTAACATGCTAACTGTAATAAGCGTTCAGTTGAAACGTGCCTGGATCAATTACAGAAAATATTAGCTATTTGTTTTGAAAGTTATTCATTTTGTCGATGCTACGCTCACTGAATACAAAATTAACTGTTTTGATTTTCGACTAAAAACGCTTTTATTTTCCATTGAAATTATGAAATGGCATTCGATCTAGATTTTCATTCTGCATATTCTCTCTATCCCTTGATTTTTTTTTTGGAAAATTTTTTTCTTTTTCCACTTCCTTTATATCGCCCGTCTTCTTCTCTCTTTCAAAGCGATGAACCTTTCTCCCCCACCCCACAAAAGAATATATATGCAAATCAAAATGGATAGGAATTTTGCAAATAAACATAAACAAAACGATTGACATTTTTCAAGAACATGTTGTTCTTCTTTTTTTTTTGTCGAAGAACTCGAGTTGACGGTATACCGTTTACCTTAAGGATAATTCTAAATAAAAATCCATCAACCTGCGTTTACATATTGAATTACATTTTCAAGCCAATTCAACAGGCGTCTCGTATTTTGTTTTTCATTCATAATTCGAAAAAAAAAAAAAAAATGGTGTGTTCAGTTTGAGTGTCAAATGCTGACGTTGATTCGTTGACATTCATTCACACTTTGATGATGTGAAAACATGTCATTTCAATGAAATTAAAACTGTACGAAGTTAAATATAAAAAAAGCAACCTACGCAATTTGTTTTTTTTTTTTTTTTTTTTTTGAAATTGTATTTGGCATCAACATTGTCCGTTATTTGCGTGGGTTCATTTTCATTCATTTCGAATACAGTGTAAACACAAATTATTTTCAATGGATTTTTCACATTTGTACCAAATTACACCCTTCAATTCATTGGAAAAATATTAATAAAAACCCATATTAACAATGAATTTATTGAGACAAAAAAAAAAAAGAAAAAAAAAATCAGTTGCATGGTGCAACAGGCAAATATTTATTTATTCAAAAATTATGACCAGGGGTGCAGTATTTCAAAGAAATCAAAAATAATTCGAAAACTAACTGAGCGGGAAATATTTTTTCATTCGCTCAAAAAATCTGTTTTTCTGCAAAAAAAAAAAAAAATCCATTTTTTTGTATATGCTCCGCGGAACATTGTTTGTAATCGGATATTGCATATCGAAAACAGGAAGAATCGATATTCAAAAGTGAATTTGTTTTTGTTTGTTCGGAAGCCTAGCCGGAAGCATATCGATAGAGTGTTGAATGAATTTCCATTCAGATCCAATTAATCAAAACCCATTGAGTTTTTCCCCATATTTTGATGTCAATTAAAATTCTTTGACACCTCTTTTACCGTTCTCGTTCGTCGATTATTATTCATTAAATCGCAAAAATTGTAGAAATTTGTTGAAATTGAAAGCATTGAAATTCGTGCTCAGTCAAAAGTTGACGATTTAATGCGATGCAATTAATTCAAGTTGGAAACAGAAGAAAAAAGGCAAAAAAAAAAAGACATAATGTCAGCTGAATCAGCAAATGCTCAGCAGAATATGTATGGAAATAAACTCTGATAAATTTCAGCCTTATGCTGAACGTCGATTGCTTCATTTTAATCAAATTAGAATCAATTAATTGCGTTTTGTAAACGTTCGCGCTGAGTCTTGGCATCGCTCGTTAGCTTCAATTAATTTCACAACAAAATAATTGCACACAGTGAAAGTGGTGAATGGTTCGGTTTGTTTATTTTTTATTTTTTGCTACTGCTGCTGCTATTTGATTTTTTGCTCTGTATTTGTTGTATGTGCGTTTGTCACATTGTACAATTCTACATGCTAATCATACAAAAACGTCAAGATCATGCAAATATAATGCAAAGAAAATATGTAGTAAAACGTGAGCAAACACAAACAATGTTTTGTGTGAAATAAACCAAATAAAATTAAACAACATCGCACGATGACAATGCCAAATGGTATGGTACGATGGAACAGTCATTTCTCATTTTTGGTTGGAAAACCGCAAGCACAAACCAAAAAAGCGTGGATCAACATCAACAGATGATCTGCCTCCCATACAATGTGAACACACTACACAATTCTATTTACGATTTGTGTTTTGCAGACACAAAAGCTCACATTCACATAGCATACCGGAATAAAATGCGTTGAATATTTATTTGATTAATTAATCTGAAATGATGTGTGACCTCGTAGAATGAAGCCTGAACTGTTTTGTATTCCATTTGGCATCTTTTATCCATTGCCAAAAAGCACCTTTTGTATGTTAGTGTGAATGTCATGTACAGTGTTAAGCAATGAAGTATCAAAAATGGGTGAGAATCCATCAAAATCGTTGAAATGGCAAAAATTTGAGTGTGACACTTTTCATTTTCATTCTCTATTTCTTTTTCGGTCGTTAGTTTTAGCCGTATATATCCTTTTGCGTGGTATACAAATGAAAAATGATTTGTATATAAATAGCGGTGTGGATAGAAAACAATGCTATGCACCTGAATCGAATGTAGAAAATAGAATGGAAAACATTTGTATGTTTAATGGCTAGAACAATGAGAACCGATGACAAAACGAAAAAGAACACTCAACGCTATTCGCTTCTTTGCATTATATCTCGTTCAAGCACAATCAAGTGAACTGTTATTGCATGGATGGAATAGAATATATGGGAAAATACGATGAAAAAAGACACATGGATAAAATGTTAAACGAGAAAAGAAAATATTTTTGAGCTTGAAATAATACTGCGTTCAAAAGCATTTAAAATGACGTACAAATGAGAATTTTGTGTATGTAAGTGTTGAGCATGATTGTGTTGAGTTTATTTAGTTTGAAGCGTTCATAATTGAAAAGTCGTGGTGACATCAAACGCACACACTCATTTCGACAAGAAATGAAAATCATTAAAATCGTGCACACTAGAAATTCAAAGTGCTTCTCGGAATTTATACATCCTTAACAATGGTACAGCTAACGAGAGTGCAAGCGACTGTGGATATGCGAATCAGCGAAAGGGAGAATGAAAATGAAAAAGCGTACGAACGAGCCAATAATTAAGTCAGTGAGTGAGAAAGAGAGAGAGAGAGAGAGAGAGAGAGAGAGAGAGAGAGAGAGAGAGAGAGAGAGGGAGAGAGAGAGAGAGAGAGAGAGAGAGAGAGAGAGAGTGAAAGAGGGAGAGAGAGAGAGAGAGAGAGAGAGAGCGAGAGAGAGAGAGACAGAGAGAGACAGAGAGAGAAAGAGAGAGAAAGAGGGAGAGGGAGAGGGAGGAGTCAAAAAGGAGAAAAAGAGTAAAAGAAGGAGGAAAGTTCGAGAATATGCACGAATGTTTCAGTTTACCCATTTCGATGTTTTTGTCTCCGTATCCGGAATAAATTGTGGAAAAAGTGATGAGAAATTCTAGCAACAACTATCTTAACCAACAAAAACAAACACAAAAATGTTATTGCGGAAAGAGCTAAGTGACAAGCCCACAAGCCATTCGGTTTTGCGAAATCAAACTGTCAGAGGAGCATTTGAATGGATTTTTGGCTCGAGGAAAATCAATTCAATTGTAACTACGATTGTCTTTGTGTTTCTAATTAGTTTTCTGGACCAAAATTTTGCCTTCGAAATTCACAAAATGCACCATCGCATTCAAATTACAAAATGCACTATGCTTTGATTGCAAAACGAAAAACCAAAAAAGAAATTTGCTAATTTTGCATCGAGTTTTTGTGGCATAACATTTAATGACAACGGTATTTTTGGCCATTTTTTTGCCTCTGTTTTAATAATAATGTGATCGACATACCAGCCACAAATGAAAATTCATAAAGAAAACCAAACCAAACCAACGATACGATAACTTTTGAGTTTTTAATTAAAAAGAAAATTCCATAGCCAGTTTGATTCAATGAAAGAGATGAAATTGAAATGCAAAACAAGAAAATGTAGCTTTTTTTTCTTGATTAATGGAAAATGTAGTTTTTTGTTTTTATGAAAAAACTTTATTCAACCCGAAGGGTCAACAATCGACATTCAACAACTGATATTCGTTTCAGTGGTTGCACTTTGAATGTTTTTTTTTTCCTCGGCTTCGCTGATATGCCATGAAATCATTTGGGAAGAAACATGAAAACCGAGAGGAAAACCAAAAAAAAAAAAAAAAAACCGAAATCATAGAATAAAAGCAAAATGTTCATTTTACCCTAATATCAGGCTTTTATTGACCCGAACAAAGAAAAGTCAATTTCACACTTCAGAACAACTGAAGGAAAACTACAAGAGAGAGAGAGAGAAAAAGAAACACATGCACACACAAGCCGGAAAGTAATTTTTCAAGGCAACACAAATCGATCGAAATAAAAGATTTTCAGAGTTGGTGAATCAATGCCAAACTATTGCGCCACACAAATATTATACTCAAATTGAGTAACTCAATGCTTGTGAAAATAAAATCACAAATTGTGTCATAAAAGTGTCGCTAAAAAACGAACTCTATAATGCTCGATAATACCGAATCGTATTTACTAAAACGATCCCACTGACTTACGTTCTGTTTTTCATTTCTTTTCAGTGTAGCGTTTTTTTTTTTTGCATTTTCTTTTTCTTCTTTTATTTCTTTTTTTGTTTTCGTTCCAATGTAGGCGAAGCCATCCCTTTTTCCCTTCTCTTCGACGCTCTTTCAATTTTCAAACAAAAATAAGAAAATAAAAAAGCTTTTTGACGCAAAATGGCTGGATGCTATACAATTGATGAAGCATCACAATGGTGAATGTAAAAAAATTCGTTGTACTATCCTTTCACATGACTGACAAAGACTGTATTCCAATAAAAAGCCTTGCATTATTTCGGTTTCTTATTTACAAAAAATACCAGCTCATGTTTGTTCAAATGAAATTCCTGCAAATCAGATTTTCACCGGCTTACAGAGAAGCTCAGCAGAAATTCGTCATAAACATGTAATAACTAAGTCTCGATTTTTTATTGTTCACAAAAAAGAATATTGTAGTTTCATCTGTTTATTGTAAAAATACAAATTATTATGAATGTTTTGTAAATTCTATGCGGTCCAATGGAACTCGAGAGATTTTTTTTTAAGTTATTTAGTACTTTTTTGCATTATGAATATACACTTGAAACTTTTCTCTTGACCAAGTTTGATGCATCTAAAATGTTAATGCGATATAAGTGCGCTAGCATGAGGTAAAATTACATCAATGTTTGATATTGTTGGAAAAACAGAGATTGTTTGCTTGCATGGGGCCCATTCAATTCAAATGGAATTTGAATTTATGACAAATTTCTACGAAAAGCTTCAATTTGAATGCATCTTATAAAAAACAATACATGGTGAAAGAAAGGAAGTGACAGTGAGTGAGAGAGAGAGAGAAAGGAACATAAAAAGAGAAAGAGAGAGAGTAAAATAGAGAAGAATAGATGGGGCTGAAAAAAGTAAAATAGCGAAAGCAAGAGAGAAAAATAAATAAATCAATTTTTCATTGCCCCGCCCGCCATTTACTGGCTATTTTACTAAAATTTATACATTTCGTTGATTTTAGTAAAGAGAGAGAGAGAGAGAGAGAGAGAAAGAGAGAGAGAGAGAGAGAGAGAGAGAGAGAGAGAGAGAGAGAGAGAGAGAGAGAGAGAGAGATTTACGATAATCACAAAGCGCTCAGTTGGAATCTAATACTCTGAGCAATTTTACCAATTGATGTGATAAAATTGAAAATTGTTTTATTCGTGCATAATTTACACATTTACCATGGATTTGATGCTTTATCTATCCGCAAACACAAAATCTGCATTTTCATTTTCTCATTGTAATCGAAAGTGCAGCTAAAGTGCTTGAATAGAATATGAATTTTTGCTGAATAAACAAAGTATTTTTCACAAAATGAATTGAGATTGTTCGTTGTTCATTCACACAACAGTTTTTTTTTCTCTTTCTTTTTCTCATCCATTTTTCGCACTTTCTCCATCTCTTTCTGTTCATCTGGTTAACTCATTGCCACTCTTGCTCAATCACCCATTCGTTTATTCGTTGTCGTTGTCGTTGCCGTTGCCGTTGCCGTTGCCGTTGCCGTTGCCGTTGCCGTTGTCACTTTATTCCACTTGACGATGAAGCCAATGGATTGTGTTATGTATATATGCGGTACTGGTGTACGTTGCATTGAATTGCACATTGAATGTAAATCATATTTATAAGTTTCGATGGAGTGAATGAAAAATCCGACAATTTGAAAAGATGAACAGATGCGATGAGAACAAAAGAAGTGCTCTCAAATACGATGAAGAAAATGTTCAACTAGCTGGTAATCACCTATTCGACATACAATGTTCGCAAAAACAATGTAAAAATGGAGAAGAAAAAAAAAGAGAAATAGCTGCACAACCATTTAAATAAATGAAACATCGAGTCCGCATTGGAGAGAGAAAAAGCCTCGTTCATTGTTACGTGTGCTCTAAATGCGAAAAGCTTAATTTAGGCCACAGAATGACAAAACATCATTGAACATGCTATTTATCTTGCTTAAAATTCCAAATACTGAAGGAAAAAGCTTCGAAATTCGGTGGTATCAAAGTGTGTGTTTCGCTTCCTAATGAAACTAGCAAGTGAGTTTAGGTTTTTCTCGTTTATGTGTGTATTCCGAAAATGCCAACTTTAACAATCAATTTCGAAAAGTTTATTGTATGCAAAAAACTTGTACGTTTCTTTTTGTGTCTGCATTTCCACTGAAATTTTAAACATCATTAAAATGTCTCTTGGTTGCATGTGAAACAATATTTTCTATTTGAATTTTTCATTTGCCAATAGAGAAATTAGTATTAGATATTGAAATTGAAGAAGTCTTTGAAATATAACTTGTCATGTAAAATAATAAAATACAGATTTAGTCTATTAGTCAAGCTTATCACACGTGTTCTAATATATAACAATTAGGTACCAGAAAAAAAACAACAACAAAAACACAAACTTGCGCGAATTTTAAATGATAATAATTTTGCAATGAGTTTGCAAATCAAATGGATCCGTTTGAAGTTTCATACATTTAAATATTTTGTAAATAATGTTGCGTTTTAAATTTAGAATTTTTTTGTTTTCCGAACTGAAAATGAAAAATTATGCTTTAGCCGATGTACGGTCCGTGTTTTTTTTTTCTCTATGCAAACCTTTTTAACTTTAAACCATTTCAAATTGCAATTAATGTGTCTGGCATGCACATAAATTTACCGAAAATCGGATTCAAATACAAATAAAGATAGAGAGAGCGAGAGAGAGAGAGAGAAAGAGAGAGAGCGAGAAAGAGAGAGTTAGAAAGAGAGAGAGAGAAAGAGAGAGAGAAAGAGAGAGAGCGAGAAAGAGAGAGAGAGAGCGAGAGAGAGAGAGAGAGAGAGAGAGAAAGAGACTCAAACATTTCTCCAAATCACACACATTTCGCTCCATAAATTAACCGCATTCTGTCGTTCGCACTGCATTGTGGTTTCTACCTCAGGATAAATCGAACCGTGTGAAAATGTTCAAAATAAAACATAAAGAAAAAATTCGTCTAATTTGAATCCAAACCAATTCGATTTCGATTTCGATTTCGATTTGAATTGGAAAATGTTCACAAATGGTATATGATTGGCAAAAACTGTAAATGGAACAGACTGCTTGTTATGATATATCAAGTGCCGATGATATTCTGTTTCCTGAACCACAAAAATACACTTGTAAAAAGCTCCAAAACTCCATATGCGATTACCAATTGAAATCATTTCGAACTGGCATCAATCCACAAATCAACATTGATTATATCGAATTTGAGAGTGAAAGTAAGAGAGCGAAAATCAATTACGCGTGACACCATTGAATGCATTTACATGTGAAACGTGCACAAGTGCATGTTCTCATCAATTCAATCTCGAAAATTAAAAACAATGTGTGTGCAAGAGTGGATGAATCGCGCGATGCAATATGCTTTTCACGTAATTCAATCGCTGTTTTTTTTTTTTCCTCCCTCTCTCTATTTTTGTTTATTGCACCTGTGGAAGCTTGAAATATTAAACGTGACTTCAACTACACTTATGTAGAATGAAACGATGTACATTGTGTGTGTGTGTATGTGTGTGTGTGTGAGTGAATAGAAAATGGTGAATTTGCAACAAAACTATGTTTCAAATGAACTTTATTTCTAAAATGACTCATTTTCAAATGAGACAGTATGTTAACGCAATTCATGCATAACAAACATGAATGGCATGAAATCACAGACGACTTCATGTGAATATCATGTCACAATTTATAATGTCATTGTTACTTATTTACTTTTGAGCTGCTCTTTTCATTCATTTAATACGAATCAAGGAATCCCATTTACGGCTACCCCAACAGGAATACTTTTTCACATTGAATTGAGTTTTGCTTCAAAATGATGCTATTTTAACAATTTCCAAAAAAAAAAAAAAAAAGTTTCATAAATCCAAGGCCATTGTATAATGAGAAAATCTCAATGGGTTTTTAACAAGATCAGAGATAATTCCATTGAATTGAAACAATTAGGATGTGAAATGGGGGGAAAAAACGCCCATGCACATGACAATGACCTACGCAGATTGTGCATTCGTCAATTTGTTTTTATTGTGAGTTAAATTGCGTTGGCAATGGAAACGTTTGAATCATTTGATTTGATTATATACGAAATGGTGAAAATGTGCCTCAGATAATTACTTCTTTGGCACATAAGATTGTATACAATTTTGTTATTGCGAACGAATTTATTGAATCAATCACTCTCCAAATGATTATTGTTGCAAAAGGCTCCCAATTATTGATAAATCTGATCTGAATTCATTTGACCATTGACCATCCATTTTAACCAAGACACAAAGGGATGTGTGCGTGTATTGGCAATCAATTTTGGTTCATCGAATTCTCGAGATGATGCACTGAAAACAAAGCCACAATTCAAAATATTTCGCTGGAAAATGGTTTTATGCAAATGATTATTGAATGGACTGGACCAGGTTCAATACACTCTCTCTCTCTCTCTCCTCCTTCACTCTCTGTCTCTCACTCTCTCTCACTCTCTCATACTCTCTCTCACTCTCTCTCACTCTCTCTCACTCTCTCTCACTCTCTCTCCCTCACTTTCTCTCTTCTTCACATTCTCTCACACTCTCTTTCAAATTTAAATGTGCTCGATACATCATGCTTACCAACGAAATCTTTCGATTTTCCAAAATATTCGCAGACTATTCATTCTAATTGGCGTAAAAATTGCCTCTGGCTAAATGTAATGTAGCTTTTGTCTCGCTTTTCAAAAAGTGATAAGATTTGAATTAATTCAGTCGAATGAGGTCGTCTGCAGCCAGTTTCACACACAATCAACACATTATGAATTCACAATAATTTGTTTCCATTTCATCACTTTCGTTTCTTTCAAGTACATTGAATTGAAATACACGAGCGCATCGCTTTTATCTACCACATAGATAGAGAGTAGAAGTAAAAAAGAAAAAGAAAAAGAAAAAAAAAAAACTGTCGAATGAATGGAAAATATGTTGTCTGTTGAGAGAAAATGTCTCATTTTTATGCGAAATCATCATTCAAACTTGTAAAAGGCTTCATGCGTTTGCCAAAGCAAAGCGAGATATTGCTTTAGAAATGATAATAATCGAAAGATAGAGATAGAGAGAGAGAGAGAGAGAGAGAGAGGAGAGAGAGAGAGGAGGGAGAGAGGAGGGAGAGAGAGAGAGAAATATAAATGGGGCAAATAGAAATTTGGATGGGAGGGTAAGAGATGAGAATTGCGTAAAGCAAAGAAAGGACAAGAAACAAAGAGAGCAAAAAAATGAAATTGCGAGTAAAGGATTCGTATAGAATGTGAAGTGAATTGTATCAATTTAAATCCGTTTGCTTTTTATTAAATTCACATGTGCATCGGAAATGGTGGGTGAAAGCACAAGCGGAACATTTCTATGGTAAATATAATGAAATGTTGTCATATATTTTCAAATTAAAACCACTCCATTCGAGTTTTCATCTCATTTGAAAATATTTTCATTGAGGGGATGTTCGTGTTTAGTATCCAACTCGAAGGCCTTTCAGAATCCAAAACGTCAACGATAATATGAATGCATGCCAAAATATTGCTCATCGCTGTCTACATGCTTAAAGCGAACTAACCCAAAAGACCTCATTCAATTTCAGGTTTTTTTTTTGTATCTTTTCACTGTATTTGGTTGTGGATACATTTTAATATGGTAACCACATTAAAGTGGTTTTTTTTTTATTCAACCATTCATTCAATGGGATGAGTGTATTAGAGCAAAATTATGCGCCAATATCGTCACAAAAATGAAAATATTTGAATGAAAACAGTTGCAAATAACTGAATGTGGGAGTCGAATATAAAAACGAAAGATCCAGAAAAAATGCTCAACATTTTTACCAGAATCAGCATTCTGTCTGAATATTTTCCATACACATTTTAATTTTTTCTCTTTTTTTTTTTGCACATTTTCACGTATTTTTCGGGATTTTTCCAATGTTATTTGAATATATTCATTCACCTTATTCAGCCATTTTATTTCGGTGAATAAATTTATAATTGTTGGAACGTTAATGCGTCTTTTGTGGTTACTTTCTAGCCTCTTTCTCTCGCTCCATCGCATGGTTTTCATCGATCGATATCGTTAACGCGGACGCCTTTTTTCCCACTCGCTTTCTTTTCAGGCATATATGTATTTATATCGATTCTCTCTCTCTCTCTTTCTCTCTCTCTCTCTCTCTCTCTTTCTCTTTCTCTCTCTCTCTCTTTCTCTTTCTCTCTCTCTCTTTCTCTCTCTCTCTTTCTCTTGTTCTTTCTCTCTCTCTTTTTATCTGTTCTTCACTTACCAATGTCATTCATGCATTTTTCATTTAATTTTCCTTTTGCTCTGATCAAAAACCGACGAGCGAATGTATAAAATAGCTGACCAAACTTTATCACTCATTCTTTCTCTCGTATTCAATGTGAAATGTAATAGATGAATCAGTTGACTTGATGTTAAAAATTGCTCAATAAACAGAAAGCGATATTGCAAAGATTTATTTGATTACAAAAAAAACCGAAATGATATTTGAAATCTCTTGAGCCGTGACATAATCTCATTGGCTCTCTGTGCCCCCTCGTTCTGAAAACCCACACATTAGTTACAGTTCATGTCGAGTGGGGCACCAACCAAAAGAAAAACGAACTATCGTGAAAAACTTACAAGAATAACAAATGTAATCGAAAAGTTTTTTTTTTTTTTCAACGAAATGTGAATGTAAGCGAGAAGCGTGCATAGTTCGTCATTCAAATTTTCGGTCGGTTTTATTTTTTTTTTTTTTTTTTTTTTTGCACAAACAAAATTCATTGTATTCAACCCGCACCGCAAAACTCCATAATGCTTTTCACAGTTCGTATGTCTTTGTTCACATTTTGTTTTCTTCTTTTTTATTCACAATTTTGTTCGTCGGTTCGTCCCAATTTTGCTGGCATTTGCATTGTAATTCTTTACTCTTCTTTTTTTTTGCTATGTATAACTAAAACTTAAATCAAAGAGTATTATTTCGCTTGTACGAGTTCTGATGTGATTTTGTCTGTTACCGAACTTAATTTCGTAAACGTAAAAACTTTTACATCGCTTGTGTATGCTTTTGGGTGTCTCATGTGTGTGTGGGATATGAATCCACCTCAGTTTGGTAATTCGGTTTGCAAAATTTTCAAGGATAAACTGATTGTTTTTACGTGTTCTCGTTTCTTTTTTTTTTTTCACGGAATTGGCCAAAATGCAACCGCAATTTCTTCATTCAAGTGAATCGACACCCATTTTTATTGAGTAGCACTTGCGATAAATACCATTCACGTTAATATACGAATGGGATATGGCGAATGTACGACGCCAACGTTATACATACACACACACACACACACACACGAACAATCACTTCTTCATTTGCTTGCATCAGACTACCAGCAAGGAAAAACATCGAACAAGGATATTACGATGCATTAAAGTTGAAATTGACAAGAGTGCGCACTTAGGGAAAAAAGATAGGTACAACCCCGAAATGAACAGGATTTGAAGGCAACGAACAAAGAAGCAAAACAATATGAAAATAAGAAGAAAGTGAAGCGATTTTCATGCGAAAACATACGACCATGTGCAAGTCTTTTTTTTTTGTGTACTTGTGTGCGGTGCTTGTAACTTGATGCTGCTGATTTTCACATACTTTTCAATGTATCAATCTTTTGCTCTTTTTTTTTTTTTACTGTACACACACACGTGCTTCACTGTACATTTTAAACAATATAACAGTGGGTTTTTCTCCGAACGAAATTTATTCCAAATTGTTTATTTCGTTCGACCTTCACCTCATTCATTCATTTTTGTTTTTATATTCAAAACGTCCACAATTTGGTCGGTGTTTTTCCCAACTCTTGTTTGTTTTTAAGAGAAAAGCTCTGGTTTTTTTTGTTTGCGAGTCGTTTTTTTCTCTTTGCTCGGCACTGCAAATTTGTATTTGTTTCTCCTCAGTGAATTTCTCTATCTCAATCTTTCTCTCTCTCTCTCTCTCTCTAAATCTCTCTGCAGATTGGTCATTTCCTTGCGTATCAACCGCAAATTCGAAAATGTTTTACGATAAATGGTTTCTCATCTTCCTGAACTTTAATATTATATTTCTGTTCTATGTTGTTTGTGCGTAAAAAGCGCTTGTTTTAACTTTTTTTTCGCTTGAAATACAAAACATCACCACAAAATGAAGCAAAAAAAAAAAAAACTCTTTGAAATGTTATAAAATGAACCATATTTGGAAATTGCGATATAATAACAAAATAGAACGTTCTTTTCAAGTGCGGTTCTAAGCAGTTTTCTTTAGTCTTACTGGGCTTTACCATGCGAAAAACTTTTCAAGGAGTTTCAAATAAAATTATTTTCATCACGAAATCAACAATCAAAACTGAAAAACGGAATGGATTCCATTTTGGCACAGAATGAAAAAAACAAAAAAAAAACATGGATGATTTTTCCCTTCAAAGAATGAAAACAAAAATAGCAAAAACAAAAATCAAATCACAGCAAATTTAGAAACAAAAACATGTGTTAGAAAAATGCCACATTTGTACAGAACAGAAAAGTTTGCAAAAGAGAAAGAAACAAATCGAAAACGAAAGAAAAAGAGAAAATGGAAAAGTAAAACGAAAACGGATAGATAACTAACAAATCTGAGTCACACAATGATAAATCGGTACGGTTGGCAACTGGGGGATTTCAACAAGCAATTATTCATTTTCTTTTGCCATTGATATGTCATTTCATAGGAAATGATAGAACATTTCATTGGATACATGGCATGGCCAGTACCATATTCTCTGCTGGGAATTCGATTTTGGAATATAAAAAGAAAAACAGCATTGAATAACATCTTATAATGGAATTAAATAGCAATTTTTCCTTGCAAATACATCTCTTTATAATGTAAATCCATGTGTGTCACTTGAGATGGTAAGTGTCAATGCCATTATAAAATGAACCATTTTTAATATGTTAATTGAACTGTATGCACAGCCAATTGGCTTCCGGTTTATACTTGTGTGTGCAATCATCTAAATGAAAATTGCTGCAATAAACTCTCAAACGGATCAAACGTGTATCATTTTATATGACTGAGTCAGCGATGTGCAGATAAATTGCACAAAGCCATTCTAATATGAATTATGCATTGAATGCAAACAAAAATCAGTTAAAAATGATGGAGCAGAAAGATACAAAGAACAAAACAGAAGAAGAGAGTGGGACGAATAATGCAAAAATGAAGGAAAGAGTGAATATCGTGTGTGTGTGAATTCTGAGAACGGCAAAAATTACTTGAATTAAAAATAAAAATCGATGCATTTTTATGTCACTGACTATGTGTTCGTTTGACTTCATTTAATCAGTTTCACAGCGTTCGTAATTCGCAAAAGCCGTGGTTTACACAATATGTTCTGGATCTTTTGAAAAGTGATAAGAGATAATGCTCAGTTTTATTTTTTTTCATTCTTTCTCTCACCCTTTTCCAAATCGAAATTTTCGTTCTTTATCTATTTTCTCGAGTGAAGAAAAAAAAAATGTGGAACGATGGTAAAAATTATCATTTTTGCTGTACGGCAAAGCATATCGTCAAAGGGAAATATCGAGAGATGGGTATGGATTCACATCCATATCCAGAGAAACCTATTAAGCTTTCGTGTTCACATTGGCGCATAAATAACGTAAAAGTGTTTCAACAGTACAAAGCGATGTTCGCTTTGACTGAAAATCCAATTCTCTTCCGATTGTATTTTTTCTTTTTTTTTTTTTTTCGCTTGTGCAACGCTTTTCGAAGCAACACAAAAAATGAGTTTTCAACATGCAAAAGATTCTTTTTAATGGCGTCACCAAAAGACATGGATTGCTTTCGATTCGATTGAAATGAAAATTGAATATCCATGAGGAAATGAAATCAAAATGTCATTTGCGATGCAATTCCATTTGAATGATTGACGATTCATTTAAAATTGAAAATGTGTCACACACAAACATATATGAAAATATATAGAAATGCATTTAACAAACTTACCGATTTCGTTCACGACTCAGTTTGGATGGTGGTAGTACACGGCTCGATAATAATGGAGTTTGTTGCGTTTTTAGTTCGGTGGTTGCCTTGTCAACACTCACACATGTTGTTGATGAACTGGCCGGAATGGGCACAACAATTGATGACACGGCATCCAATCCACGTGACAATTTCAACATTTCAGCACCAAATTGATGTAATGCTGTCATTGTTGATGGTGTTGGCTCCGGAATGCTATAGAAAATATACGATTATCAATGTAATTTTTCTTTTTATTTCGATTCAATATAATTCTATTTAATTAATTGCTATTCAGCATTAAGTTTAATGACTGCTGCATTACAAATGCTAGATTTTCATGACATTTTTTACATTCGAAATTCCATGAATGACTTTGAAATTACCACAAGAATAAAAACAAAAAAAGAAATGCCTGCACAGTTTAAATGAAATGTGATTGTACCTTGAATCTGGTAACCATAATTCGTGCGTATCTAAATTTGAAAGCTCAGTATCGGTTGAGGCAGCTGAGTGCGGATGATTTGGCGTTGATGGTAAGCTGGCTTTCAATAAACGACGCCATGTACATCTTCGTTCTGGGGAATAAGTTTATTTTGAAATTATTTAAATGAAATGAAAAATCATAAAAAAATGTTTTCACTTCTTTAATACAATCAAATTTATGCGAAATGGAATGAAATTTAAATGCGAAATGGGAATAAATTGCGTTTGTGTTTTTTTGTTTTTTTACTTTTTTTTTCTTTTTTTCTTTTTGGTTGTTGAAAGTGAAAAAGTTATTCGTACCAAGATTTTGTTGACCTAACCATCCACTGCCCCATCCATTTGGTTGGTTTCCATTTGTTGTCGTTGTTGTTGTTGTTGATGTTGTTGTTGTGGCACCTGGTGCTGTTGCCGGTCCACCTCCGCATAAACTTTGCTGTTGGCGAGCCAACAAACGAACCGTTAAGCAATATGTTATCAACATCACTCCCAATGGAATATAGAAACAAACAATTGAACCGACTAATTTATACACTGGATCGGGTATTTGGCACGTTCCATCAACTAACACTGATGTATGATCCTATTTCGAGACAAAAAAAAAAAAAAAAAAAAAACAAAAAAATAAAATCCGAATTGTTATTTGTCTTTTTTTTTTTGAATGATTTTCCAATGTGAATTGTGATTCTTAAATTCCTATGTAGAATATTCAATGAACATTTTTGTGTGAATTTTCAATGAATGTGTGCGAATATTTAATAATAAAACATAAAATATCTCAATGAAATTTTCTCACTCACCTGTGAATACATTAAACATAGCGGTAAACTCATTGCAATCGATAAAAGCCAAACGAATATAATTTTTACGGTGACACGTTTACGCGTTTTATTTCGGCCAAAACGCATTGGATATCGCAATGATAAATATCGATCGATGGATATTGAGCATAAATGCATTATGCTGGCCGTACAAAATAGCACATCTAAACACATCCACACCAAACAATGTACGGATTCTAATGGAAAATGTCCTGAAAAAAATGAAGAAACGAAATATATAAAAATATGTATTCACGTGTAATTTTCATCAAGCTAAATGGATCTCTTGAGATTTTCAGTTTCTATCAAAAACGGGATGGGAAATTCAAGAGTTCAAATGTCAATAGACACTTTTCTGTGTTTACGATCGTTATTTTTATTCTGACGATGATGCAGATAAATTGAATTCAATTTGTCTTCATTTTTTATTTCGACAAATCGTGAAATTTGAACGAATAACATGAGAAAAAAAAAAAACTTTATTTCAAGTGGAAATAAATCAGTTACATTTTATCTTTCTACAAGTTTTTCACACCAAATATATACAAACAAAATATACACTAATAAGTATACAAAGCATCACAGTCACGACGCATTTTCGTTTTTGTTTTTTTTTTTTTTTTAACAAAAGACAACTGAACAGAATACAAGTCAAACAGGACGAAAAAAAGACACCAAAAAAATTCCAGACATAAATTGAAGAATTCCAGGCAAAAAGTCATCGTACATAAGCAGTAATATTGTACCATGTTTACGCAACAAGCATTTTCAAATAGTATTTGCGATAAAAAAAAAATGCAAAGAATGTAAGTCAATTGAGAGGAAGCGAAATAGACAGACAGACACAGATAGATAAATAGAGAAGAGAGAGAGAGAGAGAGAGAGAGAGAGAAAGAGAAAGAGAGAGCGAGGGTGAGAGAGTGAGAGAGTGAGAGAGCCAGAGTGAGAGAGTGAGAGAGAGATAGTGAAATGTCGACTGAAATGTTATTGCGATGTGGGAATAACTTTTTAAACGATGTTTGTAAATTTTTCGAAGTTGAAACAGGCGGTTCCTCTTTTGCGATGCAATGTTATACCATCGCGCCATCACGTATGCACAAATGCGTTCTCATTTTGTATCGAAAAAGATAGAAAATAAAATGGCTTTAACGATGATCATTACATAGACTTTAAGTTTGCAAGCTGTCACTTGGGCTTGTCAATGCTTGTCGTTGTTTTCATCGTTGTCGTCATCATCATCAATATCCTTGTCGTTATCATGCCATTTTTTCTTTCATTGGTGTAGTTTAACCACACACCAAACTCCGCTTCAGTGATACGTAAGCAGCGCCACTCTCTTATGTATTTCAATTTATTAAAAACGCCTGAATCGCTGCAATTTTTGAAATGCAACAACGCAACTGTACACATATGAAAAATTGCTTACTCACAAACGCCTAATGTAGACAAATTATAAGAGCAAAAAAAAAAATGAGTTTTATGCGCCCGAATGTAGTAAAAAAACATTTGGCATGTGACCCGTGAGTTTAACTTTAGTTTTTCTTCGTCCATTTTTTCTTCCTTTCATTTTCCATGCACCGTGACATGTTAAGTCTTGTCGTAAGTTTGTTTTCATTCCTTCGGCACAAAAACAAAATACAGATGAAACGATTAAACAAACAAACACCGAGACAAGCACTTTACTCTTTTTATTCGGTATGTTTAAGAGATTTTTCTTTGGTATGTGCACTTGATGTTCAACGCGTTTTTTTGCAAAAGCGATACAATGAAAACGGGCAATGGATTGGAATAACTTTGCCAAACAATGAAGAAAAAACGATACAGTTGAAAGTGAAAGAGCTAATAAAGTGCAAGTATTTGATAGACAGAGAATAAAAGCGGGAACGAATAAACGTGATAAGGTGAATCACCGATTGTGGAAAATGTACTTTTATGATATTCCTGTTACAACTCCCAAACGGTTTCATCTTACCGAAACTTTTTCTCAGTTAGTTGCAAGTACGTGGGTTGTTTGTCACGTATTTGCCATTTTTAATGTTCAGAGCGATCATGTGCTATAATTTTATACTTTCTCACATCAATCGCATTGGATGATTATGGCACCGACATTTATCTTCCGTATGCAAATTTCAGATAAAACGTCGAATGAACGAAGAGGAAAAAAACAATCATCTTTGTGATTTCAAGTGAAAATTGGATTTTAAAACGGGTGACGTTTGATGAAAAATTGACTAAATCGAGGTATAGCAAAAATGGAACATGTCATAGTTGGAATTGTTGTATATCAAAACCATCATAATAATCAGACTAGGCAGGATTTTAATGAAAGTGGCGACATCAACCATGCTCATCAAATCGGTTATATTTTGTGCGTGACATACGTCTTCTATTCCAATAAACGAACTGCCTGAGAGAAAATGAGAGAGTGAGTGAATGAATGAGTGAGTAAGTGAGTAAGTGAGTGAGTAAGTGAGTAAGTGAGTAAGTGAGTGAGTAAGTGAGTGAGTGGGTGAGTGAGTGAGTGAGTGAGTGAGTGAGTGAGTGAGTGAGTGAGGGTGAGTGAGTGAGTGAGTGAGTGAGTGAGTGAGTGAGTGAGTGGTGGTGAGTGAGTGAGTGAGTGAGTGAGTGAGTGAGTGAGTGAGTGAGTGAGTGAGTGAGTGAGTGAGTGAGTGAGTGAGTGAGTGAGTGAGTGAGTGAGTGAGTGAGTGAGTGAGTGAGTGAGTGAGAGAGAGAGACAGAGAGAAAAAAAAAGTTTAAGAGTGAGAGAGAATCTTAAATAATATTGTCGATGAAATCGATGCTTCTGTACACGTTGATGAAATTGTTGACTGAAGCACAATTGATAATCGCAAACTTTTCATTTAATCCAATTCCAAGGCATGCATAACTTTCGTGGCATTTTCGAGTTGGCATTAAGTCGTGTGTATGTGTGTATCTTTTTTTTTTTTTTTGCTCTTGATCGATTTTCCTTCGGATGACATGCTGATACAAAATTTATTTGCACAATCAACGTACCGCAGAAAAATCCTTGAGCAAATGTTATGAAGTTTGCCAAAGTGGAAAATAAATAAGTAAAGTAAGCAATATAAGTGTATTCAAGGTTTATGGTGTTGATATCAAAACCAGCAGATATTTCAATATTACACCACATTGAAGAAAAAAAAAAAAAAGAAACCAACATTCATCTTTGATACGCGTGCAATGGTTGTTTACCTTGGCTAAAAGCAGTTTGGTGTGTGCGTTTAGGTCAAAAATTTAAGTATGAATAAAGTGAATTTTATGAACATGTTGCGTTGGATGCTCGGCATTCTACGTGTAATTACCATGCACTTCACGTTTATGCACATGTGCTCGAAACCATTCTTTCACAAATAGCTTCTAAACCCCGAACGAAACTTAAAAAATTCCCATGCTTTGAACATTCCATGAAATTAGCCAGTAATGTAAGTGCACACACACATACATGCTCTGCATTACACACAAACACCCACCACACAAGCACACACACACTTGGCAAAGTAAAAACGATTACAATTCATAATTATGCAAATTGGATGAAATGCAATGTACAAGTTAAAGCTCTTCAATTGTTGCATTTTTTTTTTCTGAAAATTATTGAAATCGTATTTCTCAAACTTTTAAGTCGATTCGATTGAAAATCTCTCTTTATTGCAATGCAGGAAAAAAAAAACAACTACTTGAAATTATTGCAACAATGTGTGTTCCACATGTTCGAAAACTAATTTAATGTTGTGCCAATCTGATTGAAATTTAATCCAATGTAAATGGAATGCTTGAGCGGATAGAACCGCAAAGGTTGCCTCAAGATATATATATATATATTGAAAAAAAAAAAAGAAAAAAATGCTATGAAGCAATTAAAAATAATATTCATGTAATAATTAAAATGGTAATGGTTTTTCTCTTGGAAAACTATTTTCAAAGGATTATTTCTCTCCCTTCCTCTCTCTCTCTCTCTCTCTCTCTCTTTCTCTCTCTCTCTCTCTCTCTCCTCACATTTTCCTTAGGCCAAGCTGCTGGTCTGCTCAAATGGTCAAAACCACGTCAAACTATAGGCAACTATGTGGTCAATTGAAAAACTCCATTGTTTTTGTAGTTGGCCATGGAATAGAGCCAAGCATGTGCATCGAAATGGAAAAATTTCGTTTTAAAAGATTTAACAAGTTTTTCAGTATCCAGTGGTGTGTTGAGCAAAAACAAAATACAAACCAACCTTCACAAATGAACGAAAGTAAGCATGAAAGACTTAAGAGCACATTTTCAACTCTTACATGCAACGGATCTACATTTTTCTCTTTTTCTCATTTTCTCTTTATTTCAAGAGACCAAAGTGATCATTTTTTGTTATTTCACATTTGTGTTTGTGCATCACAAAAGTTCTGCAGGAGCGGAAATGTTTGTGTATGTGTGTATGTGTGTTCTTTTCTTTCAAATATTAATAATAAAAGTCAGCATCAAGCGCGCATCGAAAATGGCAACAACAGTAACGATAAATTGCCCTGTCATGCTCACAATGTAGCTAGGATGCGCTACCCAAAATAACCATTGCAGCAGCTGTAATTCACTTAATGCGATTTTGTGTACTGGCTTTTTTTTCATTCTTTCACTCTTAGCACTCTCTGTGGATTGTTTTCCTCATTTTGAGTATGTCGTACAATTTCATTTATATCTTTTGCTTTTTTCCGGAATGTTTTTTTGTCGCCTTCGAATACATGCTTTAGAACAAATGTATCTTTTTCCCATCGCTTAAGCGTCAAATTTGACTAGTCGTTCCTTTTTTTTTTTTTGTCAAACTTGCATTTTATTCTACATTTTTCCATCTCTCTAGCTAGTTTTACAATGTTGTGTGTCCCTTTTTTTTCTGTCGTAAATGATAATTCCAGTTTTGAAACACTCATTGAAATTAATTGGTGAAATTATGTCACAAAAATACGATGTAAAAACGAAACTGAATTATTTATAGAAAAAAAAAAACGTGTCAACGTTTTAGATTAGAGTGTTAAAATGAATTGTATTTAAGATGAAAGCGAGACCCGTGCAAAAGATAAAAAAAAAGAAATAGGAACCGAATGAAGTTGGTTGAAGGATGATTTAGATAAGAAGTGTGAATTGCAGTCATATTTTCACAGTGTGAGAATGAGATGTGATGGAAACAAGATTTTCTGCTTTCATCTGATTTTTTTTCTTTCTTTCTTCTTTCTTTTCGTTTGGAATGATAAATGACGAAGGAGAGAAATCAGTGTCACCGAAAAAAAAAAAAAAAAAAAAATAGAAAATCCAACCAAAGTCGTGAAACATTCCAATATGGATAAAATTGCAAAAGTATGTTCATGATTTTCTCTTATGACTTAAAGATTTATCGCGAAAATCCGCTATCGTGAAACCGGGCACAAAAATTTCATTTTGAATGCAGTGCACAAATCGGATATAATTTTCGTTGGCATTGTTGTTGTTTCGGGCGCACGAAGCGAATGCTGCAATTGAGTTCAATAAAGTCAGTGGCATATTTTTCAAGCTCAACATACAATGTATGCTGAAAACAAATTTAAACGGACACATACACACACACTCATCATTTTGAATGTTGTTGCAGTGTGAGAAACGAAACGGCAAAATCTTTAAGTAAATGAAAATATACATGAAATACAATCGCTTTCAGACACGTACGAAATGCATAAGTAGAGAAGTAGAAGCTTGATATTGCTAGCCATGGTATGCGCTCACTTTTGGCCGTTGCACGTAATCGTGTCGAATGCACATACAAACAATCCTACACAATTGCATTTTTCACACTCAAAGAGATTTTTCAAGTCTCTTTTTCTCTCGCTCATTTTTTTTTCTCATCTCACTTTTTCATTCATTCACTCAATTTCTTCATCTTTCTTCACCCCTCTCCCCTTCCTCCCTCTTTCTTCCCGTCCCTCTTTCTCTCCGTCCCTGTTTCTCCCCGTCCTTCTTTCTTCCTTTTTTACCTCTCCCCACTCTACCCTCTCTTTCTTCCTCTCTTACCCTCCACTCTCTCCTTCTTCGCCTTGACGCAATTCGCTGAAGATCACAACCACACCAAAAACAGAAATAGATACAATGTGTAAGAGCTCAATATCATTGTGACTCCATTACAAGCAACCCGATGTTTTCGAAATGTCATTGAAAGCCGGATCGTGAGTGGAAATTTGAGCCACTTGCTTCATTGCATTCCATTCGGTTAATACCGCATCAAGTGTGTGCTATTTTGTATTCAAGTGCAAATCTCACACTAGTTTGTAGTGTTGGCTCAAAAGCATTTCAACTTTTTCCATTCTCTCCATTTTTTTATCGCACTTTACTCGCTCATTCGTTTGTTCCTACGTTCGTGTGGGTGTTTTTTTTTTTTGTCCCTATTCACTCTCTCTCTCTCTCTCTGTCTGTCTCTCTAGATGGTATTGTAAATTACATCAAACTTTGTTGCTTTATCCATCGTGTCAGAATATCGTTTGTGTATGCGAGTTGTTTGCATTATTTGGCCAATTACAAAGCAAGTAATGCTCTTCAGCTATGTTAACAAGATGATGAGACAAGAATATTGCGCCAATTATCAATTTCATATACATACTGGTGTATTCGATTTGTTTTATGTTTAAAATGAGAGAACGAGAGCACGAGAAACAAAGAGAAATTGTGTGTTTACCGGGGTCAATTAAAGCAGTTGACACTTTCAACTAAAATTCCTTTGAACAATCGAAACTGTTCATTGTGTCAAGTGTTTTTGTAACGCAGCGTACCGAACGCTTTGCGCGTTCTGTCATGTTTGTTTAGAAAATAGGCCAACTTTGCATATTTGGGCAACAAATGTCACGCTAAAAAGACTCTCTCTTTCTCTCTCTCTCTCTCTCTCTCTCTCTCTCTCTCTCTCTCTCTCTCTCTCTCTCTCTCTCTATCTCTCCCTCTCTCTTTTTAATTCTGCTTATGAACGACAACTTCATTGTGTTACAGAACGTGCTCTTAATTCAATTTATTCCGTTGCAAAAAACAACATCTTGTCTCACAAGAGTTCAAACCTTTGTTCATCGTTTATCATTCAGCTTCTATTAATTATAGAAATGTCTATAATGTCGATGAATTTGAAATTAAATGGATCGCTTTACTTATTTTTATGCTCATTTTGAATTTCTCTTTTTCATTGCAGGTTTGTATATCAATGAAAATGCTTCAGACTGAATGGCATATATTCGCAATTTATATTTTGAACAATTACAATTTTTTGGTATGTATATAATGTTTTTTTTTTGATTAGAAAATTCAAATACCCATGATAATGCCAATGGAAAATGGCTGGCATCGCATGTTCCAACCAACAAGTTCAACGCAATTATTTTCAATTGAAAAACACGGCAATTTCCATTGTGACCTCGAAAATATGCCTTCAAGTGAATGTGTGCATTGAAATTCAATTTTCACTTTTTCGTTTTTTTCTCATTGTTTTCCATTTTTCCTTAGCCTATTGTTATTCACTGAAACACAAAAACAATTTCAATTGTTTAAATAGGATACTTTTCCTCGAACTGCTGTCTCAAATTCAACAGAATCAGAGAGACAGACAGCTGACATATTTGATAACCAATGATTACTAAATATGTGCTTATTATTTTATAGCGCTCATTCCATTAATCGACAATGAATTCATAACTGGCCAGGCAGCTCAATATTTACACGGTTCATTCACCATGTCGGACATTCATCAAATATTGAAAATTACTGAGGCTTTCAGTCTGTTCAATACAATTTTTTATACGCATAAATTCATGATAATATAAAATACACAATTTCAAGCATTTTTCAAAGGAACTTACTGCTTGTCACACGCAATTATTCTTTTATGTTCAAAAAAAAAAAAAAAAAAAAAAATCGAGTGCTTCAGAAAGGAAATCTGTTTTCATGAATTTCAATCAAATGTTAACGCATTCATGTGTTATGAAAACAACGATGATGATGAACGCTCGTTCGTGATTCCTGTTTGAAATTTTTCACTTCAATACGTGAATCGGTCGCTCGTGAAATAAACCAACGAACATGCATAATGCTCAAGTCAATGAACGCGGAGAGCGCCCAACAAACATACAAATATTTTAACGAAAAAATCTTATTTGTTTCTAAGTCGATTACACACAGCTCTTGTTTTGATTGATATTGTAAATATTTGAAATGTAAAGCTACGTTTTTTTTTTTCTTGTAAATTTCATTGAAACGATTACTGTAAGAGTAAAATTATTGACTTTCTCTCACTCTCACTCTCACTCTCACTCTCACTCTCACTCTCACTCTCACTCTCACTCTCACTCTCACTCTCACTCTCACTCTCACTCTCAATCTCACTTTCTCTTTCTCTCTGACTCTCACTCTCTCTCTCTCTCCTCTCTCTCTCTCTCTCTCTCTCTCTCTCTCTCAGCATTGACTTTGTACCATGGATTTTCATTGTTAAACAGTTCAAAGATTTGTCGGAATTTTTTTCTTCATATTTTTCTTTGGCAAACATACGAACCATTTCTCTTTTTTCTCTATTTAACGAATAATAACATCAATATCTGACGGCGAACTAGTATAAAATTTAAATTGATCAAAGTGTAAAAGCTGTTCAATTATGCAACTAATGGATTGAAGTCAATATTTTCGCCCGCTCGGAATCAACGGACGCTCTTTCTATCTTGTTCGTCTGTTTTTTCCTCCTTTCTCATCTTATCTTCTTCCTTTTCATCTTTTGATCCAATTCTTTTTTTTTTTTTTTTTCTTCATTCGATTCGTTCGTCTTTTTTCCCACTGATTGCTCTCGATGCGTTCTTCAATCGACAATTCATTATATACAATTTTAAGGGAAATTCCAACGCAAACGAGTGTGCTTTAGTCTTGCATGTCCTTCAATGCTTCTTTCTGTTCACCATTAAAATTCTTTTTTATTATTTATATCACATTTTCATGAAAATCCATTAGAAATCTTGTCATGTTTCAACATGGTTCCTTTGCCTACATTATTTCATGAGCAAAGAAGAAAAAAATGCCATTGAAGTGAATCACAATATATATTTATATATATACCCAATATTTTCATGCACAAGTACCCAATATCTAAAGTCATTTTGTACATTGGAGTGAATATATGTAGATACCGAAGAGACAATCTAAGTACATGTTTCAACAGTCATATAGTTAAATTTTGGCAAAAACCACAAACTAGCAGACAATGGGATAATAAAATCTTTTTTTTAATCGTTGTTTACATCGCATTTTATGCTGAGTAAATTGAGCTAAAGAATGATAAAGAAAAAAAAAAAAACAATTGTGCTCAATATTCATCGCTATTGTCATGAACTCGATTGAAATCATTCAACACGATGTACTTCAATGAGGTCTTCCCTTTATGATGTTCTCTTTATGATGTTCCATATTATTCCAGCACTTAGTCAATGTTGAAATTCTCTCTACAGTGTAGAGTCATTAAAAATATCAATGACAACAATTTATATTTATTTGAAGTTTTCCCACAAGCCACCGGCAAAACAGCTCCACTCACATCGACCAAAAAAAATGCGACCAAATTGAATTTTGTATGAGACCATCAATCGGGGGGGGCACACTTGACGATGGTATGTCGACTATTGCGGTTATCTTGAAATACAGTTCACTTAAGCTGAAACTTGTAATTGACTTTTTTTATTGTTGTTGTCATTTTTGCTCTCTTTTGCTCTCTTTCTCTCTCTCTCTCTATTTCTCTTTCTTTCTCACTCTCTCTCTATCTCTCTTTCTTTCTTACTTACTCTCTCTCTCTCTCTCTCTCACTCACTCACTCACTATTGCTCTCTCTCTCTCTCTCTCCACTCTCTCTCTCTCTCTCTCTCTCTCTCTCTCTCCTCAGGATTGGACACAATAAAGAGAAAAAGTAAACATTTCTTTTAAAAGTGATGGAGAATGGGAAATAGCTTCATCTCATTGATGAAGAAAGTCACTTAAATCAATTGCTAGACAACGAAAAAGAATAGAAAACCGGGACAAAATAGACAGTGGACCCAAAAATAGACATCGGCCCCAAAAAAAAAAGCGTATGGTTAAGTCATGAGAAAAAAAAAATTGGGAATACATATTGTCAATTGAATTAACTTTGCCTTCATTTAATATGTGTATGACTGAAAGCCAATAATAAATAATCAAATAAATCAATTTAATAAAAAGGCAGCCGACTCTTCATTTATTCGCATTTTCGATGTAATTCATTTGATATTTATGACAATAATGACCGATTGATCCCGTTCATATCGAATTTAGTCGATTTCTTGGAATGTCTCACTTCGAAATACCATGTCTGTCTACGGATACCATTTATGTCTGCAGACTGAGTTTAAGTCTATGATCATTATGTGTTAAAATGTAAGTCATACAAATTGAATGCATTATATTTGTGTCGCCGAAATTGAACATAAATTTGTGTTTTATTACTCTTCGATATTTGATTCAAGTGATGCTAGGAGTCTTCCTTATGAATTGTTGTGCAACAATTTGTTGGCACTTTAATGAAAGAAGACATGTGCAAATTAAATGAAACCTTTAAACCGCATCACCAAGTAAACGACTGAATATGTTTCAAGCACACGAAATGAAATAAGTTGAAAAGTTATTCGAAACAAATTTACCAGACATTGTTGAAAGTTGGCTTTGGTTACCATTGTTTTGATAATATTGCTTTTGATGGTCGCATTGGCCGTTTGCTATCCCATTCACCATTCATTATTTAAAAAAAAAAAAAAAGAAAACAAAAAATAAGAAGACCATTTCATTAAAACCGCACTCAAGTCTTTTCATCGAAGTTTTCGATTCGAAAAACAAAGTTCTCTGAATCTAATGAAACATATTTGCCACAAAATATTCGACACACAAACACACTCAAGCACAAGTCAAATTCAATACAAAATACCCGTGTGTCCCACATTCGAAAGTTGCAACAATTTCCGTGTGGTGCCAAAGCTTTTGTGTAAATATCACAAAATTTAATGCCGAGAAGTTTTTGTGCAAAGAAAAGTATTATGCCCGATGGTGGTGGATAAGGGACTTGAGGGAAAAAGAAACAAAGAAAAAAAAAAGAACAATAAAGAAGAAAGAGAGTGCAAACAAGAGAAGGAAAACGAATAGTGAGAGAAAAAAAAGTCGGGTTTTGAAACCAAGACTTTTGGGCGATTTAATTGCGTTGAGTTGAATTTCTGGGGATTTCTCATTTTCGAAATGCCATCAACTTGTAATGGTAAAACCCGGTTTAATTGTTTTCACTTGCAACTTTCTTTTTATTCTCCTCGTCGTCGTCGGCTTCCCTCTCGGCTTCTTCTTCTTCCTCTTCTACTTCTTCTGCTTCATTTTTTCTTTTTTGTTTTATTGGTAAATCTGGTTTTGTGAACACGCAAACAACGAACGAGAGGAAATGTGATTCAAGCATGTCGTTCTCCATAAAATCGATCAATAAAAACTAATAAAGACGGAAAACTTATTTAACGAGTGAAAACATGTTTGTACTAAGTTTGTACCGAAAAACGAAAATGAAAACACTTTTCGAATAACTCTTCACTCTCTCGCCAATCGAGTGTGTGCAAAAAGTTTCATGTTTAAGTGGTAAAATTTATCGCATCAGTTGGCTCTGCAACGGAAAGGAAAATGTTGAACGTACACTCTCTCTCTCTCTCTCTCTCTCTCTCTCTCTCTCTCTTTCTCTCGCTGGGTTTTTCACATTTTTATGACAAAACCGGTGAGTATCGAATTATCTGAACAGCATTCATGTCACTTTCCGCATTTCGCACTCTCTTACTCTCTTTCTTTCTCTCTTTTCTCTCTCTCTCTCTCTCTCTCTCTCTCTCTCTCTCTTCCATTCTTTTTCCATCAAACTCATTTTCATTGACCTCATTTCATTAGATTAAACTATTTCACAAGAAATGCTCTTGTAAACAGAAGCAATTGAAAAGTAATACGAATACAAACAACCCTTCATTTATTCACTTTTGGTCGTGTATTTATTTTTCATTTTTATTTCAATTCATCGTTTTTCTGAAGCGACACAATCTGATTCCGCTAGTCGGTTGCAATTTACGCAATTACGTGGCAAGCATTAATCACACTTTTAAACTGATGAGTTTTCAAGAGTCGAATTAGTTTGATTCGTGGCAATACTGCTGTAATGAATGACATTGTTTTTTTCTTTTTTTCAAGCGATTATGCGATTTCAGAGAATTTTTGTGGGCAAAACAAAGAACCAACGCGATATCATCACCATTATATATATTTAATGTAATTTGCACTAGGTAAATCGTACAGCAATAAGCACGTCTCTTGTTTTTTGTGATTTGCCATTTCTCGTATTTCAGTGTGAAAAAACTTGCTCGCTAATAAGACTACGTGCTAATAGTTAACAATTCCAAATGGATTTGTTTTCTTTTATATTGACTTTTTTTCTAAAATTTGAAGTTGATTTTGCCAATCAATGAATTAGTTCATTAGACAGAGATAAAGAAAGAGAGAGTGAGAGAGAGAGAGAGAGGTGTGTGTTTGCGATAAATTAGTAATTTTAAGATGGAATGTAATTTGTTCGATCTATTTCGCGATCGATGACTTTCCCAAATCACAGTCATTTGTTGGTTAATCGAAAAAAGTTTGAATTTTTTGCTGTCACATTCTAGCTTGCTTGCTTTCAATTTCAATGAAAAATGTGACGGTCAAAGAGAAAAAAAAAAAAAAAGAACCAATCTCATCATTGACAGATTTTGCTTTTTACTTATCGTACGAGTCTCGTTATTTTCGTACCAAAAATTCTTCTTCATTAGAAGAATTTATTGAAGTAGCTCGGAATGGAAACCTTTTTACTTGAATAGAGAGTAACACACATCATTTCCAATGATTTTTCGTTATTTATTTAATTCAAAGTTAAGCTTGAAGTTGTGGTTTTGCTTTCGAATCAATGCAGGGACATACAGGCTAAAAGAAAAATGCGAAAAACGTGCGAGTTTGAGTAAAATTTGCTAAACAACTTTGAAATTCCGAAAGAAGAAGAAAACAAAAAAAAAAAAAAAAAACTTTTGCCAATGAAAAGTTTGTTTTGGGTTTTAATTTTTTTTTTTCTTCGAGTGTAAATTGAAAGCGTGCTGCGATTGTGGAAAACAGCATTCAAAATCTGAGGTAATTCAATAATGAAATTACTTGAATCCGATTTTCTAAACGTGGTAGCATTTGATTTTGTCAACAAAGGCGAACTGGAAAAGAGAGAAAAAAAAAACTCCATTATTCAATTAATCGCTAATTGGAATCCATTTGAAATGTCAAATGACAATTTCTTTTTTTTTTTTTCTTCACTTTTCTCAATTGACTGCAGCAGCATAAAATGTCAAACGATTGAATTTGGAATTTATGATGGAAATGGTGATTCATTTTAATTTCAATTTTATTTTCTAAATCATTTTGGTAATACTTTTGTGACATAAAATGGTTCATAAATCATATTTGGAGGTTACTTTATGCGAAGAAAGGTATACATCCGAGAGAGAAAAAAAAAATCTATATCAATTTCGCATCAAATCAATCATCATAAAATTTCATAAAAAGGAGAGAAAGAAAACGTTTGGCTATATTAAAATTCACAATGCATTTTAGTCGTTAAAACTCAATCTCGTCCCGAAGATTACATACGCGTGCATCGAATAAAAGCGGGATTTACTCGGAGGTTCTATCTCTTTTTCTCTGTTATTTTTTTTTTTTTTTTTTTTTGTTTCTCTTATTTATGCATACACGTGCATTCATCAATTTACTGTACTGGTTAACGGGGGCAAAACTAGAAAAAAAAAAACAAAAAAAAAAAAAAAATGAATTAAGCGTCGAGTAAAATTCACAAGCGAATAAAAGCTGGAAAAACTTTTGTTTTGAATTGTAAATGGTTTAATGTTTTTGGTGGAGGTTGTTCGAAGCGCATTATTAGCTGTTGCTATTTTACTGCCAAAAACCAAATATGCAGCTGTTGTTCATAACCAACAAGTTACGTTTTCGTCGTTTACTTCATTTCTGGTTGTGTGTTTGCGTTTCGTGGTTTAAGCTTTACCCATCGTTCCCCTTCCCCACCCCTTCCACCGACATCAATGCCGCGTAAACATTGTAGATTTGAAAATTTACTCTGTCACGTCCATTTTGCTGGAATTATGCTGCAAAGCATATTGTTAGTTTGTGTTTTGGTGTTATTGTTTCTGCACACATATATATGCATATATGTTCACCGTTTCTCTTAATAAAATAGATAAATAGTCGCATATAATAGAATCCATCGAATAATAGATAAAGGATGCGATAAAATATCATTTGTGCTCGGTCGGGTGATCTATTTAGGTGCATAAAATACTGAAATTTTCGGCATTGCGCGCATTTTGTGTGCATTTTTGCCCAAAAATTGTTACCAAAACCATGAAGATAAACAGGCATTTTCAAACCAAACCAAATGAAACCACACAATCTAGTCACTACTTGCAAACATTTCAAACATGCAAACCGGTATGTATCCATTGAAATATGAGCAAAAACCAACCATTTCATTCATTTGGCCAAGCTACAATTGCGACAATGCATGATAAATATTCGCTTCGTTGGAACAACATTTACGCTGAGATTTATTTGCTAATGAATAATGAACGTGATATCAACACAACCAATTCCACCCATTTCAGATTAAAATTTCAACTTTTCAATATTAAACGGTATCGTTTTGTCTGTTATTCAATATTTAGTCATGTTGACTGTTGCCAACATTTTGATTAAAGCGTTAATACGTTGGAATTTTCAACGTAAATTCAAACGATGCAAATCACCTTTTTACTAGTTAAAATTGTAAAGACTGCTGTAGAGAATCTCTATTATATATGCACTCAAATGGATTTAAGTGAGAATATATAAGGAAAATTTAGTAACATTCTCGAGCTTTATCATCTTCTACTTCTTCGCTTTCTTCACTGTATCCTTTATATCTTCTTCGTTTTCTGCTCCTTTGTTTTCGTGGCCGATGTTCAAAAGAAAATATAAAAAATGACATAGGTAAATGGCTTGTAAATCAATTGCTTGAAAATAGTTAGGAAAATGTTCAAAAGTTGAAATGTATTTGCATCGATTAGTTAGGCCACCTAGTCAAGACCACCCATTGCAGATTAAAATTCATTTTTCTAGTTTCTCGCACCTAGTTCAACTTAAGAAATTTACACAATTCAATGTGACCTGATTTTATAAAAATAAATGAAACAAAAAAAACTAACGTCGACGCATTAATTGAGATTGTCGAAATGACGTAGTCAAAGTCTTTGCACGACCATTATTCTTTTCAACAGTGATTTTCGATTGGAAAATCGACATTTGATTGCATTTTATGGTTAAATAATAAAAAAAAGTGATAAAATTGAAACTGAAATTTATTGCAAATAAATAGGGTGGGTTGAACAATGCACATACACATGCACATACACATGCACATACACACACACACACACACACACACACACACACACACACACACACACACAACACACATTTCACTTCTATTCAATTTGTTCATTGGTTTGGAATAAAAGACTTTTTCATACAAAGAGAATCCACGTGAAAAAAAAAAAGAAATAGAATTCATTGCGAACACGAATTGAAAGAAGACTATGAAAAAAAAAATGGAGTCATAAACATATTTTTCACTTTTATTTCAACTATAAAACAAGTATGAACTGTACGCGATACAGTGAAATGTTTTTAAAGTGTAAAACTTCAACACACACACACACACACACACACACACACACACACACACACACACACACACACACACACACACACACACACACACACACACACACACACCCCACACACACACACACACACACACACACACACACACACACACACACACACACACACCAAAAGATGATTCCTTTTATTTAACAACAAAACTGTATGTGATAAAAGGTGGATTTAATAGAGCTTTTGCCGCCAATTTACTGTATAAGTGCATAGATAACATCCGTGTGTATACACGGAGAGTAAAAAAAAAACAAGCCAAAGCAAATAAAAACGGCGCTGCTTGGCTGGATAATCGGGCAATATTCTTCAAGGAGTAATCTTTTCATCGAGTAGAAAAATTCTGTGGGGAGAAAAAAAAAAACGAAGAAAAATCCCATTGATAAATTAAATAACAAAAGTTTCGCATCGCAGTTTTTTTTTTTTTTTTTAATGAAGTTTCTTTCGATCGTTGCGTTTTCTTACATTTTTATGTCAAAGTTTTAAAACTTGTTGGATTTTATCATAGATTTAATAGCATTTAATGGTTATTATTTGTAATAAACAATAAACAAAGCAAAAAAATATTTGCATATAAATTGAAAGGATACGATTATGAAAACTTTTGTTAAGATGTAAACAATTAATAATTGGGTGGACCTGTTAGTGGTGAAGTAGATAAAAATGTGTTTTACAAAGGACAAAAAAAAAAAATTCAATGATGAACTCTTTTGAACTATTTGAAGTGAATGGCACAGGCAGGTATTAAAAAAAAAGGTGTTTTATTCTACATCAGAATGTTATCGTGTTGACAGGAATCATACACAATGAACTGTTCACTATATGTACAATGTTCAAAACAATACATTCATTTTCGTATCGAATGTTACTTTATTCGAACAATACCGTTTAAAAGCAGCAATTGAAAGTGTTTGCCAAAACAAAAGACACAATGACAAATCGATTCACATTGAAATGTGAAGTGACATGCAAATTGTTATGAAGGTGATTGTAGATAGGATTCGGTCAAGGCGAACGTTAAATCTAAAATCCATTGAATGAAAATTGGATTTTTGAACTTGCAATCGAATCGAATCGAATCGAACAATTTCAAAATGCAAATACAAATGGATATATTGTCAGACGCCTTGCAGCAACACATATATATATGTGTATATTTAAATTCCCCAATCGTGTATGTCAATTCATGGTGACGAATGGGAAAAAGAAAAATGCGAATTCATTACAAACATCTGTGTAAGACTGATTTTCAATGAAGTAAAAAGAAAAAAAAAAAAAAAAAAGGAAAAAAAATGCAAAAATTTTTCGCCGTAAGTCATGCACAGCCAAATGTTTGTCTGGTGCGCCAAAGCAATCATGGAAAACATGATGAAAATACGTTTTTTTTTTATAGTCTCTCTTCGTTTTTGGTTTTTGATTTTGATTCTGTTTCAATTCTTCTTCATCACTCGTGTTGAACAATGAGCTTCACTGATATAATCGTCG
The DNA here is from genome assembly GCA_029041755.1 of Resseliella maxima. Taxonomy (NCBI): domain Eukaryota; kingdom Metazoa; phylum Arthropoda; class Insecta; order Diptera; family Cecidomyiidae; genus Resseliella; species Resseliella maxima. The sequence goes on along the minus strand of JAQOWM010000671.1, from coordinate 1,229,760 downwards.
ATTGGATTTAGCACGACCTCATATTGAAAAATTGATTTTGGATTTATTGTGGAGGGCAGATGCGCCCAAAAGAGATTATTTTTTTTGAAAATTCAGACGATGATATTGAGAACAATTCTACAGAGACCAACAATGTATCAAATAGTTAATAAATTGTGAAGTGTGCGCGTGTGTGCGTGTGTGGGGGGGGGTGTGTCTGTGCCATTGCAATGAACGTGCCAACCATAATGATAAATTAATGTGTGAATGTGTTTATGTATTTGAAAATACATTGAGGTGAGCCAAAGCAACTCAAAAATGTCATTCAATTAAATGATGATTCCTTTTGTTCTATCGGTGATTCCATTGATTGATGAATTATGTTTATTATATATATATCAGCACAAACCATAAATGACTATGCTTATTCATACACACTCTTTGTCTCTTCCTTGCAATTGGGCAAGGGAAATAAGCACAATAAAGGGTGGAGGGGGTTGTGTGTGGTTAATTTGTGAATGCGACAATGAAAGAGTGTCGTAAATTAATTGAAGCATGTGGCCCAGTTGTTTGCTGTCATATCAGCATTTGTTGTCAGTGGTCGAGCGCATATTCTCTCATTCAATTTTTCGGAATTATTTCAAATTAGGCAAAGTATTTTAGTAATTTCATGAGGCTTATGGTCAATTGTAATGCCACTAAACTGCCAAAACTGGTTTATTTATAGTTCGAAAGAAAAACATTTTCGTTCAACAAACATTGATAGATGTAAAAATCCGATGTATTATCTCACTTACACAAAATTCGAGTTTCATGTATGTTTTTTTTTTTCGTTCATTTCCTATCACTCAGAATAAGTTTGGGCAAGTGTGTGTGTGTGTGTGTGGGCTAGTGTGTTGTTGAAGCGTTTGTCTTTATCTGCTTATATTTTTTTTTTTTCTTGTTTGCTTCAGCTCACTAAATCCGGTTTGTCAGCAGTATAAAAGCCGAAATTATTCTACTTATTTCCCATTGTGAGCCTTTTCTTACCAATACCACAAAGCATTTGGTACATGGTGAGCAACGGATGTGCTAAACTGTTTGTAAACCTGTTATAAAAGCATATGTGATTTTACATACATTTTAAGTATGATGACTTGCTTCTTACGAAAAAAACCAACAATAGCACAGCGCATTGTATCAAACTAAACGAGCGTCTACTACATTTCATAAAATTTTCTAAATTTGTTTATCGTTTTCTAAAATTTTTCTCATTTTGCCACAGTTTTTCTAATTTTTTTCGTTTTTATCTTTTTCTCTTTTTTTTTCCTTTTTTCTTTTTTCATAATTCATTCTACTTTTTTTCCGACATTTTCCATGATTTTCTTCTTTTTTTTTTCATATTTCCCGTTCCCCCACAAGTTTTTGTCATTTTCTTTCCATTTTTATCATTTTCCACATACATAATTTTTGCGGTTGTCGCATACATTTCAAGTACCACATCGCTTTTTATACGAATTAAAACGCTCTTGCTATTTCTCTATTAGCTTAATCTAGTGATTGAAGAAAATGAAAATTGCTCAAGTTGCGAATTCTATGCAAAATGTGCAAGAATACGTGAGAAAGAAAATAGAGAGAGAGAGAGAGAGAGAGAGAGAGAGAGAGAGAGAGAGAGAGAGAGAGAGAGAGAGAGAGAGAGAGAGAGAGAGAGAGAGAGAGAGAGAGAGAGTGAGAGAGAGAAAAAACACCATTAAGCACATTTCAAAAGGATGAATGAAAACATTGTGTGCACGTGTATAAGAAGAAAGAAAGAAAGAAAAAAATTGCTGCGATAATAATTCTATGAGTTGCTTCGTTCCACAGCTGGAGAATGTCTAGCGAGAATGTAGACCGCATTCAAAATGAATATGAGAGCGAGTATAAGTTTGAGTATGAAAATAATAAATTATACAAAGGAATGAGCTGAGAAGAGCAAAGAAACAAAAAAAAAAAAAAAAAAAACAAGAAGAACGACGAGCCAAGTGAAAAGGAATTGCGATAATATGTGCAAAGCGTTCACGTGGGATTCTTCAACAGCCAATCGGAAAAAGTGCGAAATGAATACATGATTTGGTAAACAATTCATAATGCCGGCAAATGCGAAAATGTAACAAAAGAAAAATATAGAATGAGGAAAACTTGAACGCAAGTCTCAATGAAAGTGAAAGAGTATAATGAAAAAAAAAAGAAAAAAAAAAATGTGTAAAATAATAAAAATAAACGGTGCGACGCCAAATCGATTTAAATTTTCTATTAAGCCTGTTGACGTGCGCGCACTGTTGTATCAAATGAATTTGAAGCTGTGCAAATGTACATCGATGATAAAACAAAAAGAAAAAAGTAGCTGAACAACCAAGTTCTTAAAATGGCAAATAAATTAAAACAGATTTCTGAATGGAATGAATTCTATAAAGGTATTTGGCTCATCAAAAAAATAAAAAATAAATTGGACATACTTGTGGCACTCGAAAAAATGGAACGTCAAACATTTAGCACAAATGGCTTTATTTTCCTCCCCTCGCCACTTGAAACGCACAATTTTTTTTTTTTCTTTTTCATTTTATGATGATTTTGAAACAAAAGGCACCCATTCAGAATGAGGACTTGAGATATGGAGTAAACATTTTATTGAAACATTCAAAAAATACATTTTCTTTTATTAGCAACACTTGATTCTATTCGTGGTGAATCAGTGTTTCCATGTTTTTTTCAATAAGCCATTCGCTTATCATTATTTATGAAAAAAGATCAATTGGATTTGATTTTCATTGCTAATTTCAATTTGAATTAAATAATAAAATTTAAGAATTCAATGAAAATGAATGATTTGTGTTGGAATATTAAGTTTTAAGGAAAAAATCCATTAAAATGAACAATTTGCTTTGCTTATTAGTGTAATATTGAAGAATTATGGCAGGTGTTGTCAAGTGAAAAAATGAAATTTAATACAGCTATTCACTTTACAATATGGAATTGATATGATGCCACAAATTTCATTGAACTACAAATATCATTCAAACTCAATACATTTAATATACAACATCGATGAGAGCTGTTCACGCAATCGACTTATTACGATACAATAACCAGTTTATATAACACAATTATATTCTCTCTTCCTCTTTCTCTCTCTCTCTCTCTTTCTCTTTCTCTCTTTCTCTCTTTCTCTCTTTCTCCCTTTCTCTTTCCTTCTTTTACCACCTTCTCCCCGTATGTAATACGGAATTATTAATTGAGTGCTGTCAAAGTTGTGAAACCTGATGGCAATACAGAGACAGAAGAGTCATATCGAGTCCATTTTGACAAAAGAGTATTCGATTCAAATAACGTGTTATCATTATTCGGGGTGGAAAAGAATATGCCTAATCAGCAAAACTAATTCGGGTACAGAAAATTATTCTTTTGTGGATAGATGAGGGGGAATAGAGCCCAAAACAAAATGATAAATGAGCCAAATAAAAATTGTTTACGTAAACGTATTGGATGTGCCGGTGTTATACACAAAGTGATAAATAACAACACTAAATGCAGAAACAATAGATTTCAATAGAATACGAGAATACACGACAAAACAAACATGACAAAAGATTCAAGGATAAAAAGGAATGAGGAAGAGAAAAAGAAAAAGAGAATGAGCGCATATTGACAAAAAGCAACAACAGCATTGTATACATTTATCATTTAAATTGTTTGTATAGTTGGCACATTTCAAAGAAATAATAATAAAACAATGGCCAATAGCATCTGAATATTGTTTTGATGGAAAATACCTCATAATATAGTGAAATATTGACAATACAATGGAATTTCCTAATAAATTGATGATATTGATTTTTATTGAGGATATTCTATGCTGAAAATATCCCGAAGTTGTATCATGACATGCCAATGTATGTGATAAGTTGTACTTTGCATGTGAACAAACAACCAAAAAAAAAAAAAAAAAAAAAAAAAAAAAAAACAGCAGAGACACAGTGAAAGCAAGACCAAGAGTAAGATTGCGAAATCCAAAACCATTCCATTTTTATTTTCGCGTAGGAATAAAACGAGTGAGATTAATTTCTATGAATATTTGTATCCATTTGAAATTTTGAAATAAAGGCAAATAATGGCCAGAGAAAATTTAACCGCAAAAATTAATTTCGGTTATTCAAGAGCAATTTACCAGGAAATTGTGGTTTTATCAGTCACTTTCAATGTGATTGCATTAATTGCTCTCTGTTTCTCTCTCTCTTCTCTCTCTCTCTCTCTCTCTCTTTCTCTCTCTTTCTCCCTCTTTCTCTCTCTTTCTCTCTCTCACTCACTCAATTATTTCATGAATTTAATCCATGCCAACGTTGCAAATACGATCTGTCTGAGTATCGAAATAAATGTTACTGACTGAAAATCCAATCTCGTTCTCAAACTAAATCTCAGTTGGTAAATTGGATTTAGTGTCTATGCATATCAACATTCACTTTACATATCAAAATAATTCACTTTTAGAAACCAAAATGGGCTTTTTTCTCTTTTACTAATTGAAGAGAATATACATACCAAAAATCGTATCTTATTGCGACTATCATTAAAATAAATTTTGCGTTAGTTGTATCTAACTATATGTAATTTAATATATGTTTCATTTTCCGTGATTTTATGTAATTTCAGAACACCGGAACAATGTCCATCTGTTGTATCATTGTTGGCTGAATCATATAATCCACATGTGCGTTATGGTGCGGCAATGGCATTGGGTATTGCTTGTGCTGGTACTGGTTTGCGTGAGGCAATCGCATTACTTGAGCCAATGGTTAAATTTGATCCGGTAAATTTTGTTCGTCAAGGAGCATTGGTAAGTGTTTGTTCAATTTCAAATTGACATTAAAAAAAAAAATGTATTTCCGAATTTTTGATGCTAACGAAAATATTTTTTTTTTTTTTTTTCTAATTTTCCAGATTGCATCAGCTATGATTTTAATTCAACATACTGATCAAACAAGCGCAAAAACATCATTCTTCCGTTCGTTATATCATGAAGTAATCACCAATAAGCATGAAGATGTAATGGCAAAATTCGGTGCAATTTTAGCACAAGGTATCATTGATGCTGGTGGTCGTAATGTAACAGTTAGTTTACAATCACGTACCGGACATACAAATTTGCAAGCTGTTGTTGGTATGCTAATATTTACACAATATTGGTATTGGTTCCCATTGGCACATTGCCTATCGCTTGCATTTACACCAACTTGTGTGATTGCATTAAATTCGGATTTAAAAATGCCAAAAATTGAATTTAAATCATCAGCAAAACCATCATTGTATGCATATCCAGCACCAATGGAAGAGAAAAAAGCCGAAGAACGTGAAAAAGTGGCAACAGCCGTTTTATCAATTGCAGCCCGTCAAAAGCGCCGTGAAACAATTGATAAGCGTGAAGAAGAGAAAATGGATATTGACGAAGATGTTAAAGAAGTGATTAAAGAATCAAAGGCTGGTGATGGTGCTACGAAAGATTCTGATAAATCGGATAAAGATGACAAAAAGAAATCAACTAAAGAGAAAGAAACCAATGCTGGAACATCAACTGCTGCTGCTGCTACTGCTGATGAATCAAAAGATAAAGAAAAGGAAAAAGAAAAGGAAAAGGAAAAGGAGCCAGCACAAAAAGAGCGCAAAGAACCAGAACCAAACTTTGAAATTTTACAAAATCCAGCACGTGTAATGCGTCAACAATTGAAAGTGATTAGCATCGTTGATGGACAATCATATGTACCATTGAAAGATGTATCAATTGGTGGTATCATTGTTACACAACGCACCGGTAAAAAGGATGATAATGAAGAGCTCGTTGAACCAATTGCTGCATGCGGTCCAAAAGGTGATGATGCCAAAGAGCCTGACGCACCCGAACCATTCGAATATATTGAAGATTAAAATCAATTGACAAATCTTTATCCCGTCACATATAAATTTACTCTCTTAAAAATATAAAATCAATAATCCAATTCATGTGTGTGTAGCATTCTATCATGATATATTAATCTAATATTTGAATTTCACTTGAAATCCACTTGATTACACATTGTATTGAATATTCTGAATATAAATTTTTGATGTTTGCAAATGAAAAATGACTTGGCTCATTATTTACACACACATATATATGTATATTTCAATGACTTTGATTCGAAATAATTTATTTAGATGGTCAACAGAAATGATGGTAATGTAAATGTAAATGAAAATGTGTGAATGGGAAAATATGGTAAGTAAGTTGAAATTAGTGGAGACAAATAAATCCATTCAATTAATAAGCAATGTTAGAAAATTCACTGTAATTTGGTATATTTGAATTTGAACATTATCATCAAATGGCATCTCATATGCATTTACTTAATTTTGATGACTTTGAGCCACACATGTATAAATCATAAAATTGCCTAGTAACGCAAAAATTGCTTAATTACAATACTAAAGTTTGCTTTATAAATTACATGTAAATTGCTTGATGAATACTTGTCTGTTTGGAATTTATACTTTGACACACGCACACAATGATATGAATTTAATTGGCAAATCAATACATTTGATGTGTATATTATCACTTGGGGCATTCACTTATTTGGATATAAATTACTGTGTGTCACTTTAGGGCCATTTTCTACACTTTATTCAATGATTATAGTTGAACAGTATTACCAAAATGAATACACAGTGAACGAATAACACGAATGTGAAAATAATAAGTGAAAAAAGAAATTGAGTGACTAATAGAAAGTGGAAGTGTATGAAAGAAAGTGAAAAAGAATTTGGAGAACGAATGAGAGAATATGAAGGAATGTAAGAAATAGAGTGAAAGAGAATGGATAAAATGATCTGTGTGACACTTATGATATACTGATGGAATAATGACTCAACAATAATGGCAATAAAACGATACAATGCTCAGTCAGACGGAAAATGTAACACACGTATGCGTCTCTATTGCTATAGCATTTGTATCCGATGCGTCTCTATTATGCTCTTTCAATGTTGAATGAATAAGACAAGAAAATAACAGTTAAATTGCAAATGTGTGTATGCGTGTATGTGCACGAGTGAGCTTATTTCCTGTGTACTTGGGCTTGATTCAATGTACATTACTCTTATTATCTTATACCGGTTCTACAGCATAAATCGGTAAATATGAATGCATAATATGTTTACTTCAGCCGTATGAAGAGATCGTTTGCTCGGGGTTTTTTCCACGCACACACACACACACACACACACACACACACACACACAGTGAATTTCTTCACATTTCACCTTCACATCCATTCAATTTTTATCGTTTCAACTATTTTCACATTATTTCTACCCTTTTGCTTGCTCTTACTACCTCTTTCTGTATATTTGGCTTATTCTTATTTCTGCCTTTTCCTTCTCATCTTCTGACTCTTTTACACTTTTATTCATTTTTTCTATTTCTCTTTTAGCATTTCTTTTTCTTTCAACATCTTTGGCTCCGTCTTGATTCTTTGTTACACTGTTCGTTGAGTAGTTCATTGTCTGTGAATTGTTAATAACCAGAACGCGCACATTTATGCAAAGAAATGTACTAATTATGAGAGCAAGAATTCGTCAAAGAATAAAGTGTTTTTCCGCATGTGGTTTGCTGTTCCGACTTTTTTTCACCCTCGTACCTGTGTTTGTGCTTATAAAATTGTATTAAATTGTGGGATTATTGTGTGAAAGGTATATATAGACGAGACTTGTATGAAATAAATAGAAGATGAAACCGCACAACACAACCGTCACGTTGAAATAACGAGAATGTGCATATCCATTATTCATCAGATCTTGTTCAAGATGAGGAAATAAATCGCCCTTTTTTTTTTCTCCACAATATATTCAACAGTGAGATAGACACTTGACCAATTTTTCAATGGAACCCGTGTGTACTATACATTATGTAATGATTATATCCATGTACTGATGTGGCTGTGTGAACATTTCACCATTCACATTATTAACAAGGCAAGGGTCATTCTTCCTAGTACACACTACTACTGGAACGTTGACCATTCGATTCAGAATTGTTGTTTCTAACCACTTGATTGTTTTTGTGAGAGAGCGAGAGAGTGAGTGAGAGAGTGAGAGAGTGAGAGAGCGAGAGAGTGAGAGAGTGAGAGAGTGAGAGAGCGAGAGAGTGAGAGAGTGAGAGAGCGAGAGAGCGAGAGAGTGAGAGAGCGAGAGAGCGATGGAGTGAGCGATAGAATGAGTGAAAGAGTGAGAGAGTGAGAGTGAGAGCTTTGTCGCACATGCTTCGTACTTATCACACGGCGCAAATTAGTATGATTCCGTACAAAATAAATACAATAACCAAGTGGCAATTTTGAATCGCACTTCTATTTATTTACTTAATTTTCTCTTTTGTCGCCAAAAGCAATGCCAATAAACCAATGGTGAGTACAACACAGCAAGGCATTTATTGTGTGCTGGGCACACTCGTTGTGTGATCATTTGATTGAGTTATATATTTTGACATTGGATGCGAGCCAAAGGCCACTTCACCACTTCAATGGGTCATTGCATATATGTTTCTTCTGTCTGAATTAGTTCATTTCAGAATGGATCACATAGCTGTCTTGAGCATTTTACTGTCTGATAAATCAAGTGTTGTGCACAATTTAAGCATTTCTAATCTATTTAGTTTATCATACGAAAGGTGAAATTGACCTTTTTCTCTTCACTCAACATTCTTTGGATTTCTTTCTCAATTTCCAGTCTACATATTTCTCTCTTTTTCTTTTTCCTTTCCTCCCACTGCCTCTTTCACTCTTTCTCTCTCTCTCCCCCCCCCTCTCTCTCTCTCTCTCTCGCTTTCTTATTCTCTTGATTTTCTTCTTACTCTTTTAAATTTCGAAGCAAACATTTGCTCTTTTGTATTATCCTCCCAATATCATTCAAACTGGAAATATATCCATGCTTAGCAACTGAGGAATAAAAACCAACAATACGATTAAATAAATCACTTTTGAAGTCGTAAAAGTGTCATTCTCATTGTTGGACGACTTTTCTATTCGTGCACTGTTTTTTTGTTCGTTCGATTTTTTTTTTTTTTTTTTTTTTTTTTTTGTCTTTTCCATAGGCTCATCCGTGTCAACATGGATTATCCCATAAAGAATTCACCGCTAATATCTTAACTGGCCTATTGACTGGCTGTAAGCGATTGAAATATTGACTTGGACGTGCTTCCGATCAAATCACTCAGCTCAAGTAATCTTCTTCGACAGTTTCATTCGCCTTTGCTACTTTCATTTCATCTCAATTTACATTATGCCCATTACACAGCAACATTCAATATCTATTTATATACCAAATTTATATTCATCTTTCTTCTTGTGTTGTAATTCTGCTTCTTCAGGCTCACTAAATTTAAATGGACGATGTATTGCAAATCGGATATCACATCTTATCTTTTCATTTGGAAAATTTACCAATATTCAAACATGATGAACGACACAATTTATGTGTGACAATTCTTGGCAATCGAAAATGGCTATATACATGAGTAGTTTGGATTGACCGAATATTCAAGAACAATTTTTTTTCTACCAATCGCAGTACGTCTCTGTTGTCTCGGTTTAGTGTTTTGATCATTCTTTCTCTCTCTCTCTCTCTCTCTCTCTCTCTCTCTCTCTCTCTCTCTCTCTCTTTCACTTGCTCGCTCTGCCTTCATTTCATGTTTCCTTTCGTATTCTCCTCCTGTTCCTACAAATCAAATGGCAGATTTGTCGATTAAATTAGGCGTGAGATGAATGGGAAATTACAGACTAAATCATTTCAATGTAAAAAGAGAAATGTGGTGCATCGAAAATCATTGTAAGCAATTAAATGGTCGAAACGATGTTTGTTGTTGTCTTTTCTTAAGCCAGCAATAGATATATTTTTCGTGCTTCGACTAAGAGGCCGAAAAATTCTTTGCGTGTAAAAAGTTTTTTTTTTTTTTTTTTTGTTGAAAACGATTAGAATTTAAAGTATGATAAACATAGACGAGACTAAAATGTACTGTAAATTCTATTTTAAATTCCAATTCATTTCAACGTTTAACATTGAATTCCTTTGTATATTCAGAATTCACAGAACTGTTCAAATTTTGAACGAATTGTTGGTTGTACTATGCTATTGTCATAGACAATCCAGTTCCACGAAGAAATCCAAGAAAATCATTTTATCGCCGTCGCACAATTGATGCTGCAGAAAAAATTTCGCACAAAAATGATTTCCACTGAAAGCAGTCGTGTGTGTGTGTTTAGCTGAATTGTTGGAAAAATAGACGCATTGAGTATGAAGGGAGAGAGAGAGAGGGAGAGAGAGAGAGAGAGAGCGAGAGAGAGAGAGCGAGAGAGAGAGAGAGAGAGAGAGTGAAAGATATCTGCATTCGTGAAACATGGAAAATACACAGTTCGCAGAGAAAACGGGTTATACAGTTCAATGTTGAGCATTCAAACTATACTACTTTGCATAAAAGAACCATTGAGAAATCATCAATTGGAGAAAATGATTATGCAATCGCTTCAAAACTGTCATTATATGACGATTTTCCATCGTTTCTTTGATATGAATATATTTTCCTTCAAATCTTCGGTTGATGCCGCTGCTGAGCCGTTGCTGTGTGTCGTGTATTTACATAGGGAAAATCAATTTATTTTGCCGGAACTCGACAGAAACTTTATCAAAATCATTTTTTTATGTGTTGAAGCAAAAAAAAAAAAAAAAAAAAAAAAAAACGTTCCCAGCTAATGGCTTTGACTGTGATTCCATAAAAAAGCTCAATATTACCATACTTCTTTCTTTCTTTCTTTTTTTTCACTCTTTTCTCTGCAAAAGAAAATATTTACACAGGAATCCAGCATAAAATCCGTTGAATGAACGCACAAAAGAGATCGCCGTTACTGTGTGCCAAGAATGGCAAGAAAAAAAATGAGGATTTTGTGTTTTTTTTTTTCTCTTCATTGCCACACTTCGAACTTTCTGGCTTTATTCTTTTTACCATTGCTCGATTGTACAGTTTTACGTTTGTTTGCAATTTCAATTTGTTCGATCCTTTTGCATTGTTCGATGCCAAAACCATTGTGTGTTGGTGTGAATGAAGTTTTTGAAATAAAATGAAAGTGAAAAAAAAAAAAAAAAAAAAATGTCCAACGGAATGGGAAAAAGGTTAGAAAAAAGTGAGAGGCGCGACAAAGAAAAATTATGGTAATGAAGGTTCGTGTGGCACCACCACACGCTAACACAATAAACCGATAAGAATGATTTGATGGAAAATGCGCGAGATTACAGCGGATAATAACAGCAATATGCAACGGGGCCAAACGAAAATGAATGGAGAGATGCAAAGGGTTTTATTTTTTGATATGGTCGATTTGATTCAATCGGCATCACAATGAATACGAAATAAAGTGTGAAACATAAATGAAGTCAATTATTTCGACTTAATCCCCCAAAAAACCAGCAAAATATCAAAATCTATGTTTGATTCTATGTTATATCAACGACATGAACGATTTCCAAACCTAAAAATAGCTTCTTATACTGTTTTTTATCCCTTTTATTCGTTACAGTAATACAAACAAATCAGGAGGAAAGGGAAGACAAGGACATGAGAAAAAAACAAACATTACATTGTTAGTTTGAAAGCTCAAAATATTTCACAAATGCTGACATATCCAATCGTCATATGAAGAACTGATTTTCACTAGGTTTAAACTATCAGAATCAATTTATTGCGGAACAAATGCTTTTTTCAGTACACAAATCCACATTTTTCCACGAAAAAAAAAGAAAAAAAAAAACTCATTTCATTCAAAAACACAATGTGTGCTAGACTGTTACTGTTAAAACGATTTGTTAAATTGATTTTTAAATAGTTTGCAAATTGCTTTGGAATCCCAAATTGGAATTTCCAATTCAAAATGATTCAATTCAATCAACAGAAAATTTCAGTTCCGCAATAATTGATAGTTTTGACTTGATCCCGATTTTAAAAAAAATTGTTTAAATGTAATCAAACATCTGTGATTTTGATTCAACATTTACAAATCTGATTCGGATTTTTTTTTTTTTTTTCAAGTAAAACGGAATTGAAACCCTTTTTGTCGAGTAGCAACTTTTTGGGATTTTTTTTTTTTGCACATTTATTAAAACTGGTTTCATTAAAAAAAAAAAAACACAATAAAATCGACATTTTTCAATTTCAAACGATTTCATGAACTTAATTCTCAAACGAAAAGCAGTAAACTTAAATTTCAGATCATTAAATAGAAAAATAGAAAAGCATAAAAATTTAATCATTAAATTGAAAACGCACGGAAATTCCAATTGAAAATATCCTAATTGAATTAATTGGGATTTGATTTCAGAAAAAAAAAAAACGAAACAAGTTTTTGCCATTGAACCATTTCTTTTCTTTACATTTCTCAAAGTCAAACTCAGTTTTTATCAGCCAATAATGAAAATGAAAATTTGCGTATCTTTGACCGTCCATGAATGCAGCATTACTTAACTCAAACTTGTAACTCACAAAATTTCCTTTTGAAATTAAAAGCCAACCAAATGAAAGAAGCGAAATAAAAACAACATTGGCTGCGTCAAAGACTACTTAAAAAAAGGAACAATAATTAGAGCTCACGAAAAAGAAAAAAAAAATACGCAAGTTGAACAAATCATTTGAAAAAAATTCCATCTTCGGCTCTTCAATCGTTTAACGGTATTTTAAATTCAACACACTCTTTCCTCGTGCATTGAGAGAGAGAGAGAGAGAGAAGGGAGAGAAAGAGAGAAAGAGAGAGAGAGAGAGGGAGAGAGGGAGAGAGAGAGAGAGAGAGAGAGAGAGAGAGAGAGAGAAAGAGAGAGAGAGGTTGAGAGGGAGAGAGGGAGAGAGAGAGAGAGAGACAGAGAGACAGAGAGACAGAGAAGAAAGCAAAACGAATCTACACGATGGCACTACAAACGAAAATAAATTATGTTTGCTAAATATTCCTGTATCCAGGCAAATTTCCTCAATGTTGTCAGTTGAAGTGCAATAGCTGCTTCGTTCTTTGTATCGTAAATCTCGATTTATTTTTATTACAGTCATTTGTCGAAATTGTGATTCGTCAACAATCCCATGAATTTTGTTACGAAATCATGAGAGGTTTTCTGTTTTGCTTTATTCACTTGAGCCCCCAACCTTGAAACGTACTCAGCGAATGCACCTTATCAATTATAATTGAAATCTCGGCAGCATTGCCTCCAAATGCGTTCGTTCTTCCTCTTCTTCTTCTTCTTCTTTTTTTTCATTTGGCTATCATGAAAAAAAAGTAATTCTTTTCACGTCATTTTTCTTTTAAGATAACACATCTTAATGGCATTTTGAGCATTTTTTTTTTTTCTTTGGCTCTTTCTTTCCTTTTCACTTACGCTCTCCCTTCGTTATGGGCTGCTGATTTGCATATCGATTTAAAAAGGTTTCTTAAGCGTGGCACTTTGCAGATTTTTCGAAAGATTTCACGTTTTCATCGTCTTTACTTCGTGTCGAAGCTTCGAAAGGAAATGTTGCCAGCACAAATCCTATCTGCAAAATCGACAATTTCACTCTTTTCTACGGAGTGGTTTTTTTTTTTTGTTCATTTCTTCTTCTTCATTTTATCGCAATAAGAAAGTTTTTATTTCTGTGAAACTGATTAATTGACGTATTCGCATTGAATCACAAATTCACCCTTTTCTTTTTATTTCATCCAACATTACAATATCTTGCTGCCTTTTCAAAATCAATTGTTTCTCGAATCATCTTATCGAAGCCAAAGCGACATTATCGCATCAGAACAAAAACGATAACAATTTCTATTACAAAAAAAAAAAAGAAGAAAAAGAAAATGAAGAAGAAAAAACTTCAAATAGTATGAACATTTGATGAAGCCCTGAATTGTTCAGTGCTTTCAATGTAAAGTATGCCAAATTTAAGGCACAGTTTTTCCACCAAACTTGTTTGCGTTCATAAAAATGAATATACTTGATAATGATAAGCGCTGCCTTTGACTTTGTAAATGAAGAAATATATTACCACATAACACAAATAGCAAAGAGAAATAGGATTTTGTTTTGCCTTTATCGTTTGATAACAATCATATTCCCCCATTGATACAAATGGAATGAAAAGCATCATATTGTATATTTACAGAGGAATACTCATACTCACCACATATTCACATCTATTTGTTGACATGCGAAAAAGCATTCAGCCGCAAAATTTCAATTCTAAACTATGCACCATCTCTCAATGTTCTTTACAAATAACATAACATTCCAACGATAAAACATACTTATGCGATAAATTTTACTTTTATGCTTACAAACATTTCGAATTGACATTCTTTCGATCGATTTGTGAAACTGCACGCAATTTGCATAGTTTGGTAAAAGTCAATTCAAAAACTATTTTCGATACAGAAAATCCACACCGCTCAATGTTTTGTAATCATTGTCAAACAAAGATTTAATGTCAGATAGATACCATTTATAGCTAAAAACTTTTTGTTGACTGGCGGGCCTGTCGATTTCAGAGTTTTTTCTCTTTTATTAAATGGAGAGAGTGGAACAGAGAAAATAAAAGTGAAAATTAGAGCGAAAGGAAGAGCATGATAGAGCGAAAACGTGTGTGTATGTGTGTGAGAAAGAGAGAGGTGTTGGAAAGTGAGAAGAAGATTGAAAGGGAGTTGGAAATGTTTGGCCATGTGCCATTAGTTACTGAAACCA
>JAQOWM010000671.1:985000-1210000 GCA_029041755.1 Resseliella maxima | reverse complement strand
GAATTTTTCATGTTTGAAAATTGTTGTTTGTGTGGCCGTTTTCATAAATTTGGCACTAATATTCATAATATGCTATTACATTCCGTTGTATTGGCAGTTATTAAAACTTATTTTTGTCTCCATTTGCTAGGGGCCACCATTCACTTTATTTTTATTTTATTTTTTCATAAGTTTTATTGCTGTGGCAACGGGAGAAGAGAAGTGGCCATGGCCATGGAAGTTGAAAACCTTCACAATGATTATGCCAAATGGTTTGTGTAGATAATTATTTGAAATCAAAAACATCGTTGTGTATATTCACATTGAAGATATTCATTCAAATTCAAGTATCTTGATTGACTTCAGGCTAACGTATATTTCCGCCATTATGAATGAAATGAAAGAAGAAAAAAAAAAACACATTCAGAGACTTATCATTCCATAAAACTTTTTACATATCAAAAACGACGAAGGCGCCAAACGGAAAAAGCCCCACCTCAAGTTTATTTCAACTATTTTGCCAGTTTCACGAGCAATTGGACGAGAAGGACAAACATTCGGCACCAAATATAAACATTTTTTTTTTTTTTTTTTTGACGAAAAAAAGAGAAGAAAACACATTTGATTTTGAATAAAATGAATTTCATGTGAATAAAAGTCATTTAAGCACATCACAAATCTATGTTGCTTTTGTCATTGAAATAAACTAAAGTTAATCAAAATCAAATGCGATTTACTATAATCACTAAAGCAGAATGATGTTTAGAGAGACAGAGGGAAAGACGCAAAAAAAATGAAGTCACTTTTCCAATGGATCATGGTCAAGTGTGCGAATAAATTGATAAGAAAATTACATTTAATTTAGAGAAGAAAAAAATAGAAGCCGCTATGGATATCATTTTCATCAGATATATACGAAAGTTTTTAGTATCTATCTGGGAGTGAGAAAAAGAAAGAAAGAGGGAGAGAGAGAATGAGAGAGAGAGAGAGAGAGAGAGAGAGAGATAGAGAAAGGGAATTATCAAGGTCGCTTTATGAACAAAAATGAGAGAAATAAGAACAGCAGATATTCTATGATTCGAGAACAGGACAAGATAGAAAAAAGAAAGACAAAAACAACGAAAAAATGGAAGGAAAAATAGATTAAGAAGGGAAAATAGAGAAAGGTGAAGGGAGAGAGATAAAATAGGAAGAGAAAAACGAAGAGACGCACCAAATAAGAAAACATGGGAGACATGGAATAATCAGAGTGGGAGTAGGGTTGTGAGAAAGAAAAATTCAAGAAAAAAAATTAATAGACGAAGCAAGACAGAGGAAAAACAATGAAAACATTGTGAGTTCTATCAAGGAATTGTTTAGAGATGTGCTGTGAACGTTGCTGTGTTATTTTGTTTTCTCTCTCTCTCTCTCTCTCTCTCTCTCTCTCTGTCTCTCTCTCACTCTCTCTCTCTCTCTCTCTCTATCGTTTGGTGTAAATAAGAAGAAAAAAGCATAAAAATGACAACATGAAACCATTGTCTATTTGCGCTTGTCAATAAAGCATAAAGAAAATCCGGAGCCATGAAAAGAATGTGTTATGAAAATGATATTGAGAGACAGTAGACAAAAGCGGGCCGAACGAAGAACAATGGTACGGTGAAATGGATATGGATTACATGTGTGACGGATAATAAATTTTTTTTTCTTCCTTTTTTTGTTGTCGTTGCATGATTTCTATCGCTCATATTTGCCAAATGCCTGATGCCATTGTTACTTACGTAGCCAACTACATATATATTCGATGACACACATATATTGTTTGCAATGTCATGGGATTTTCAAACAATTTGATACGAAACGGTTCTGTGCAACAGTCACAACAAAAGCAACAGCAGCAGCAACAGTGCGCTGGCTTTGTAGTTTAGCCATTGGCAATAATTTCAACAGTGCTTTTCCCTCATATTTCAGTAATGATTATTTTCGTTTTCGATGTTCGCTACTTTTGCACTTAACTCAAACTTCTTATGCATTGTCGCTTTGATACAAAGGACCATATATCCAGAAAAAAAAACTCTCTCATGAAAACTCTTCACTTTGAAGTTCTCCAATTTTGTATTATCAGCGAAAAGTTTTCCATTTTCTTTTTACACAATAAAAAAAAGTACAGAAAGCAAGAAGAAGCAGAACAAAAACTGAGTAGGAGGAATGAAGCTCGTCATTTATATGCAAAGTGATTATCGTCATTTCTTGTGCCTTTGTCAAACATATTTCCTTATATACACGTGATTTTAATGCTGGGATGTGATAGCAATGCTTCGTTATGTTTTCCCACCCTTTTTGTTCGTTTTCCGTTTTGTTGAATGGCGCGGGTTTTTTGTTCGAAACTCATTTCAAATAAATAGTTATTCGTCGATCTATTAAAATGCTCTCATTCTTTATTTATTATTCCGGTCGTAACCACAGGAGAGATTCAATTCACACCAACCAGTTGAATGCTAATGAAAACATATTATGCTCGAATTTCGGAATCTCGGTTTTGAATGTGTGTTTTTCGCCCAAAATGAGCTTATAAACGTAATTTCAATGTTATTATAATCCAATAATTAAGCGTATTTATTATAATTTTGTATTAAACCATTTCCTATAAATAATAATTTGTTTCATGTGATTCCATTTGAATGAGCGAATTATCATTATAACACGTGTATGATAATTAGCCTTCACAATGCTAATAAATTTTTTTTTTTTTTTTTTGGTTCCATAAAATGGCGAACTATTCATGTTTCAAATCAATTTGGACAACAAACCATAAGTTGGGAAATACATCGTTCATTTAGATGTAATCTCATTCAACACAAATTTAATGATGTGAATTTACACGAAACATACTATAGGTAGAGCTTCGCATTTAAAATAAGAGCAAAACTGTTACAAACATACAGCCTATTCCAAAGTTAGTAACTCTCTTGAGATCTAGATAAACACATATTCCTTTGACGTGAACGATTAAATTGACATCTGAGGAATTGCAAGAACAATGATTCTATCACACGATGCTATTACTCATGACAACAACAAAGAGCACTTTTCATATACAAGAAAACATATTATTGCCATACACTTTGATGTTGATGAACAATATTCCAATCCGTATTTCCAAACAACCGCTTTCATATTTCTTCGTCGCTCGCACAGCAAAATGAATGTTGATATACAGGAAAATTGCTGTATCATTTTTAACGATGCAATTGGCACCCATTTAAAATACGTTATTTTAACCAATACACGGTCGTGTGATTATTACATAAATTTACCACAAAATATTCAAATATCACACACACACACACAGAGAGAGAGAGTGTGAGAGAGAGAGAGAGAGAGAGAGAGAGAGAGAGAGAGAGAGAGAGAGAGAGAGAGAGAGAGAGAGAGAGAGAGAGGAAGAAAGAGAGAGGGAGAAAAAATAGCAAACGCCAGTGAAACGGGGATATGAGAGCTTGAGGTGCCACTCTCAGCTTAAGATTGAATGAAGAAGCCAGAGAAAAAAACAAAAGAAAGAGAGCAATTAAAGAATGAACGAGAAAAAGTGAGAGTCATTGAGGTAAAAGAAAAAAAAAAACAAATATAGACGGCGTCAAAATACCAAATGATATTGATGTCGTTTCGTTGTTTATTTTTTATATACGGTGACAACCATTCTCAATTCATATTCCGTAGAACGAAGATTTTGTGACATTTTTTCTTTTTTGTCATGTTCCTTCAACGATTTATATTAGGTTTTATTCATAAAAATGATATACCATCACAAACGTATACGTACTACATATTTGGGTTTACATTTCAAAAAACAACATCAATAATTTCAGCTGGAAGGTAAAAACAAAAAAAAAAAAAAAAAAAAATGGGAATGCCGCAATGTGATCGAAATGCTCCGCATAAAATCAAATAAATAACGATCCTAATATTTTATTCGAATTTGATTTTCTTATATCATGTTCCATTATTTCTACACTACCGCACCGGGTCGTTTCAACATTTTTCTTCATTCTTTTGGGTGTTTGCACGTGACATTGATATTGCGTCCGCACAATGCTTGTATGTTTGCAAACACTTTGGTTTTCCACATTTGTTGCGGTGTGCTTTCGCCTGTCTGAGCACAACCGTTACATTTTCATTCTTACCATATCACCTGTCGATGTATACACTCTCTACCCCCCCCCCCCCCCTCTCTCTCTCTCTCTGTGCTCCTGACATAATACGAATTTCAGTCGTCACAACAACAAAACAGCGACAATAGAGAGGAAAACTTGCGAAAATGAAAAACTATTGGCTGACCGTAAAGCCGAATGATTTTTATGGTGGATTGATGGTTTCATGTGGATATCGAAACCAAATCTCAACATCGATATGACATTGAAATACGCAAACCAATACGGTCTATTATCGACACCTCTTTTTCAATCGTCCTTTTTTATTCACTTTCTCACACTTTTTTCTCTCACTTTTTCTCTCACATTTTCTCTCGCTTTTTTCTCTCTCTTTCCTCGCTCTTTTTTCTCTCTTTTCTCTCTCTTTCCTCTCTCTTTCCTCTCTCTTTCCTCTCTCTCTTTTCTCTTTTTTTTTCTCTCTTTCTACCTTTCTCTCCCCTTCACACACTCTTTCTCACTTTTTCTTTTCCAAATTGAATTTCGTTTATCTAATTGGAGAAATTTGCCCGCGTCACGTATATATCGTTACATTTGCCATTACGCACATATTTTAGTGAAGCAATCATTTTGAAATGAAAACGAAAAAAATTTAGATTTAACTTCATTCATCATCATTATCATCGTCTATAAATTAAATTTCATTCGGAAATTTTCCAAACTTGATCTATTTTCTGATTGAAGGCAGAACATAAACTTTGAATTATCACTAAATCATATCGAAATCGTTAAATGCAATAAATATTAAATGTAAAAGGGCGGTAAAATTTCCTTTTTCATGTGTAGTAGCAATCTAATTGTATGAAAAATTTGCTGGAAAATTTCGCAAAAATATTTCAGTGTTTACAGAATCAATTGATAATAAATACTCACTCTTCAAATGTCAAGTGCTCTCTCTGTTTACAAAATCGTTTCATTTTAATGAAGCAATAAGGCATTTCTAAGATATTCAGTAAAAGAAATATCTGCATGTGTCATGTAAACAAATACATTTCTATACATTTCTGAAATAGAAAATGGCTTACGATATGGTGTAAGTGAATTGACTGAATCCTATTTTATTTCATGGATATTATCAATAAACTCATTTACAGGATATCAAATTATTATTTGTTAAACGGATAAATTATGTAAAATCGGATATGAAAACAGGGAAATGTGCAAAATTCAATGAGAGGAAATGAAATAAACGAGCATGAAAGAAAGTATGAGATGGAATGTAAAGGAGACGACAATGAGAAAGACAAGAAATTAATGAAAAAAAAAAGAGAAAAAATGAAAGAGAAAGAGATGCGAAAGTATAGAGTGAAAAATAGGGATTGTAAAAAGGACGTAATGGGAATGGGATAATGAATGTACAATATGTTCGATTGGGCATAGAAAGTATGTTTGTTCCATGAACGAAAATAGGCTTATTGAAACCATTTTCAACATTCATTGCATGTGCACAAAAAATGTTGTTATTTTTTAATTCAGCAATTTCAAGGAATTAGAAATCGATTGTAAGTACCCTCCCGATAGAACCTATCGAACCGCATGATATAATTGTTACGAAATGAGACACGTGTATTGCGTTTGTGGCATTTAAATAATTATATCGGTTGCCTTTCACTTTCAGGCCTGGCGTTTTCAGGTGATTTCTGAAAATGCCTGCAGGTAAATTGATGGTTTCTAATTTTAGAAACACGTAAATAAATTACGGACAAAATATCGTAATGAAATTTGGTGTTTTGTCCTTTTTTGACTTCGATTTCGCTTCCTCTATTTTTCTCTCTCTCTCTCTCTCTCTCTCTCTCTCTCTCTCTCTCTCTCTCTCTCTCTCTCTCCCTCCCTCTCTCTCCCTCTCTCTCTCTCTCTCTCTCTCTCTCTTTCTTTCTATCTTTTTCCCCTTTCTTTCTCTGAATCGTTTTCTAGTTATTTGTTTCAGGGCTTTGGCGATTGTTAAACGACAACATTGGCAATGAAGGAATGGGATTTGAAATAAGGACGATTGACTAGAAAATCAATAAATGTTATCTTCGTTATTTCCATCACAAGTAACCGTCAACCATGTGGCCAATACTCAAGGGACATGCAATATATCAAGATATTGAGGAAGTGCAAAAGACCGACAAAAATGAGAAAACCAAGAATGCGAATATGGCTCAGCTTTACGATTTTCCATAGAAAATAAATCAAATTGCAATAATACATGATTAGACTGTATATTCCATTGATTTTCCATACAATTTCAAGCATTCAGAAACTAGTTTAATTCCCAAATAGCGTCCTCAATATTCTTCGTTTTTTTTTTTTTTTTTTTTTTTTTTTTTGCACTCGTAATAGAAAAAGGTTGGTCACATGGGGCTAGACCGCAATCGCATATTCAGCCAACAGACATCGTAAGCAGCACAAATGACCGATGAAAAGACGTCAACACAAAGTTTGTTTACTTTCCAATTCCGGGTTTTCTAGTCGAATTAGGATTAATGTGGTTTAGTTTCCGCAAAGGAAAGAGAGAGAGGGAGAGAGAACGAAAGAATGAATGAAAAAAGCCCAAGCAAAAACATCAACCATATATTCAATCACATTCCATCCGGATAAACCATAAGTGTCTCAAAAACTTTGTTAAACATAACTAATCAAATTCAAACGAATTTAATGCCATTTATAACCACCAAGTGCGATTGGGATTTCCATTGACTCACAGCCGAAGACATAAACTGGAGGGTGCAAAAAAGAAGGGAGAGAGAGAGAGAGAGAGAGAGAGAGAGAGAGAGAGAGAGAGAGAGAGATAGTGAAATGAGTAGCAAAACGTTGTGATAAATTCATATCAAATATTTAATGAAAAGCAACAGGAATGAACATTTATCGTTTACACATGCTGCGCGTTTCATTCATTTTTTCTTTCTTTTCTCGCTCTTTCTCCCTCTCTCTCTCTTCTTTGCGAAAAATATTCATAAACAATGTTAATTTTAGTCCTCAGGTGAAACACATCGAGATTATAGTCGTATTTGTTAACCAAAAAACATTATTATGCATTCATTGTATGTATTTGTGTGTATTTTATTCGCTGTATTCATTCGTACAGTGTATTTTATCATTTTGTTCAATTCATGTTTGTTTTAATAAATTAGATTACAAACGAAAGCTTCATTTGCGTTTTGTGACAGCATGGGTTGATTTTGTCAAACAATTTAATAATACGAAAACAACAACAAAATCATCTCAACAAACATTCTTAATACTTTCTGTACATTGAATGAATTGGTTGTGCGTGTATTGTGTTCAGTGTGCGTCTTGAATCGTCGTAGCACAACCGAGGCGAAATGATTGTTAAGTTGAAAATGGAGCCAACTGTTTTCAAAACGCCTCCAAAAACATTTCAAATTAATCAAATGCAAGTTTTGTTGCTCTTTTTCAACGGTAACGGCAACAAAACCACGAATGAAATTCAATTGTTTTGAGTGCTTGACGACATTTATGATTATGTATTTTTTCATTCTCTCTCTCTCTCTCTCTCTTTTTTCTCTGTTTTAATGTCCAAATCAAATTAAATGCGAATTACTATGTGTTTGAACAAAACTTCAATCGTAATGAGTTTTCGTATTTATAATTATAATTTCATTTCTTTAACCTCATTTTCAATAACATTTCACTTGGAAATACAATTAAAAGCATGTGCTGCCATACATTGTATCACATTACCACTCTTCAAAATAAACAATTCAAAAATGTCAATTTCACGTGGGTTTTCCTCTTTTTTTTTTTTTTGGTGAAAATTAGAAATCGCGTCCAAAATTAAATTTTATTGCATCAATTGTTTGTATTGCAAATTGTATGGATGAAAATGACAGTTA
Source organism: Resseliella maxima (assembly GCA_029041755.1). Taxonomy (NCBI): domain Eukaryota; kingdom Metazoa; phylum Arthropoda; class Insecta; order Diptera; family Cecidomyiidae; genus Resseliella; species Resseliella maxima. Next base: position 1,202,001 of record JAQOWM010000671.1, on the reverse strand, counting down.
TTGAAATCAAATTAATTATGCGAATTGAAAATTGGAATCAATCTTCCATGATGCATTTAAAATATGCATTTAGTTTAATGAGCAATTTCAAATGCAATGTTATTTATGTAGCGCACATTCATAGTTTGGACAAACATATGAATTTTAACATTGAAATGAATGCATATTTAATCATGGCGCTAATATTTATTTCATATTGCCAGCCATACTATTGATTTTATATTCAATTTACAATGGACAAATATCAATTAAAAACTATTGTACATTGGCATTAGCGGCGTTGGCTATTGCTGTTGCTATTTAAACATATCTGCTCCTTTTTCCGCTTCAATGTTTACCCATTAATCAAATTCAAAATATGTTATCTCGCATATGCATCATAATGAAACATGACATGTGGGTGATGTCTTGGGAGAGGGAGAGGGAGAGGGAGAGGGAGAGGGAGAGGGAGAGGGAGAGGGAGAGGGAGAGGGAGAGGGAGAGGGAGAGGGAGAGGGAGAGGGAGAGGGAGAGGGAGAGGGAGAGGGAGAGGGAGAGGGAGAGGGAGAGGGAGAGGGAGAGGGAGAGGGAGAGGGAGAGGGAGAGGGAGAGGGAGAGGGAGAGGGAGAGGGAGAGGAAGAATGATTTAGAATTTTGATTTGGAATTTTGCCTAATGATTACTAATCACTGCGAGTAATAATGAAATGCATTTCAATTAAAGGATTATTTTGTAGATTTCAATGAAGTATCTAATACGATTGGTAAAGTAAAAGCCAATTATTCAAAAAGGCCAGTTATTCATTATAAGCTCAACTGACTTTTTACGCATCGTAATTTTTGAGATGTGTGCGTGACGTAGTCGTCTTATCAACAATAGATTTAAAAGCAGTTCATTTCCTTTTGCTCATTTCAATTTAATGAAAAAAACATTCAATTGCATGAAACCACCAAGTCATTCGCTGATAACAATGATTCGCTCCAAGTGTCACAAATTGTGCTCTGCGTTGGCGTACAATGTGTTTTTTTTTTTTTTTTTTCACAAAAACAAAATCAACGATGTTCGACTGGGTATACGAACAGTGTCATTATGAAAATTATTACTGAACAATAACAATGGGCAATGAAATAATGAAAATTCACGGATATGATATCGCATATCACATAATCAGTTTCATACAATAGACCGCATTGAACATGTTGAAAATATAATCTTCTGCATTCAGCATTTATTTGTTTTGGTGCAAGTAATAAAACCTATGAATGCCATCATAAACCCATATTGAATTCTTGCATCGTGTCCATGTTTGCATCGCATTTATGAAAATGACAATAAAATACATTGGTAAAATAGAGAAAGAGAGAACAATGACAATGTTGTGTTTTGGTACGTTATTAAATTATTAAATGTATCTTGTGAGCATAATACAGTCAACAATGACGGTAAAATATCTTGCAAATGATAAACCAACGGCTTTTGTAATCACAACGTTTCAATGTATCAATATAATTATATAAATTGACACATATTATATATAATACGCGATCGAAACGAACTGTAAATTTATAATTTTGTTCGACAAAATAAAAAAATCTCCATAGCGTTAAAAACACACATAAATTAATTTTAAATACAAAATTCCAAACATACAGGCCTTTTTGTTTCGAAATTAATGCGGTTTTTAACATTTTGCCATAACAACAACGAACATTGAGAACATTGAACTACAACTGAAGATTAATTTACATGAAAATGCTTTTAGTAAATGACAAACTTCACATCGTCAATCAATTACATGTATCGATTTAACATTTTAAGCATTTTAATCAATTTATATAGTCGATTATACATTCCAATGAGCAATGAGCATAATTTATTTATTGTTTATTTCAAGGTATAAAATTACAGGTAAAGAACCCAATTACAATATTTACCTCGTTAAAAACCAAAAATGTATCACGTGAATAGAATTTGAGTATTTGTTTAACAAATAAGGATAGAATTTTTTTTTCACTTTTTTTCTTCAATTTTTTCGAGGAATTTAAATTATTTCGATTTGCTCGTGTTTCAATGTGCTCAGTGCCCTCAAAACTTCGAGTCTCATCATTGATAAGTGTCGATTATTGACAAGCAAGATTTAAATCACAATCATTTCATAAATTAGCTGCTCTCTGTTAAATTACTCATCATTATTTCAAATAGAGTTTCTCAACATACCTACGACTCGTTCATCGCTCTGTAGTCTGTAAAGTTTTAATTTATTTAAAGTATTTGTTGAAAGTTTTCGATTGGTATCTATTCATTTAGCGATAAATTTCAATGAAATTAAGATTTTAAATTTTGACTGATTCTTTGTGTTTTGCAAATGTTAACATGGCATTTTCAATGTGTAACATTTATCTAATCTATCGAATATTACACTACAAATGTCACGTAAAACTTTGAAAACAATTTAACGATTTAGATTTACAATTTGAAATGTCACACAATCATTAAGTATGTAAATGAAGTAAATTCTGAGAAAAAAAAAAAACTCATTAAAAATCGATTTAAAATCAATTATTATGTCGAAGACAAATTGTGAAAATGTTCCAATAAAATATGATAATTTTTGAATGAAAATTCCATCAATATTACTTGCATATATTAATTAACATTCCATTCATTCAACTCGGTTGTTTCAATCATGGGAGCGTCTTGACAGAACAAAGAAAAAAAAAAAGACTGTTTGCGCCGTGTACCAGCATGGTGGCAAAATGTGTAAGCATGAATTGTTCTCAATAGATGGCGTGTGTAGTCTTGCAATTACATGAAAATTTTCATGCATTTTTTTATTTGTAAAATAAATAATTCCCGGAATTTATTTTATAACAAAAAATTATTTCGTTTTGTGTTTTTTATAGCATCGATAAAGAAATTGAATTCTTATTTGTTGAAAATAACAAGTTTATGTTATTTATATTTATTTATAATCATAACCTTTATCTGTATTTGATGTTCATATTGATCAAAAGTCAAAAGACTGAGACTGGTTGTGTAATGTGAAATTTTAATCCTAATTCAGCAAATGTGCAAATATTATATCCATTATAGCAAAAATGTTCTCCTTCAAGTATACAGAATAATAATTAAATTATTGAGTTTTATTTCTGTAGTTCTTATTTATGCATGAAAAATGATTGATCAATGTGAATTTGAATAATTGACCAAGTAAAAACATAATTGATTTTACCTTTTGTGAATTTGGCATTGTCATTGGATTCATAACCTCAATTTTTTTCCCGTTCTATTCATTATTTAGCTTGTTCAAAATTTTACTCATTAAGTTTTGCATTGCATCATAATAAAATTCATGTTTTCCATACGAATTTTCTGATAAAATTAATACAAAATATCGCTTGTTGCTCACACATTTTAGTTCATTACAAAGAAAATAATTATAAATGAAAACATTCTTCAATATATAAAAAAAGAACAAATATAATTGATATTCAGATAAAAATAATGAGGTTTGAATAATATACTTTGTGACAAACGTAATGCTTATTTGAATAAGCGATTGCCTGAATTGCCAATGTAAAAAAAAACAATGTTTATAAAGAATTAAATGGAATACACATCAATATTATTACCATCAATAATAATTTCTATTTTAATTGAAAAAAAAGTTAAATGGATAAAAAAAAAAAATTCTGCACATCAAGATTTAGATCACGGCATCTCTCGACGAATTGCTTGTATATGAATGAAAGATAGCAAATTGTTCATTTATTCTGTTGTATCGATGTGAGAGTAAGGCGCTTGTTGATTGTCAATACAATAGACCGTAATATTTGTGATTTGGAATAAATTGATAATTTTTTCAAAAAATCTTCTAATTTCATTAAAAAATGCCTGTAAAAAATCTAATTTATTCTGATTTAATGAAAAAAAGCCGCTACTGTATGTTCAGTTCATTGTATTGGTGCTTGTTGTAAAATAACTCCAATTGATGTTCAAAACCATCAAATGAAGTGCAAAGTCAGTATCATTCGCAATGTTTAGATCGGTCGTCAATTTCTATGACATTTTTATTTCCATATAATTATATATTATTTTATCAATTAAAACAAATAATATCAATCCGGATTATTTTTATTTATGGGATTTTGTGTTATAAATAATAATGCACGCAATAAATGACCCGATTTTTCTAAATGTAAACACAAAGTAATCACAAATCGGCATTAAAAACAGAAGATAATATGTAACGTGCCCATTTATTGGATTTTATCACGAAAAAATATTGCTTTCTTCAAATCTAATATACATATATATGAAGAAATTATTGGCATTTAAAGACAATGATATTGAACAAGCTAAATCAAAAAATGATATTGAATCCACCGGCGAAAAAAGTTGAGGTTAAGTTATCCGTGACAATGACAAAAATACACAAGTAGAAAGCAATTCATTGTATTGTGTATTATTTTTTTTTTTTTTTTTTGTTTCAACTTCATTTAAAACCACTTAAACTTTTGGTATTTACTTAGTTAATTATTCACATTTATACTAATGAATTTATCATTTTTCATGCATAAATAAGAGATACAGAAATAAAACTCAATGTTTTAATTATTATTTTGTATATCACTACACAGTATCAAGTAATATTTGAATTGAAAATAATGAAAAATGAAAATATTCTGTCGTCAATAAACATTTCTTTTTATATAACAATAAATAATGATTTTAGCAATTAAAACACATAATACGTATTTACAATCCGGATTATTTATATTTAGTTTTTGGTTATTAATTTATCGAAACTAATGTCGGAATAAACAATACGTCTATTGGGATATATTAGTTCAGAGAAATGTCACCCCGTGTACACGGCGCAAACAGTCATGTTTGCTGTCAAAACGCCCCCATGGTTTCAATCGAAAATCAGAAACATGATGACACATACATTTATATGCAAGAATGCATTGGATGATAAAAAAAAAACAGAATTAAATGAAGATCCAAATGCCAACTATGTAATGAATGTCCAACGACATTGTTGAAGAAAATCAGTAAAATCACTTAACAGGCACAACAGTGATTTGTTTTTGCCACCCGACAAAATACCATGGCCATATTGCACCATGTTGTTATGCATTACATCAGTTCAATTTGGTTTAGAGGAAGAGAGGGAGACATGATGGGAGGTATAGAGAGAGAAAGAGAGAGAGAGAAAGAGAGAGAGAGAGAGAGAGAGAGAGAGAGAGAGAGAGAGAGAGAGTTGAGGTTGTGCCCAACTAATTATCATCCAATGCGATATGTTGCTTTTGTCTGTCTGTCCTGCGGGAAATGTTCTGTGAATAATAGGACCAATTATTATTAACGAGCTTTTACAATGAGTATGTTGGTCGCATATACCCAACCAATACACAAAGATATTGCATAATTTTAATTGAAAATAAGCTTTTTCAATTCAATGGGCATTTGATGAGGCGATTCTGATTTTATTTTTTCTCTTGTTTTTTTACAATAACCATTTCCTGGATATTATGTTCGGTGATTCAAGTTTCAAGCTGCAGTAAATAGCAATGATTTGAATGCCATATGCGAATTTGATTTAATACCCGGATCACATCACGCATTAAATCCAAAATTAAGCACAAGATTTTCATGTTCATATTATTTACGAAAAGCCTCCCATCATCATCATTATCATCTTATTCAATGAAAGCGATTTTGGTTTTCCTCAACAAAATGTTAAAACCCGATAAAAATCTCCATTCTACACTCTTGTTTTCTCCTTATTTTATACATCACGTTCTCTTTGTCTCTTCGTCTTTCACTCCCCCTTCTCTCATTCTCTCTCTCTCTCACTCTCTTTCTCTTTCTCTCTCTCTCTCACTCTCTTTCTCTCTCTTACTCTCTCTTTCTCTTTCTCTCTCTTACGCTCTCTTTCTCTCTCTCTCTCTCTCTCTCTCTCTCTCTCTCTCTCTCATTCTTCTTCGACATTCGCTTTGCTCCATATCTCTCGTCGTCTCTCCTTCTCTCTAATTTTCCCATTCCCTTACAATTCATCCCACTTCTATTTCATTTTAACAACGATGAACAACTTCATCGTAAAATAATTAATATTATGACGTCGATTGAGTAGCAGGCAGCCTCCATTCTAATAAAACCATGTTGCCTGATGGATTTTCCAATAGAAATTCGCATTTATCTCAGCAAACTCATACGACAAACACATTGACGTTGTGAAAGTGCATATTACAAAATAAATCCATGGACCCCAGCCAGTCAATATCATCATCATCATCATCATCATAACCAACGTGCTGTATTGTGTGCCTTGGCCTATACATCGAATGGTGTTTAAATTAACAGTATCACGCATAATTTAATTCTCAAAGTGTTATTTATGTTTAAAAGTGGAAACTTGTCTAGTTTCAACTAAAGAGTGTAAAATTCAAACAAAAGTCCGGATGTTCAAAAGCACATCAGTCCAATGTAGTATATACTATATAGCAAAGGCTTTCTGTACAGTATAGGCTATGTATTGAATATGTACAATAATTAAAACAGAAACACATAGCATTATCTGTATGAACATCGTTGAAAATTGAAATTTCTCCCGCTATGTATTTAAACATTTATTCGAATCATTTTCAATGGCGTTCTCATCTAACTCTATATATGGGCTCTGAATAAAATATGAACCGAACATATTCACATTAAATGTTGCCAACTTTAGATAGATTAAATTGTTTATGAATGTGGTGTGCAGTGTGCACATGATGAGAAAGAACAACATCGACAACGATAACAATCATTTAACGATGCAGATTCTAGCAAAAACCATAATAATGACCAAAAAATCAACCTTAAAATGATGATCAATGTGCGTTGCACTCACCATGTATTCCTTTTGAAATTTTAATAGAAAATCGAGTCATTTAAGTTGTAAGCTCAAAATAAGATTTTCATTGGAAAAGTTATTTTTGAAAGTTTCATTTTGTTCACATTGATAAGTCAATCATTCAATGATACACGATAAACAATTTCATGCCTTTTTTTGCAAAAATTCTTCGTTTTTTTCTTCCTTTTCTTTGGTAACATTTTCTTCTTTTTACAGGAAACAATAATTTCTTCTCCGCAAGTAGTAATTATTAATTCGTCTTTAAATTGAAATAAACGATGAATTGAATTTATCACTAAAAAGTTATTTCAAATACGTAATACCATTCGTTCTATTAAAATGTCCGTTTACTTACTGAATACTACCATTTTTCGATAAACTGTTGAATAATTGCTATTCATTGCCATGAGCATAAGAAAAGAGTTAACAATGTAAAGAGAAAATGCATTACTATTTTTCTTACTATTCAATTCACCTGAAATGCTTTTCAAATATGAAACGATGTAATACGTTGACTTGTGTTTGAAAATTGAAATGAAATCCAAAATAATGATGTTTATTAATTGATCTCATAAAAATAAAATTATTATACAAGTTTTTCTGTTATTCAAAAAATGAAAAGATGATGAAAAATGGCAAAATGAAAATGGAAATTGCAAAACCAAATCGGATGGAATTTAATTATGAGAAAATATTTATAAAATAATTGAAAAATCTCTGAAATAAATTTGAACCGAAATGCCCCAAACGTTGAATATGTAAACAAATACAGAATTGTGTAAATCTTGAATAGCAAGTGACTGGGAATCTTAATTTGAAACCAAATATTGAAAGTGCAAAAGCGAAATGTATGTGCTCCATGCATTTTACAATACACAATGTTGATTCAATTGAAAACGATGTGCAAACAACATATAAACAACATTGATTGCATTGTTCAATGGAATTTCCATTGCAACGGAAATGCACCCACTACTATTACTTGTATGGTTGTATTTCTAAAAATATTACGTAATCATGATGTAAGACCGAATTTCCACATCGTCAGAAATGAAAACGGAATTGAAAAAATCTCTGGAAGTGAGAAGTGAACAAGGCTTCTAGAGACAAAGAGAGAGAAAGAGAGAGAGAGAGAGAAAGACAAGAAGAGAGAGAGAGAGAGAGAGAGAGAGTGAGAGAGAGAGAGAGTGAGAGAGAGAGAAAGGTAGATTTTGCAAGGAAAAAAAATCTATTATTAGTGTTCATAAGGATGTATACGGGCTAGCATAGGGCCACCTCTTTGTTTATTGTCGTTATTATATTGCTGGATGCTTTGGGTACAAACAATTGACAGTTCAAGCAAATCCATTTGTGTACTCAGTGAATAGGTTGCACCATCTGCAGCAATGTGCTGGTTTTTTTTTTTGTGTTCCAACAAAATGGAAAAGCATTTGTGTTTATTGTGCACAATCACAAATAAAAGCAAAACAATTTTCTTCATTCCTCTCAACACGTTAGCAGCGCATATTATTTCTGCAAATTCCGGATATTGTGATTCTCAGAAGCGTCTCGACGAATTTATTTCTTTAAATAAAAAATATTTTATATGTCGAACAGGATTACATTAGCTTTTTATTGGTTGTTCATTAAATTTTTGCGAAATCACACGAATCGCGCTTATATCAAGCAAAAAGAACACTTCATAGTGGATTTCTCATTGTTCAATATTAGTTAAATACAAATTCAATTTTGTATTGTTAAATGAAAAGAGGAGAAAAAAAAAATTGTGAAAGCACTTGTTATAAAAGGAAATGTTTCTTTCAATAACATTGATTGGCTTCTGTGTGCTCTATATAAAATACTCATTATGCAGAGAAAAAAAGGAGGAGGAAGGAGGGGTGTGGGGTGTGGTAGAAGAGATAGAGCGAGAGTGTCCCGGAATCGATTGGAAAACAAGCGGAAAATTGAGTTGAAACGCTCGCACATACATTTTTAATGCATTTCATTGGGCAAATGTCGGAGATCATGTGACATCATTGAAACACTTGAGGAAAAAAAAATTTGCATTTTTCGACTTTATTCAACCACATAACGAGTCACGAGTGTTTTTCTAATAATTTTCCATATCATTCGTTCCGAAGTAAAAGATGGAAGAGTAGAAGAAGAAGAGGAAGAAGAAGAAGAAGAAGAAGAAGAGGAAGAAGAAGAAAAAAAAAAGAAAAGAAAACACGAATGTCGTTTCCAAAGACTTCCTCTATCGAACAATATGCGCCATGACACACCATGTCATATTTTCCACATTTCTGACGAAGGGATATATGCGAAGGTTCACTTTCAATATCATCTCAAGATGATTTGAATTTAAACATGTGTGGCTTTTTTTTTCTTCTTCTTTCACTAGCACACCATATCAACATTGACATGATATCCACAACAGAAAAAGTGGCAAAACGCTTGTACACCGATTCAAAAGATACATTGAAAAAGCGAAAAAAATGGAAATAATCGACGAAAAAAAAAAATATATGACTTCATCAGTTTCGCTTGTACTTTGATACACGGTAAATTTGTGGAAGAAGAGAAAAATTCGCATAGCAATGCAAAAATATATTTGCAAGAAGCAAGATGAATATAATTTTCACAGTAGCGTTTCAACTAGTTCCGCCTTTTTGAGTTCATGTTCCGTATATTTGTATTTACATTGAATGGCTTTGCTTGGAATATAAATAACATTTAAGGGTTTTTTTTTACAAAAGCTGACAATTTTGATTAGAAAGTTGTATTGCCCACACATAAACATATTTCCATCGATTTTGCCGATGCAGACAAATGTGAAGCACTGAGAGAATGTAAATGTGAGAGAGAAAGAAAGAGAGAGAGAGAGAGAGAGAGAGAGAAAAAGAGAAAATCTATGAATTATTCAAATATTTACATAGGAAAATTGCTATTTGAATATATTACAAACACACATATTTTACATAAACTAGCAATCGTACTAGTTACACAAAGAGTGCCATGGGGCTTATGATATTTAGCTATTTCCAAACATTTTTGACACATTACAACACATCAAAAAACATTTTCCTAGCAAACTAAATCATAAATTTTGGAATTTATAAGATTTTCTCAATTAAATCCCAACGATGAGAATTGAATGAAGAAAAGACGAGAGGGAAAAGGGGAGAGAAAAAGAAGAGGAGACCATAGTAGCAAAAACGCAGAGCGGGCGAAACAGCTAATAGTAAATATGACGAATTTTCTCAGTTTTCTCAAATATTTTGTTGCAATTGCCAATGGTAGAGCATTCAAAGTAATTTAACAGAATTAACTTTGAAATTGATAAAGTTTTACTCGTTGAAAATGTGATTGCGATTTATGACATGACTCTATATAAATATAGAAACATCATTTTAGTGGAAATAAAGAATTGGTTTTTTTTTTTTCTTTCATTTCTTGTTTGATAACAAAAAATATTTTCCGTTTGAATCTCTTGGAATGCACAATTCGATATTATATGTATATACGGAGCGAGAGTATTTTATTACCCATCGCATGAGTTTACAAAGCAAAATTGTGCAAGATGCATGAAAATTGTTTTTCTGTCAATTCATGCACAATCATTTTTCTCTCCCTCTCTCTCTCTCTCTCTCTCTCTCTCTCTCTCTCTCTCCCTCTCTCTCTCTCTCGCTCTCTCGCTCTCTCGCTCTCTCTCTTTCTCTCTCTCTCTCTCGCTTTCTCTCTCTCTCTCTCTGTGTGTCTATCTCTCTCTCTTTCTCTCTTGATTGGGTATTCGTTTCTATGTTGATGGATTGGAATTTCCATTTTGGTTTTCATCGTTTGACATTGATTATATATTTGATAAATTTATCGTTTTCCTCTCACTGTCGTTCTTTATTTCTCCTATTCTTTCTGTCTTACTTTCTATCTTTGTCTTTCTCTATCTCTCTTTCATCTTTTGTCTCTCACCAACTCCTCTTTCTCTCTCTCTCTCTCTCTCTATCTGTCTCTGTCTGCCTCTCTTTATTCTTCTTTTTTCACCTCTATCTAGTCCGCCCTTTTTCTCCTTTCCACTCTATTTGTCTCACAATACAAATTCCAAAGCATTAAAACCCTCGATGGGAATTTTGTTGAGCAATTTTTCATAACAAGTTCAAATTCTTTGTATGATGATAGAGAGAAAAAAAAATGAAGAAACCATATCAAATGCACTTTAGTCAATGGATCGATAAATTGTGCAATAGCAACAGTTCTTTATTTTAGTAAGAGACTCTGATTCACATTTTCTCTTTTCGCTTGATTTCACCCCATCAAATTCTCAATGGATTCGAATGGCAATGAAAGACATTTTTAAATTCTCAAATGAGCGTTTGTCTTTTACTTTGCATGAATGCTTTCCACTGTATTGCATTGATATTCAAAATTTGGCCAAGAAAAAGCCAGAACACAAGAAAAAACTGCGATAATATTGGCCAGATTTGTAAAATCTGATGAGAGAGAGAGAGAGAGAGAGAGAGAGAGAGAGAGAGAGAGCGAGAGAGAGAGAGAGAGCGAGAGAGAGCGAGAGAGAGAGAGAGAGAGAGAGAGAGCGAGAGAGAGAGAGCGAGAGAGAGCGAGAGAGAGCGAGAGAGAGAGAGAGCGAGAGAGAGAGAGAGAGAGAGAGAGAGAGAGAGAGAGAGAGAGCGAAAAAGAGATGGGAGCGCGTGTTGCGCATATATATATGCATTGCCAATGTGCATAGCGTTTATTATAAAAGTATGAGAAAAATGTGTGTAAGCAACTGCAATAGAGCCGGATTTCATAGTTTTTGTTTGCTTGTATTTAATGCACATTTTCTATTCACTCCAAAAAGCACGCGAAACAAATGGAAACAAAGTATTTAAATTGTACTAGCTGTGGCGAATTACAAGGGCGGAGAAGAAGAGAGTGAGAACGAAAAATGCATTCGCCTTAAAGAATAGAGTGAATATGTATGAAGAGATACCACTTGTTTGCATTCCGTTTAAATTTTGAGCGTCGTCAAGTTTTTTTTTTTCTTCGTTTATTTTCAAATGAAAATCGTCTTATGAATAAAAGCTTTAGTGTTACTTAGTTTTTGCCACAATATTGTTTCTTCTGTCGGTGTGTGTATTTTTTGTCATCCCTTTCTTTTGCCACAATTTTTGTTTATATTTACACCATCGTTATTATTTCCTTGTTAAACTTTGTTGTCACAACCGGATACAAGAGCTGAAAACTTTTTTCAGATCAGCAAGCGCCATGTGCTGTTGCACACGTAGGCGAGCGAGTAATGAAAAAGTTCGATATTGTATTTTTTTTTTCTATTCAGTGTACTGAACGCTCGACCTCACTTGAAGTTTTCATGGCTGTTGGCGATACGATTGGACAACAGACGTTACTTGTTTGCTTCTGCCAGCTTGATTTGTTTTCAGTTTACTTGTTTTATCTTTTCAACGATTTTTTTTCTTTTTTTTTAATTTGCTTTTTCTTTCGTTTTTGTTTCTGTACTATGATATCACATCAAACAGAATATTAAGTAGTACAACATGGAATTTTCTTTCACATTTTCCTAAACAATGTTGACGTTTTCATTCAACATACATTTTTGCGTATCTGTATGTCCATTTATTTCTATGTTTTATCATCAACAGAGTTGGAACGATTCTATTTTTTTTATGCCACATTCCGTATTAACCTACGCCATATTCAATGAAACGTTGAATTGTCTTTTTGATTGTATATTCTGTTTGATCAATGTGAATTCTCAATATCTTCGACTTTTCCACGCTCTCGCTCACGCTCTTGTTCTCTCTCTCTCTCTCTCTCACTCTCTCGCTTTCTATCTTTTTCTATCTTTATTTCTTTTTTTTCTCTCTGGAAGAGAATAACTTGGAAAGTATCTTTTGCTTTAATTTATCCGGCACTTGAATTTCATTTTGTGCAGAGAAAAAAAATGGCTTTAAATGAACCGAAAAAAAAGAAGCGAAACGTTCTTCAACAAATCAATCAAAATCCCTTGAAAAGTGTTTATTTTTTCAATCTTGATGGTGATGCATTTCAATTTTAAACGAAATTCAACTATACGACCAAGAATATAGAAAGCCGATTAAAAGCTCATTGTATCTTTTTCGATTTTCATGAACATTTGAATGAAAAATGTGTGATTTTTTGTTCGTTTTTTCTTTTTTTTTTTTTTTTTTTGTCTCTTTATGTTCTGAAAAATGTCGCATTTCGATCAGCACTCATCACATCCACAAAGAAGAATATATGGTTTTTCAAATGTATTTCCATTACATCAACAATGGCAATGCTATGGTTGCCAACCAGACCAAATCCATTGATTATTATGCGAATGCTATATTTTGTAATACGATTGAAACGTTCGAAAATTGATCTTATTGAATGCATTAACCGAGAATGACAATCACAAATCGTTTTGAAATATTCAAGTGAAGAGAAAAAGAAAAACGAAAATCTATTAAATCGGCTTTTGTTTACGTTTCATTTTAATAAATTGTATAGAATTGTAATTGAAATGTGCAATCGGATGTTTGGTGGATTCAGAGATTCAAGCTACTTGAATGCGATGGTTGATGTATATTGGGCACTGCAAAGTGGGGATCTCATCGCTGTGTTACAATAAATCTCCAGGGCCAAATTTATACAGCTCATTGAAATATATCCTTTATCCATTCACTCTCTCTCTCTCTCTCACTGCGCTATTCACAAGAGATTTTTGATTTATACAATTGTTATGTTCAAATGATTCCCTCTCACTCTCTCTCTCTCTCTCTCTCTCTCTCTCTCTCTCTCTCTCTCTCTCTCTCTTTCTCTCTTCCTGTATCTCTTTTTATCATTAAATACACAATTTAGCACTGTGATATTAGTCAACAATTGACAGTTACCTTTACTCAATTTCTCAGTTTTGTAAAGATTTTTGTTGAAGCAAAAATGACAACCAATGGTCCCAACCCTTAAGAAAAACGCAAAAAGAATTGTCATGGTGGAACGAATTTAAATTCAAAATAAACTGAATTTGTATTAGAATTGAAGCATTCTTTTCATATTTAAACTCTTTATGTTGATCCTTGTGAAAATCTTGTTCGAATGAAAAGAATTTGTTGAATGAATGTGAGCTTCAATGAGATTTTTGTTAAACATTTTTATTGCAACATAAGAAAAGAGAATAATCGATCAATCAAAATGAATGATATTTATGTGGGCGAGACGAATTTTGTCTTGATTATGTGCCGTATCTCAATTTTTTTCGTAAACAATCAATTACATTGTATTGGCAACATTGTAACAGGAAACATACCGAAATATTGGCCATTCGATTCGATTGGCATCGCGATGAAAGATTAAAATCTCGTTTCAATGCTTTTTTGTGTGTATATTGGAATACAAATGTCAATGGCCATATGTAGAATGTTTATATTGATCACATCAGCAAAATGGAGAATTTAAAATTGAGTTATAGTGAAAGAAAAATAATGAAAAGTGACAGATGTCACCGACTCACGATGATGAATAACAACGCAATCGATTTGGATTGATATTTTCAGTGGTTTATTTTCAACTTTTATATTAAAAACTCTTTTGTTTAGCATAATTTTATTTGTCATGGCATTGGCATTTTTACTAAGTAGTTATACAAAATACTGAAGAGGCGAGAGACTGCAGTCATTACATGTAATGCATATTTCTGCTGGTTATGCTGTTGCTGTCATAAAATCGCTTGCATTGCAAGAATAATGTGAGTCACAAATTGTGACATTTGTTAAGTCAAATCACCTTAAGTCTCTCCTTTTTCTCTCTCCCTCTCTCTCTCTCTCTCTCTCTCTCTCTCTCTCCTCTCTCTCTCTCTCTCTCTCTCTCTCTCTCTCTCTTTCTCTCTCTCTTTCCCTCTCTCTTTCTCGCTTCCTATTTCACTCTTTCCTATCTCTTGCTGTCTCTCTGTCTTCCCCTCTGGCCACTTTGCCAATCACATGGAATTTTCCTCTGAACGTTTGATAAGCATTAGTTGACTCTAATGCCTGTCAAAGTTGAGTTAAACATTTTCAAATTCATACATTTGAAGTAAAATTTAAATTGACAATCACATCAATACCGTCAAGCGATGACAAACATATAAATATCTTATCAATTTTATGCTCTGTTCAACAGGATGAATTCAATTCACTTTAAAATCAGGCAGCATTCACAGAAATCTGTCAAAAATCTTGACAAATATGCATCACATTATGATTTTAAAATTGTTTAAAATGAAAATGTGGTGGATTTATTTTTCAGATTTTCTTCTTTCTCTACTTCAAGCACATTTTCATTTAGCAAAACTTTTTATTCACTTTTCGTCATCACCAGAAAATGAAATTATTACATATAAGCTCCACAGCTGTAAGAGAGTTAAAAAAAAGAGACAACATTTGAATTATACATATATTATACTGTTACTTCTGTTTAATGTTATTTCAGTAATGAAGAGCTGCAATGATTGTACTTGATTAAAACCTGAGGAGAAAAAAATAATTTAATTTTCATAATTCAAAGTAATGTTTTAGGAAGATGGGTGAATTATATTTTTTTTTTTTCATTCATTTTAACGAAAAGAGGCTTTAGTTCCGTCCGTTTATGATTTTGAGCAGAATATTATCGATTGATGTAAAATATTCCCACAAAAATGATTCAATGATTGCTGTCGTATTACAATTGTGAATTTTTTATTGTGAATAAAATAGTAGATTTTAACTAGAATGATGAAAGGGTATACTAAATGAATTAAAAATCAAAATGAAGTTCACTTCATTGTTCAATTTGGCAATAATTCGAATGGACTTCATTGTGAAGTTTATTATTGAAACATTAAGCAAACATGGTAAATAAAGGCAATTGAAAGAAATTTGGCGAAAAAAAGTAAAAAATCGATGACCCGTGAATATGTGATGATACTAATAATGGCATTAAATCAATTCGATTAAATGAATTTGAATTTGAATGGAAAGAGGCAATAGTCGGAAAATTGAGTATGTAAATTGTTTTCAGTGAATTAAACATTGAACATATATGTGTGTTGCACATGAGAAAATGTAATTTCAAGCACATGGGAGAATGTAAATGTGGCAATTCATTCGACTGGTAAAATCACAATTTTAAATAAAAGGGAAAAAAAATGTGTTGGTTGCATTGAAGTGAAAATATTAATTGAATTTTTTGCAGGTAATTCAATGAGTTGCCATTAAAATAGTGTATTTTAAGCCTGAATGTGTTATTATGAATTTTTTTTTTTTTTTCTTTTTTCAATATTAATTTATTTCCAAGAATCATGACTAGTTACCAATTGCGTTCCGGGAATTTTGTTGTAACGCATGTTTACCATTTTTCACAGTAAGGTACTTGGTAATATTGTACAAATTATTCATTGCCATTTGCTGAACGAAAATAATCAAAAAAAAAAAAAACCTATGAATAACAATTTAGATTTTTGTGTTTTTGCTTCTCAAACAAGAAGTTCACAATTAAATTGGTTGGCATTTTGAAATCAGGAGGAAAAAGAACCGCGACAGAAAAATCGATTTTCATATAAATAAAATGAGTGGAAAAAAGCCATCTTCATTTGTTTAATCAGATGTTATCGCGATGTGAAAAATTGAAATGAAAGCGAAAGTGAAAGCGAAAGGAAAAAAAATGGTAGAAATGCGCAAATCGTAATTTCAAACAGTGCGCCAGTTACACGAAACGCGATTGCACATATTCCATTCATTCATTCGGTATGTACTCATCATTATCGTTTATCACATGTGCCACATTAATTCTAGCAATGTCAAGAAAGCAGCAACAACAACAACAACAACAACACAACAACAACAACAACAACAATGAAAAAAAAACAGCCACACTGACACAATGCTTTATTTTCGTATTTAAATCGCGGTTTTATGCGGCACCGTGCTATTGCCTTTTCGTATGATTCTCTATCAACTGTATGTTTTATTAATGGTTCGGTGCTTGGCACATCGCGACTTCATTTTGAATTTTGCGTTCGCCTACGTCATTTGTGCTTGCTCGTTGCATTTTGAAAACAATTGTCGTTAATTTATTGCATTTTTATGCTATCAAAAAATCATACCATTTTAATAAGAATGCAAATAAAGAGAGAGAGAGAGAGAGAGAGAGAGAGAGAGAGAGAGAGAGAGAGAGAGAGAGAGAGAGAGAGAGAGAGAGAGAGAGAGAGAGAGAGAGAGAGAGAGAGAGAGATAGAGATAGAGTGAGTGAGAGAGAGAGAGAGAGAGAGAGAGAGAGAGAGAGAGAGAGATAGAGAGAGAGAGAGAGAGAGAGAGAGAGAGGGAGGGAGAGGGAGGGAGAGAGAGAGAGAGAAAAAAAAATCAGTATCGACCATAATAATGGATATGACGGTTTTTTTTTGCTGCTGCAAAACAAACATAACAAATGAATTACGATGTGAAAGATTACAGCATAAAATATATGATATTTCATTTCCATTTTATGACTTGATTTACAAGTTCACTACACTTGTATCAACATTTGATTTGACTGATTTTGATTGTACATCGTCCAGACACGGCCGCTAATGTCTTTCCGTGCACACGTCTATTGAAATAAAAAGAAAAACAAACCACTCAAATGTTGATTATATTCCACGAAATGGACACCAAGCGAATTGAAAATGCAAAGCACTTAAATAAAAACCCATCATAAATATGTTTCACTTTAAATTCCAAAGTAAACGTATTGCGACATTGATGTATAAATAATTGAGAAAAATAAAAAGAAGGAAAATACACTTGACCTGTTTCAAATCAAATTTTAGTTAATTATTCATCTGTCTGTGCATTAATTTATTTTGAACTAAAGAACATAAACAATTCAAAAGTCAATTTTGAATGAAATGGCATTTTGAGTGAAAATTATTTACATGTTTCTTAAAATAAACTACTTAAAAATCGCATTTCAATGATTCTGTCAATTGAATTTTGCCATTTGTTTGCGAATGGCGAATTCGTCATCATTCATCAGGAAAACCCATAAACTTTAACGATAAAATGTGAATATTTCCTTTGAATGAACGAATAAAGTGAAAAACCAACAACAACAACAGCGATGACAACGACGACGAACAAAAAATGTAATGTTGAGCGGATGCGACCTCATTTATGTATACATAAATCGAAATTCGAATCGATACCACATGAATCAACAAATGCATGCAATAATTAAAGATTTATGCGATTTTCAACTGACATTTTTCACTTCTTTCATCAAATCACATTTACTTTGCGGAAAAGTTTATACAATTTCGCTTTTTTACTCAAAACATTTTTTACACACATTCCATTTGTGGCTGCTTTCAAATTGATTTTTTTCTTTTTTCCATTCAGTTCGAATTTCAGGTCGAAATTCAGTTCGAATTTCGCTTTCATGAACGATTCAAACAACAATAGATCATTCGCTTGGTTTTGTAGATAAGTTTCTGAATCTAGATTAGAATACTATGCACATCCAAATGCGTGTGTGTGTGTGTATGTGTGTTTTTCCTCTTTTGTTATTCAACCATGAACAGTATTATGCTATTTTTAAGGCAATTTTCCAAGGAAATGCAACAAAAAAAGAAACATGCTTTTTGCTTTTGATTCATGCATGTTCATTCAATACAATCAATCAAAAAGGTGGCTTTATTATGAAATTGGCACGTTTCTATGAAACCTTATCGATTTCAATTCGAATGGATACAATTGAAAATGAAAAAAAAATAAGCTAAAAAAGCAAATAAGTTAAAAAAAAAGAAGTGAAAAAAAAAATAGCGCAAAATAGCAGGGAAGTGAAGCGACAACAAAAAACGAAGTTAATAACGACGAAAGAGGAGAAAAAAAAAAAAAAAAAGCGTTTTGACCAAGAAAGATTTGGTTTTGACCGAAAAAGGGCCGAATATCTAGGACAAGAATCCATGTATGCCAGGCTGGCATTGCCAGCACCCAAATTCATGTTAAAATGACTAAAAAAAAGGGTTGATTTTTAAGTAAAATAAGTACATATTTATCATATGACAATTAATGATCGGTGAATCACACACATAAAGCAAATTACGGAATCGTAGCTTGTATTTTTCGATGGGAAAAACTTCCGGATAAAATGTGTTCGCTTGGTAAATAATTCAATTTAAATCCATTAAGAACAATGCGTGTTAAATGGTTATACACAATCAATTGTCTATCCTTTTGCCTATAAATAAGTTGATGTGAACACACAACTCATTGAATAAACTGAAATTGAGTTTAATTTGGATGAATTGAAAATGTATAACAAAACGTGGGAAAATATGTCAAGTGTTTGTAGTGTGCAATGCACACTGTGCATGCCATTTGATGGGCTTTTGTAAGTTCAATCAAGTCATTTCCGCGTGAACATTTTATGATTGTCTCTGTTTCACTCCTCCTTAGAGGGACACCTTCTCTTTCACTGCTCCTTCTTCATTTCCACCGACTATACATATAAGAGAAAAAAATCTCATATCCACCACATTGCCGCGATGAACAATTTACGACAATGGCTATTTCATTTGCTTGCTGTTGTTTCATTTCGTTTCGTTTGAAACTTCTCAATTTCACTGTCCATGGACTTACAAATTGTAATATTTACATGTTGTATGTATATTCAACACATTTGATATTGTGTCGTATTTCCTTGTGGTCAATTGTATATTTCAGTGGCAATCAAATTGTTTTGGGACTATTGATGAACCAATAAACAAATTGTAATCTACGCAAGCACCACCAACATCATTGTATCGTACACGGAACATTGCATTCTCAATACACATACACACACACACACACACACACACACACACACAAAACATTTTCAAATAAACTTTTCGCAATAATTCACATCTCGTAAATCATTCAGTTTTGTAATATTGTGTACCGCATGTGTGATTATATTTGTTATTCTCGTTTTCGATTTCGAAAATATTATTCTCATACGATTGTTGAACGGAATTGATTATATTATTTCACCTATCAAATTGTATTCCATTGATTCATGTTTTGTTGGGTATGTAGTTTAGTTCTTGTTCCGCATATAATACGAGAACCATTGGCATATATGACACTGGCAAAAATAAATTGGAACTTTTATCCATTTTATCGATTTTCTTTCGGCAATCCAAGAAAAAAAAATCGTCGGTCGTTTACATTCCGAAAATTTGATTCGGGGCCAAATCAACGCAGTGTGTCATAAAAATCATATAAATTTATAGCTGACATTGATGTTTTCACCCGTATTTGTACGTCTAGCACAAACATATGGCTTTGTATCTTTGCTTTCGTACCCTCACTCTCTCTCTCTCTCTCTCTCTCTCTCTCTCCCTCTCTCCCTCTCTCTTCTCTCTCTCTCTCTCTCTCTCTCTCTCTCTCTCTCTCTCTCTCTCTCTCTCTCTCTCTCTCCCTCTATCTCTCTTTCTCTCTCTTTCTCTTTCTATCTTTCTTGTTCTCGACTCAACTCTCTCTGTCTCACTTGCTCTATGTGCACACATTCATTTCTTTCGTTTGATCTTTCTCTTTCTCACGGTCTGCTCGGAATTTCCTACAATATTGATTTTCGCTCTAAACCGTTTTTTTGTTTTGTTTTGTTTTGTTTCGTTTTGTTAGTGTTCCACGTTTGTGACGCATTTTTGCTTGACACGAACACACACACACACACACACAATTCTGTGAGCGTGAGCATTTTCCATACCTAGTGGCTCGAATTATGAATGCCATTCGGTTTGTTCTATTTTTGACGTCTTATTGAAAATTTTATAGCATTTCAAATTATTTACGATTTTTCCACTTTTAAATTCGTATCAATTTGACTTTTACTATACAAATAAAAAAGGAACTCGAAAGAACTTGGCTATTAACGCTCTGACCCTTTCATATTAACTTATATGCTGGTGGTGCTAAAGTAAATGGAAGTTAAATTTCGTCATTTTTTTTTTTTTTTTTTTTTTTTTTTGAAACGAATTGAACTTACTTATGTATATACATTTCATGAAATGTTGTTTATTTGAAATTCTATTAACTTGGACAAGTTTCTTTGAACTTCAACTTGACCAATGTTTCATTCTAAACATTTAGATGTTATTAGTGATGGGAGAGAGTCTAACATTCCAAATGGATACATTTTTGGGATCAAAACATCGATTGATTAGAATGTAACCCATTAGTTTTTTAAATGTTTTACAATTTCTTCTGTTTCTCTTTCCATTAGTTCCATATTCTAATCGAATGCTAATCCGTGTTTTGTGGTTACATTGGAAATGGGATTTTTTATGAAACATAAATTTCAGTACATAAATTCGGTTCGTGCGTTTCAATGGATGCGAATTATAAGAATGTGTCTGAAAATGAATTAAATTCATTCACGTGTAAGAGCAAAAAAAAAAAAAAAAAAAAAAAAAGAGGCACATCTGACGATCCTTTTCAGTGATTTTCATTGGAAATTCCTATCATAATTTTTTATAGACATTGAATTGATAGAAATCTCTTGGCATTGAATCTTGATCACAGTCAAAGGCTTTTGGATTTCGTTTATTTTTTTTCGCTCACCGCATTACAAATGCCAATTGATATGCATAAGGATTGATGTTTTGTTGTTCATTCTTTGGCTGGGGGTGTTTGAGTTTGACATGTTCACAGCACATTTTTCATACCTCTTGTTTTTCCAATGGTTTGAGGGATAGATCATACTTTGTGCACAAAGACAACAGTGAAAAAGAGTAAAAAAAAAAAAGAAATTGTTCCATTTGCGCCAATGAATTTCAGCACGCATTTTTTGAGCATATTTCATTTTTCTTTCTTTCTTTCTTTCTTTCTTTCTTTCTTTCTTTCTTTCATTCTTTTTGTATTAAATCGTCTCAAGTACATACAACATATTTCAATGTAGAAAAATTGCGTCAATTTCTAAAATGGAATGACAATGACATCGTTGCTCAACACAAGATGAACACATTCACTTATTCACATTTTTTTTTCTGCTATTCATACCGTCAAGTCTTTCAATTCATTCAACTAAAGAAGATTGAACTTGATTTCATTTCATTTCTTGCGTCCCTGATTTCGTTGCAAGTGCAAAAAAAAATGCAAAAACACTTTTTCCCGCATATTAACACACACGTGTTCATTCACGCAGCTATTGGACGGGTGGCTGACTTATTCACTGGCATGCAGAATAGAAATCAAAAAGTAAAAGAAAAAACAAAGAGAGAGGGAGAAAGAGATAAAGAGAGACAGAGAAAGAGAGAGAAAGAAAGACAAAGAGAAAGAAAAATAGAGAGAAAAAGATAGATAGAGAGATATATAAAGATCTAAAAAAGAAAGAGAGAGAGAGAGAGAGAGAGAGAGAGAGAGAGAGAGAGAAAAAGGCGACAATTCGTACTCTTTTTGTAGTGTGAACATTGTTTTTATTTACACCAAAGACCGAGACAAATTCCTACAGCTTAAAGGACACCACAAAAAGTAAAGTTGCTATTACGATATTTTTAACTTTTAATGCATGAAGTGTGTATTTCTCCTGTTTCTCACTCATGCTTTTTCTCTTCTCTCTCTTTTTCTTTCTTTCTTTCTTTCTTTCCATTCCTTGTTGTCTTTTCTTCTTTATTTTCTTCAAATCTATCGCTTTCTTATGTTCATTCTTGTTGTATTGAATGCGCTGAAATTCTTCTGGCAGAAAAGGTAATAAATTGCTATGCATCCTTCAGTTGTCGCCTTGAGTAATTTTTGCACGAGTTAAAGAGAAAAACAAAAAACTTTGCGAATTTGTTACGGTCCAATACGACATAATATGAAACATGTTTTCTCTCTGGTGTTACATTTTTCATGCAGAAAATTTCAAGCATAGCGAACAACATGGAAATGCGAGAAAAAAAAATGCGCGCGAAAAAAAAAAGTCAATACACAAGTATGTCGCGAATAATTCGCGAGCATTTGTTTCATTTATTTTCACATGAGATTACAAGATTTACAAAAACAGATCAGCAAAGTTGTTGTGTTTCGTTTCTTTTTTGTTCGTTTTATCATTTGCAATGATATTTGGGTGATCCATTGTCGGAGGGGAAAAAAATGTTGCTCATTATTGTTCTAATTTATAGAGAAGATAAGTAAAAGCAACGGGAAATGTGAAGAAAATAAATAAGAAAATTATTGAACAAATGACCAAACTCACGGCATAGCGTTTTATTTTGTTTTTGGTAGAAAAAAAAAAAAAAAACACGCAAACATACTGTGTCGTTCCGGTTGACGGTATAACATTGTAATTTCGTCGACAAAAATAATGGCCAAAACATTTTTGTTGTTTTGCACGATCGTTAAATGACAAAAACAATGGCACCAAAAATGAAAAGAAAAAAAAAACCGTTTGGAGCTTATTCATTTTAGTTGTTGTTGTTTTGTAGCACCGGAAGCAATAATCCATTGCGAATTTCCACATCGACCCAGTACAAAAACACAAACACACACACACAGCCGTCGAAAGCATTAATTTATGATGGTAAATACTTCGATGGTGCACAAAATGGCACGACAACGACATTATCACGCTCTGACCATGCAAAACAAAACGGCTTGGACAATTCCATATGATTATTGTGTTTGTGTATTATTGTTGTTTTGCAAATAATCGGTCTGGTATTCAGTATAAGGCTCTAAATGGTCTCTCTGTGTGTGTACTAGCCTATGAAAATTCCTATCGTTAGGCAAAATGTAGCAAACACAAATTCGGCGTGCGTCGAACAACAATGAAATCAACGAAACATATGTGTTGAAATTCAAATGTAAAACTCATTTTCATTGCAAACTCTCAATTCTATTTTTAGCGAAAAATAAAAAAAAAAAAAAATCTAAATGGTTGACAAATGAACAAATACTGAACATTGTCACCGTGTTATATTGCATTCGTTATATGTTTATTACACCATCAGATCTCAGTAGCCTCCAATTTTTTTGACTTGGTCATTTTACGAATTTTCCGTTAATTGGGCGCGTGAACCACGCTTGATGTTGAATGAAACAGAAGCTTACTGTATGTATTCTACAGCTTGTTTGTATACATTGATGACCTGTAAAATTACTTGTGCACCACAAGTTTCGTTTTGCTTGAAATTTTGTGTTTTATTTCGATGCTTAGCCTTGGTCGTGATTTCATTTTATTACGCATGTTATACATACACAAAAACACAATGTTGAACGATGACAAACAAAATTGTGTTGAAAACATAATTTTTCGCTTATTATGTGGCCGGATTTATGGATTTATAAATGTGCATTATCATCGGAAGGACAGATTTAACTGTTATGAAAAATGCACTGCAACGATTATTACCCCTTTGAACCATATACATTCAAATGATTTTACGACAATGTTTTATGCTGGATTATAGATGAATGTTGGCATTATTTTCAATCTTTTTTGTCATTATCATCATCATCACCGGTCATATTCATCTCCAATGTTACTTGGTATAAACAAGACTGAGACTAATTATTGTTCTATGTAACGTCATGTTGTTGTTTTTTTTTTTTCTTCACGTCATGCATTATAATACATCTGATAATTATCCGACCACAAATTTCGGTTTTAATTAACTCCCATACAATGCATATTCATTTTTGTCAATAGAATCGCAATTCTAATACGACAAAAAAAAGAAAAAAAATGAGAAAAAAGAGGGAACATGTAACACTGTTTGCTGTTGGATGAGCTTTTGCGTCCATTATTCATAGTGACTGCGGTGCAATGTTACTGCAGAATTTTAATATTATATTCGTGGTACGCAGACAATCTTTGTTTGAATAAATCTCTATTTTTAACGAGACGTCTTTTTAACTAGACAATATCCCTTTAAAATGGAGATTTCGCTTCTTTTTTTTTTATAACGAGAGAAAACGGTCAAAAGCTGTTGCACTTTTTTCTGTTTAAATTTTTAACGATTTTATCCTTTTCGGCCATTTTTTATTTTTCTTCTTCGTTTTGTCCCATCTGTTTGAATCGATGGCATTTTTAAGTGACTTTGTATTAATTTTACATGAATTCTAACGCTCCATTTGATATCTTTTCAAATAGACGAGACCAATTTTATTTACCGCTGCTTTATGACACAACCAAACAATAAATTTTAATGTAGTTTTTTTTCTCCTTTGCTCTCTGCCTTTACCGAAATTCCAATGCAAAGTTTTCAACTCCCCAGTAATATTAGTTCTTTCAAGTTTTCCATCACTATGGCAAACATTTCATTTTTCTGTATTAATAAAATCCGAGATATTATTTCAAAGTCCGTAATAAAAAATGAGCTTAATGAGATTTTTGCCAGGCAAAAGATCTTTTCACTGCGATACAAGTCGTGTCATGTCATTTTTTTCTTTCTTTTTCTCTTTCTCCTTCTCCTCCTGTCTGTCTCTCTCTCTTTTTCTTTTTCTTTCTCTCTATAGTGAAGGTCGTCTAACACTTTTGAAAAATGATGCGACGCAGCGCACACACACACACACAACACACACACACACACACACAAAGTGACTAATACAATGGAATATAGCTCGTAAACTAGGCTATTTTCAAACAAACTGCATCACATTTTTCACTTGGAAATTTCAAATAATAATTTAAAATTAATATGGCCATTTTGAACAAGCAAATGACTTTTCTTCGCCGAAATGCGGGAATTGGTGATGAATGGGAGTTTGAGAATGAGAGAAAATGAGAAAGTATAGAGGAGAAAGAGAAAGAAAAGAGAGGAGAAAAAGGGGGGGGGGGGGGAGAGAGAGAGAAAGGGGAAAAGATAGAGAGAAATGAAGTGAGATTTAGAAAAGAAGCGGATGAGGGTAAGAGTGAGGGTGAAAAAGAGTGGGAGGGAAAATAAAATGTGAAATTTAAACGAAATTGCAAATGCTTATGAAAGCATCTTTTGGATTAAATGATACCATAAACACGCTTGTTGCTTACTTAATTATCTGCTCGTCTATATCAAGTGAATGGAAATACGTTGAAAATGGTTTGTAAACATAGAGCAAAATTGTAAACTGACTCATTTTTATTATTTGTACGTGTGAACTCTTGAGTATTCCATTTTCACAGTTGGAGATTTGTATTTTTTTTTTTCTTTTTAGGTAAATAAATACTTTCACATTGCGCTGACGTACTTGCGATAAAGTATGAAGTGGATTTCCAACCCCGATAAAAAAAAAAAAAAAAAAAAAAAAAAATGATATTTTAAATGAATAAAAATGAGAGTTGAGTACTCACCTTTTACCAAACTTAAAATTCCCAATGGCATCACTAAAATAGCGACCATTAGATCCGTAATGGCCAATGACATGAGAAAATAATTTGTAACATTTTGTAGACGACGTTCCCATGCAATGGCTAAACAAACAAGTATATTACCGGCCGCTGTGCCAACGACTAAAAACAATGCTGACAATGCCCAATAATTATTGTGATCGTTGTTGTTTTGGGGCGATGTCATTGTTGCATTCACATTAGATTCATTTGTTTTCGTTATGCTAATTGTTACACTTTGTAATAAATCATCAATAACACTATGTACGACATTAGTAATTGTCGATGTTTCATTATAATCACTAATTTCACTACCATTTATTATCATTGATTTTACCGGATTTATGCTAGTATTGTCGATGGTAATAATTTCATTATCGAAATCATTACCACTAAATTGGCTATCGGCAGCCATTGCTACACTTATTGTATTCGATGCAATGGCAAAAAAAGCTATTGTTTTACTTGCTATTCCCTGTAAAATGTTGCCAATGCTAAATAAATTTGCTGTTATCGCTTTCAATGACAATTCAAATCGATTTTGTTTCCGATTGAACGATACACTTGACACATTTTCTATTCCACTAGAACTACTTACATTTTCGTCTTCATCCATTTTGGATTTTTTCTTTTCAATAATTCAAATCCAAGATTTTAAATTACACAATTCAATTTATATGCGTCTTTCTATTGGCAAAAATTTCACATTTAACAATTTATTTCATATTTTTTTTTTTTCTTTTTTACTTTTTTACACTGAAAATTTGCCATTTATTTTAAATTTACTTGTGAACGTTTCATTTTCACTCATATACACTCATTGCAATAAATAATGGCCCACACGAAATAATTCATTGTTAAAATCCAATAAAGAACACCCAAATCACAGCTCACCAACCACCGCAATTTTTGTTCTGCCTATTTTCTGCAAAACCCGTTTTGTAACCTGCAAAAATTTATTTGATTTTCAGTCGAATGGATTTTTACATTGTCAAAAAAAGAAAAAAAAAAAAAATTTGCTCTTTTTGCCAGTGAATAATAGAACATACATAATGAATGGAATTCAAACACAAATGAATTTTCGTTTTTGTTTTCTTTTTTCTCATATTCACACATTTTCAAAATTTATTTATTTCGAATATGAAATTGAATTTAAAATGGAAAAACCATACATGCACCACATTTGGGAAACCAAAACAGATTCAGTGGAAGAGAAAATGGCGTGGAAGAAAATGAGAATGATGAAAAGAAAGAGGTAAAATGATAGATAGAGGATTTGAAGAAAGAGAATAAAAAAGAAAAAGAGGAAAAAAGAGAAAAACGCAAGGAGATCCATAGAGAAGTAAAAGAAAAATGTCATTTTGAACATAGCTTGATGTTGGTACTTTAATTAGAGATACGTGTTTGTTTTTTATGTTTTTTTTTTTTTTTTTAGCAAAATTTCATCTGATTCAACTTCACCTGCCCACAATCTTTTTACTACTTCGTCCTTAACATCCATTTTGCCAGTTATTTCACTTCATTTCACTTGTGAGTGACAGTTTTTTTTCCCCCATTTTTCTCCGAAAATTAAATGCATAATGATTTTATGAAGTGAATAATCATCGCGTCCATTTATTTCAAATG
This sequence comes from Resseliella maxima, assembly GCA_029041755.1. Lineage (NCBI taxonomy): Eukaryota > Metazoa > Arthropoda > Insecta > Diptera > Cecidomyiidae > Resseliella > Resseliella maxima. The sequence continues at coordinate 1,174,197 of JAQOWM010000671.1, read as the reverse complement.
ACAAAATGCATTTGGAATAGCCTCTTTTTTTTCTCCATTTACACAAGTAGTGTTGACAGTTTTAGATTTACCGGAATTTTTAATTAAACTAATGAATTTCAGGAATTTGAGAAATTTGAGCGAATTTTGGACAAAAAAAAAAACAATCTCGTTTACATTGTACAAAAAAGCGAGAATATTCCACATTTTTAGCATGAAAAAAAAAAAAAATAATCAAAGTATCGTTTTGCTATTATGTAAAGATGTGAAAATTTAGCAAAAATGTTAACGAAAATGTTGTCGCAGAACATCTGTTTTGTGCAATGAGCTTTATACGTTGAACAAACCGTAACACATGTACCATGTGACGTTGAAAATAGTACTTTCACCGATTTGTCGCGAACTGAGTGACGCAAGATGGAATTTTGTGCGAAAATTTCCATTGAAATGTTGAAATTATCAGAATTTTTTTAACAAAATTCGAATGAAATAGGTCAATAAAGAGCGGAAAAATCATTCGATACTGCGCAATTAAAACAATTGTAGCATTTATAATTGTCGAACTGGAGTCACCTTTTCCAAAGCTCGTTAAATGGATTTTTATTTGCTAAATTATCGCATTCTTTACTCAACTAAAACGAAGGGAATTTTATTACACGTGCATTGTGCATACTTTCATTTTAATACACAATGACATTTTTTTCACTTCACTCTTCACTTTTCTTTTTTTCTTTCTCTCTCTCTCTCTTTCTCTCTCTCTCTCTCTCTCTCTCTCTCTCCCCCTCTCTCTCCCCCTCTCTCTCCCCCTCTCTCTCCCCCTCTCTCTCTCTCTCTCTTTCTCTCTCCCTCTCTCTCTCCCTCTTCACCTGCTTCTCTTCCCGTGTCGATCATTCTCTGCCCGCCTTTATACATGCTTTGACATATTTTTTTTTTTCAATTACAACAAATCTTGAAATTCGGAGCAACGGTGTTTATTTTTTTCCCTTGTATGTACTTATTACGGTTTTCACTATCGTAACGCGTTTCGAAGTGCAACATTTCGCATTATTGACATGCATGTGAGTGAAAAAATGAGTGAACCATATGTGGCAAGAATGCATTATGGCTTCGATTATATTTTGTCCGCACATTGTGTATTTTAATTTATATATTTACGGCTTGTGCACTTCACAATTTTTGGCGGCATTTTAAATAATTTCTTACAATGAATTGAAGTAATGTTGCTTTCTCTCTTTGACTATTTCCATTTTGTTCACACTTGTTTTCTTTTGCTCATAACACTCATTTACTCATTTTCATCTACAATTTACTGTGCATTTTCATTTGCTCATTGTAAAATGACCCTCGTTCATGAAATGAAATCTGCAAGTTCGTTGCTCATTTGCATTTGTACATATTTTTGAAATTCCTGTTACTTATCGCCAAATGAAATCTTCGAAAGAATTTTTTGTTTGATTTTTTTCTCTCGTTTCGTCGCCTTGAGTGTTTTCACTTGTTGGATTGGTTGTGTCAATCGGGCCGGTTTTCTTTCGCCTTTCCATTTGACACTCGAAACTGAGTCAGAGTGCACTTTAGAAAAGTTTTTTAATGGCAAAATTACGTCAAAATGAACAAAACCCAAGTGTTGAAAAACCGATTGGAAAAAAAAAAAAAATGAAAAGAGCACGAATACACAAATTATATTCGTATTCAAGAGATTATAATTCTTGTTTCTTTCTTTCCCTTCTTTTTGTTTTGCAAAATTTTGCATGATTTAGGTTAACACGGGGCCACAATTTCATTTCAACAATTTATATAATTTTCGAATAAATATGCACTTTCTTCTCTACAAATCTTCGTATAACTATGGAATTACAATGCGAATGATGTTCTTTCGAACAACACTCATTTCATTCAATGTAATTTTATTGTAACATTTTACACACAATAATGGTGAATTTAACATTTTCGTTGTTACAAAATTTTAACATATTCCAAAAACGTTGTTGAAATTTAACAGTAAATTTTCATCCATAATTTATTCTACTGGCAAAGAGCGAATAATGAAATATGAGAATAATAAAACTTTATAATTCATGAGAAACGTCAAACACTCTGCTGAGCTTGTTTAAATTTAGAAAATTCCAGTTTTCAACAACAATAACAACAACAACAACAACAACAACAACAACAATAACAACAACAACAACAACAACAAACATATAATAGCAGTAAAATCATATTATTTCACTATCATTGTTTGAATTAAATTTAGAAAAAATCGATTGAAATGAAGTTATTTTTAATTTTCAAAAATTGACCAATAAATCTAAACGAAACGTAATTATCAAAAAAAAAAAAAAAAAAAAACTTGAAACTAAACTAAAAATGAACTTCAAAATATCGCAAAGTGTTGGACGAATGTTAAAATGAATTTAATCTCAGAATTTCCATTGAAATCAAATCGATAAAACCCATTAATACTCACGTGGTAAGACCGACAAATTTACTTTTCTATATGAAATCAATGTGCGCATAGGTCAGTGTGGTTAATCGTACATTTGTTGTTTAAGCATCGATTTTTTTTTTTGTTACATGCTTTACATCCAATTGAGGCGATTGATGTTCTTGCATAAGCGTGTGCAGTTCGTTGCATGAGGCTTTAAGTTAAGTGACGCTTGTTGACACTAAACAATAATGCATACCTAATTACACATATATAACTAATTGCCTCACGTTCGTGTACCTTTTTTTTTCTGGTTTCAAAGTAAAATCTCACGCAAAATGCAACGTCGACTACTTTATCGTACCATCATTCTAGTAATTGACCTGAAAATAAACCAAAAAAAAAGGCAAATAATAAATTTACAGTCTGGCAAAAAGAAAATTGAGTGGAAAGAGGAATTTGTGTCACTATAAAAGCAATTCATGTCACTTCCAATTTGTTTGAAGAAAAAATGTCATTTTCATTGATTGAATTGTTATTGATAAACATCAACAATGGAAAATTCTAAGCACATTCTTTAAGTTAGTTTGCAATGAAATATAATTGGTGTTCGTAGTGACTATGCGTTCTTAGTGTGTGTCTTTTTGGATGAAAAAACAATTAAAAGTGGTGGAAAGTTTTTCGGAATGGTTGTTCATTTTGTGCCGAATATTTTTGGCCGATTTTCATGTCTAAATGCAGTTTGTATTCGATGTCGGAACAAACATTGACGCAATTCTGATAAATAAATCTGCTCCTCTGATGTATTTCAAGCAAACATTTTACGATAATTTGTCACGAATTGATCCAAAGTATTCATTCAAAAAGTCACCTTTCATTGACAACATATTATTGACGCACAGACGATACTTTTTTTTCTTCTTTCTTTCATAATTTGTTGTCTTTTCGTTTTTGTTCGATTATCAAACAAGTCAATAAGAGCGGAATGGATTTTTCACATTTTATCAATGATTTCATCGACATAATTCAGTTTGACGTCATTCCTTCGAGTAGTTTTTATATGAATCAAGGGTAAAAAAAGAATAAATTATAGCTAACTAGATAGATAGATAGAGAGAGAGAGAGAGAGAGCGAGAGAGAGAGAAAGAGAGAGAAAGAAAGAGAGAGCTACCCAAATAATCCATTGGAAAAGTCCAAAAATATTCAATGCCATTATTATTATTATTCAAAGGAGTGTTTGGAATTCGTGAGCTCAAAGTAAATTCATAAAGTTTGACACATAATTACATTTAATTTTAAAACTTGTGTGAAAGAATGTGATAGAAACCAGTGTCAAATGAATTATGAAGTGAGAGATGAATGTCATCATCGTGTATAGTGTGTGTATTGCGTGTCATCAATAAACAACATGGATCATGCTGTTTCTTTTTCTCTTTCTCTCTCTCTCTCTCTTCGCGTCCGTTTTCAATGCGTAAATCGGCGAAAATGTGACAAGCGCAAGTCTTATCATTATTTTACGTGTGAAAGAGTTTATGGATTCATTACTTTTCATATTTATTTCAATTTGTTTTTTCTTCCACTCTGCGACCAAATCTCCTTCGCTTTTTATCTCTCAAACCATTTTCCCACTTTTGCTAAACTTTCCTTCGTTCTCGTTTTCTTCTTGTTGTTCTTCTACTTGTACTTTTTCTTTTCATTGCCTTTCTCTCAGTACTTTGACTACAAGTTTTGTGTTCTGTTTGATTACATTACAAGCAGACATTAATCCTTCAAAATTTCAATCATCAGCTAACAAAATATTTCATTTGATTTCGAGTGTATATGTGTTAGGTCTTTCAAGCACGACCGAAGATGCCACCTTGGATATGCCACCTTGAGTCGAAAAAAAAAACGAAAAAATGAAAAATTTCACATCCGCGCGAAATATGAGTATAAACATAGCTGCGTTTAATGTGTACATATTCGTAACGTAAACACAGCCTAATTTATTATATTTACTCCAATACTATGTGTTTGTTTTATATTTTTTGACAGAAAACGGTAGCGATTATATATCATGTGATGTGCACTCGCTCTCTTTTTCTTTCCCTTTACCTTTCTCTCTCTCACTCTCTCTCTCCCTCTCTTTCTCTCTTTCTCTCTCTCTCTCTCTCTCTTGTCTTCTCTCATTTGTTAAGTAAATTAATTTGCTGAGAGTGAAAAAGAAAACAAAAAATGATTCTCAGAATGTAGCCTTACTTAAAAGTAAATTTTAAGCGTAGCAAATGAACGAGAAATTCCATCGGCAGCTTCCGGTCTTGAAACCAAAAGGTATTTTCAAATATGGATCTTGCTACACGCATGAGATTTACTGCTCGGATTGAAATGAAAATGAATTAAAAATACGTTGCCACAAACCACCTCTTCGTTTACCTTTAATATCAGCAAACAATTCCAACAAAATCTGTTGAATTACTCTCGCTTTCTCTCCAAGCACAAATTTTGTAGCTCCGAAAGTGAGAAAGAGAGAGAGAGAGAGAGAGAAAAAAATTCTTGTTTTTGTTGTCAAGACATATTGAACATAATGTAATTATGTCACTAATTCAACGCCAAAACGAACGCAATAACGATATCAACAATTTAAAGAGACAAGAAACAAACTGTGAACGCGATTCATGTGATGTCGCATAAGATGAAAACAGCTTACACAAAAACGATGATGACCGTCTGTAGTATTATTATTATTATTATTCCACATCTGTAAAACAAAACAAAACAACAAAAAAAACATTTGCAAACATTTCTTTTTAATTTAAACATGAAATTTACATTCGCTGTCACCGAAATGCGAAATAAAAATCCATCAACATGCAAAATCACAACTGAAGCCGGTCCCATTTTAATTTATTCCAAATTTTCTTTTTTTTCCATTTTGTCGAATACATTAAAATTCTTATTTATTCGTGAAATCTGTGCGCTTCTTTTTTGTGCGTGTGTGTGTGTGTGTGTGTGTGAGTCGTATAGATGAACATGGAAAACATGGGAACATTCTCAATTGTTTACGTTAATACAACTGTAGCTTAGGCATATGTTGTTTTGAATATGAAAATTTGAATAATTTCAATTGTAATTTAAAGTAAAAGAAAATTGAAATTGTGTGTGTTCCTGAAACACAAGAAATTAGTTCCACATTGAACAATTATGTTGTTATTCGAATTTATTTATTTTTTTTTTTTTTTTTTTTTTATTCATTTTCATTTTATTATTTTTAGTGTGTGACATTATTTGATTGAGCATACACAACTCCCAGTTTGTTTGAATTTTCTCATTTCATCCTTGAACATAAAGAATGTTTTTCTCCCTTGAAACACATTATTTTTTTCATTGTACCTTGTACTTAAGCACGATTCCGAATAATGATTGTCTTGAGATGAGATTTTGTGGCATGCAAAGTTTTTGCTTTAACTTTGCTCATTAATCATAATTGTCGAATAATAATTAAAACAGGCTCGAGAGAATTTTTTGGAATGACATGAAGCGTGTATATGTAATCAATGTATTAATTTTCAGACAATTCATCTGAAATAAGCAATAGCGACTCTATGGCAATTGTCATTGAAAGAAATGTATGTGTAAAAGAAATGTATTCTTGTGCGTGGTATACATAGCTATTGCTGACACACGAACATGTATTTCTATGTAAATATCCAAAGAGACGCTATTGTTTATTGGCAAACGTCAGTCTCAAAATTTTTCAAAGTGTTAGGTGCTTTTGTTAACGATCTACTATTATCCTTAGATTTTTTCTTCTCCTTTTGTTTGTTTGATTCATCGTCATTTTGTGGTTCTTGTTTTATTTTCACGGGCCAGGAAATATAAATTTCACGCAAGTAACATATGAATGAAAGAGTTTTAACTGAGAGACAGAGTGTGTTATACAGAAATCACCGGCTGCACATTGTCTAAGATAAATTGATGGATCAAAGTGTTTAAAAAGTATTTTTATTTGTTTTGTTTAACACACTTGCACAACACACACACACACACACGCGCGCGCATATTGAATTGCAAACAACATTATTTCCATTAAGACAGATTTACATTGGATTGAAACAGTAAAATTGTGGCTTAAACGATAAATTCAAAATGGGATTTTTGAGACAGTTCATATGTTGTAACATCACTTACCAAGTGGTAATGAGATATTATTTGTTTGTACAATGCGCAATAAAATAAAAATGAGTTTTTCAATAAAATATATTTTTGTTTGTTTACACTCGTAAATATTTCGAATGTGAATTATATATGGAATTTTTAAACATTGAAATTCAAATTGAACAGACAGATGGTGACAATTGAAAACTGTACATATCGAAAAATGATTGTCCGCTTTTGAAACATCCGTGTCATTTAATTGTGTGAAATTGAATGAAAAACAAAAAAAAAAAAAAACATACATGAATTTTCCGGACATTGTCATTTATTGATGACGATTGAATATGTGCCACGCACATTATTTATAGCCCAAGCGCGACATGTAACGCACGTGGTTGACATTTTATGGATTTAAAATGCTTCTCTCTTTTACTATCTCTCTCTCTCTCTCTCTCTCTCTCTCTCTCTCTCTCTCTCTCTCTCTCTCTCTCTCTCTCTCTCTCTCTCTCCCTCTTTCTCTCTCTCTCATTTTCCCATTTCCTCGTTCTCTCTTCGTTTTCTCTATCGACACTTAATCATGATCAACATGTTAGTTTGACTCTTTTTCCATTTTGTACATTCAAAATTTATTGCGATGCGCAAAATTTAATACAAAGCAATAAATATGTTTCATTGTATCCACCATAAATTCGGCAAAGAAATTTTGTTTGTTTTTGTTTTTCAGATAGTATTTTGTTTTAAAATTGAAACAAATGACCAAATTCAAGTCTTCCTTTGGGATGAAATCGACAATGCTGTTTAGAAAAATTTTATTTCTCATCTTTTTGAGAGAAAAATAAAAAAGAAAAAAAAAAAAGAATGAAATTTAATAAACGAAATTTGAAAGCTCACGTACGAACGATTACCAAGGGAATTGGATGACTTGAAGTATGGTCACGATTTGGGTACCTCGGATAAGCAATGTTGAATGGAAAGCTGTGTTGAACGAAAGTAAATACAGTTGTTGGTTTGCTCTCCAAATTTGGCTTAGAGATTTCTCCACTTTCGTTTATCAAACCTTTTGCTTCCTGAATCGTTTGCATACAGAGCCATTCGCATACACCAACCAAATGGAACAATGTCAAGATGAAAGAAAAAAAATCACAAATTTAAATTTTCTGGAGAGAGAAATATAAGGGAAAAAAGCATGAGAGTTGCCATAATTCAAAGCTGGAATATGTCATACTATGGGTCATATTTATGGGTTGTGTCAGGGCCAACAAATGAAGGCGTAGCAACTGCAACTTTAATTATTACTTTGGAGTCACATGCAAATGACGGCCCGAATTGTTTGAAAATGAGCCCATTTTCCCAAAAAGTATGATGAAATACTAGAAATTGTTCATTTCATTTATTCAAACACATTTTATTTTATTCAATGCAATTTGATTTAATGTAACAATTCACGCATTTCATGTGGTGCTGAAAAATGAAAAAAAAAAAATATACAAGAATTCGCACAATTTCAATTAATTTTGAACAAGTCAATTTTGATTAGTCAGCCGAGAAATAAAATCGAGTTTGAGCAGCCACTGCACGCTAATATTTGGTTGCAAAATCTCTATGCAATGATTTTTTTTTTCTAATTACATCGAATAGGCATTTTCATACAAAACAACTGGAATATTGAACAAATTGCCAAATCAGATAGAGTTGATAGAAGCAAAAAAAAAAAACGCACAACCACATCAATTTACAATTTGAATGAAAATAACTAAAAACAAAAAACAAAAACATTTTAATTAGCTCAAAATTGGGTATGCATGCTTGCAATTGAATCTGTAATCGTATTTGTACGAATTTTGCAATGTTCTCATCTGATCAGTTGTTAAATTCCAAACATCTTTTTCGCTATTTCACTCAATCTCGCTCTCTCTCCCTTTCTTTTCGATCTCAATGGAGATTGTTCAACAGAACAATAGCAATTAAAATTAAAATAACTGCAAAGTTTTATTAGCTATTGAAACAAATAAAATCCATGAATGTAGCTGTCGTGAAACCGAACCGAACAAAACAGAACGAAATGTGCGAAGTAATTAATTTGCTCATTTTTCTTTTTTTTTTCTTTTTTTTCAAAGAAATAAACGATACCGTGCCAAGTGAGAGATGCTGAACACCCGGATACTTATGTACAATTAACTATTACTATAATAGCCGGATTCATAGCATGCATTTTTTTCATTTGATTCTCTCTCTCTCTCTCTTTTGTTCTCTTCACAATTTTTTTTTTTTTTTTTACATTTTTTTCAGCACAATTTTCTTTCCGAATTCGAATTATGCGGATGTTTGAATCGGAGAATTGCATAATTTGAATATATTTAAATTGTAGAAGACAAAAGAGATAGAATCGAATGAATGAATGAGTGAAAACAATGAGAAAAAACAAACAAAATCTCTAGTCGCCAAAACCATTATTTAGCATCACTTGAGTTGTCAAGTTGGATTTGTACATAACAGGTTTCAAATTGTAATTACTGTTCTCTCAATAGAAATTGCCATTTTCAGTAGCATTTCGAGCACAACAAATAACAAAATACAATGCATTTACCAAATATAAATCCTCAAGTTGCAGCACTTCGTGTCGATAATATTGTGCTTTTGCATTTACTTTCTTGTTTTTGATTGTACCCAAAACCAAATGAATAATGATTTGAAATTGTTTGTGAAGCGAGTTTACAATATTTTAATAGTAAATAGGGCACGAGTGAAAGAGAGAGTGAGAGAGAGAGAGAGTGAGAGAGAGAGAGAGAGAGAGAGAGAGAGAGAGAGAGATAGATAGATGACGAGAGAACGAGCAAAATTTATCGAAAAACGACATTAAAATTATAAAGCCATTAAATTTGCTGGCATTTCAAAGGAGATTTTATCAGTTTCGTGCAAATAAGTCATTTATCTTTGTACTATTTCCTCTGAACTCTCTCTTTCTCTCTCTCTCTCTCTCTCTCTCTCTATCTTTCTATCTCTCTCTCTCTCTCTATCTCTGTGTTTGTGTTTGTGTGTTCATCAATTTCGATTCATTTTTGCGCAAATCTAATGGATTGTGAAATATGCACGCTTATCATTGTTGTGTGTATCATCAATTGACTGCAGTGATGTTCGTGTTGGACTCAATTAAAAAACAGAATATCGTCGAAATTAATTCGATTATAAATGAAAAAAAAAAAAGTATTTGATTTTAATGAGATTTGTGTAATGCTTTTTCCCATCGCTCAATTGATGTGGAAATGAATGTTCGCGCAATTCAAGTGATTTATATGTCTAAAGCATTTACATTGTTTTACTTTTACATTTTTTTTTTTCTTTTTCTGTGACAAATCAAATTGAATTTGGATAAATTTCAAGCGTGAATTGTTGAAAATGAACGTCAATTAATCAATTGATTTTGTGAATGATCATTGAACGTTTTTCGATTAAATCAATTGTCAATTGTCTTGAATGATGTATTTTATGCGTGTGATGATTCATGAATGTTTGAACTACAATTGAGAAAAACCGTGTAAAAAATTATGAATATTTATAATTTGCAATGCTCTGAGGATTGAATTTCTTTATTAACTAGCCATAAATGAATCGAACGGAATCTATTTTAATGGAACCGCGAACTATGTTGAAATATAAAAATAAAAAATACGAAGAAAAATATTTACATTTTTCTGAATAAAATCGAAGAGAGCGAGAAAAACAGACAAATAGTTAGAGTGAGCGTGAGAGACAGAATGTGATTGATTGAGGGAAAAAACTGAAAGAAGAACCAAAACGCCAAATAACAAATTGAGTGCAAACTACAATTTGTATCAAATTTATCACTGGATTTTGTATTTCAATCCAATGATATGCAAATTGTATTAAAATGCATACGAATAAACGCTTTAATTCAATGTACATGAATGTTGCAAACCGCATAATTGGCAAACACATAACATTCAATTCATACACACTCTCACTCTCTTTCTCTTTCTCTTTCTCTTTCTCTTTCTCTTTCTCTCTCTTTTTTTTCTCTTTTTAGCTCTCTCTCACTACCCATCTCACTCGGTCTCTTTCGCTCTCTTTCATTCTCTCTCTCTCCCTCTCTCTCTCCTCTCTCTCTCTCTCTCTCTCTCTTTCTCTCTCTCTCTCTCTCTCTCTCTCTCTCTCTCTCTCTCTCTCTCTCTCTCTCTCTCTCACATACACAAATATATATACATATACATAGAGGCAGGTAGTCTTTTAAGTCGAAATAAATCCAAGAACAAGTGAACAAATGAGCAAATGCATTGCTTGAAATATAATACGTAACATTCAAACTGTACAAATTGTTCATTTGCTCGGTTGTTTGGTTTGCATCAAAATGGTATTTGTATTTGTTGTTTTGGTTGTAACCACCTTGTTGTTCTGTTTTAATAGTTTTCGAGATGAAATTTAAGCTCTTGCGGTTTCACGCAACAGTACACAAAAACTCAAACAGCGCTATTAAGCTTACCCATTTAATTGTGTTATTTATTCGCCGAAAAAGGCAGAGAGAAAAAAATAAAACAAAGAATTACGTCGAAAAATGATGATTGCGATATAGAACAATAGCAATGAATAAAGATAAACAGCCAATAAAAAAAGCAGCAGCAGAAATGAATGCGACGCAAAATGGCAATGATTAAATCGGCCTGCAAAACGAACAGGAATAAATACGAAATAAATATTACGAAAACAAACGAAGCGAAATGGATTTTTTTTTTTTTTTTTTTTTTTTTGCTCTGCCTCTCGATCTGTGCAAATTGTAACGAACAGAAATAAGTGAAAAAAGAACAATAAACGAAATGACTGATAACAATCGGTCGGAAAAAGCATCCGTCATAGCAACTGTGAAGCACTCGTCAATGTTCACAGAAAAACAAAACGAAACAGTAGAATTGCAAACAGATGCAAAACGTTACTTTTAATAGTGAACATTGTGGAAGAGTTCGATTGAGAGGTAAACACTTAACGTTCTGTTTACATGGAAATGTGCCAGTGAATGCCATCCACCGAATGGTAATATCGAAATTGTACAGCGACTATGCACCTCAACAACGACGAACTGAACAAATAAACACAAGTTCAACAAACACGAACACACACACACACACACACACACCACACACACATAACACGCTTTAGTCGGATTCGATGTACAAACACATTTCTTCGATTTTTATTCTTACACATTTCTCATCGCGATTCCACTAGCAATTCCATTTCGGGATAAATTTTCAATTTGAATCGAAGCACACAAAATGTACCATCGAACATGATTTGTCATGTACATCATCATTATGCAATTCATTGTTTAGATAGCACAAAAATGTGAATAATAAATGTACTGCTGTTGACTAAGCGATTTTTATGTTTTTGCTGTTTTTATATTCGCTATTGTATTTGTATCCATGCCATTGTATTTATATGTTCGACATGATTCTTCAGTTTTTACTATTCAGCTCGAAGCTCTTTTACTTTTCAATCGAAGCACTTGAGTCAATTGAGTTATTATCAATATTGCCAATGATGTGCGACCTTCCGTCTCGTACAAACGTGTCGTTTATGTCATTGATTGGATTTTGAACTTATCAAATAGTTGATTTCTTAACAAGCAAACACAAACTCATTCCATTTATTTCTCTTTTTCTTTTTTCTTTCCATTTTATTAATGAACCAAACACGTTGTCTACGTGGCGGCAGTCTTTTGAATTAAATATTTAATTTGTGAAAAATGTCATTTATCATGTCGCAATATTAATGATTAACCTATAAACATTTTTTTTTTTTCACTAAATAATTATAAAAAATGAATGATTTAAAAAAAAAAATGGTCGTTCTTTCAAAGGAAAGTTTCTTTTTTTCAATTGGAGAAAAATGCGCTTCGAAATAAACAGAATGTCTGTATGAATGAAATTCTCACGAAATAAAATTATTTTTATTACTGAATGAGAACTATGCCCATGACTGTGTCTCATTCAAATAGATGAAAAAGGCCAAACGAAATGAACAAAAAAAAAAAAAAAAAATAAAATACTTTTCTTTCTAAACCAGTCCAACTTTGGCTGTAAATTAATTCTCGGTCAGTTCAATTTTGCCACGCACATAAAACCAGCAGGACTGTTGGCGATTCAAGCAAAACACAAATAAAATCCATGAACTAAAAAAGCACATATTCGCTGAACGTGGTAAAAGAGACCCAGGTGTCGTCAGCAGAAACACTCCAATAATAAACATTTTTCAATATTAAATTTTCAGAATGCGCTGTATGTAAAGAGAATGTTAGCGACAACCATTTGAAAAATTGCAAACAAAAATATAAAATGCCAACAATAATGACAACAACAATATCGAAATTGAATGGACAGAATAAGTGCGGTGACATTTTACGCTTTTAGCCAAAAATACAACAAGCGTAAATACAAACAAAATATTTACTGATCGATGTTAATTATTTGTGTACAAAATGTGTGAAGGGAGAGGAAAATGAGTCGTGGAATCAAGAAAGAGGGAAAGAGGGAAAGAGAGAGAGAGATAGAGAAAGAGAAAAATATAGAATAAAAGTGACGAGTGTTGGAGTTGGCGTTGATATTCGACTCCCCATGGTCTAGTAAAATGATGAGCCATATACAGTGGCCGTACAATTTTTACGATACAACATAAAACGCGCGTTCCGTTGCATAAAAATACAAATGGACGCAATCACTTACCAAAAAAAATGAATCATTGTTACTGTCTGAGCAACAATACCAAAAATTCGGTTAATCGGTAAAAATCGAGTGCAATCTCAGCGGGAGTGAAACGGCACTCCTTGCCCACAACATGCTCTAGATTCTCACCAATCTGCATGATTTGTGGGGAAAAACTGTGTACGATTTGTTTTGAGGTTTTTATTTTACCTTTTGGCATTGCATGCTATTTGCGAAGCACAAAAAATAAACGTTATTACAATGCGTTTTTTTTTTGTGGGTTCCCCCCTCTCATTCCTTCTCTTTCTCTTTCTCTTTCTCTTTCACTTTCTCTCTCTCTCTCTCTCTCTCTCTCTCTCTCTCTCTCTCTCTCTCTCTCTCTCTCTCTCTCTCTGTTCCCCGCGCTCTTTCTCCGTATCTCTCTCGCCTTCTCTCTGTCTCTCCTTCATCTTTCTCTTTAACAAGAAGCGATCGAACTTTTGCTCTCTCTACCACCCTCCCCCCAATCTTGCGTGAAGAATATAAATCCAGGCTTGTTTTTTTTCTTTGTCTTCAGCATTTTTGTTTTGGATTTTGAGCCAAAATACACTAGAGAATATAATAACATACATAAGGTTACTGCATTTGCTCAACTTGAATCTTATGATTTATGCAAAACTTTAGCCACAATTCTGTTTTTGTAGTCCATTTCTCATGGGTTACATTTAAAATATTTTCATTCCACCAATGTTCGAAATAAAAAAAAGAAAAAAAAAAAACAGAATTTATTTCGATTAACCATAAATTTTGGGTATTTTGTTAACGAGTTTTGTGGATTTTTAAATGTTGATTTTCCAAGCTTTTCATTTCTCGTTGATTTTTTAAGTAATTTTCCGTTTATTTTTCAAAATGAAATGTATTTTGTGATGCAGATTGATTGAGTGTTTTCATTTTACACGAAAAAAAGAACCAAAGAAAATACTAGAATGGAAGCTTCCCATTAAAATCATGGATAAAATATGGCATGCAAAATACAGTGCAATTGTTTAGTTAAATGAATTCAACCACAAATAGCATTATAATTCCCACAAGAATAAAATAATGATGCTATTTTACGTACGAATGTTGGTAACTACATTGACTTGAAGAAAATGATTGAAGGGATTCAAATACTTTTAGATGAATATGGAATAAATAACAAGATTTTGGTTGAAACCACACTTTGTATAAAGCTCATACACGCATAGAGTATAGTGGTTACTAGCAGTAAAAGAACCACCATCAACAAATGAACCCCATAGCAGAAGCATCAACAATAGCAGCAGCATCATCATCATCATCATCGGAAGCATCATAAGCATAAGTGGCACCATAAGCAACAGGACGAAAAGCAACAACAGCAAGAAAAAACAAAATAAAAATAAAAAAAAAAAAAAAACGGCAAAATCAGCAGCAGCCGCCACAGAAGCAGCGACGGCATCAAGTTCGTTCATTCATAAAACAAGCGGCAAATTAGAGGTTACATTCCCTTCAAAACGTAGATACTTATGAGCAATAAAAAGGTGTGGGAGCTAAATGAAATGCTTGAAAAATTGAATAGTCGACGCGCAACAGCTTGTTCAAACATAAATTAGTAGCAATAATGAGCGAACTTTTGCTGTTTGTAGAGAAAAACTTTAAACGTCTGTTGTTGTTGTATGTGTGTATGTGTGTGTGTGTGTTTTCTTCTTCTGATTTTATTTCTTTGTAGTATTCAAAGTGTTATAAACCTTTTGTGCTGAAACTGTAGAATACGGTTTTATTGAAACTATAAGAAACAGTTTTTTCTTTCTAAAACTAGGAAAAGATATTCAACATTTTGGTTGAATTGTATTTTCAGATTGCAATTCCGGCTGTGATCAAACAATGCAATCATTTTTCTTTATGCTTTCCATCGCTCTCTCTCTCTCTCTCTCTCTCACTCTTTCTCTCTCTCCTTTTCCCTCTTAAGTGTTGCCTCTCTCGAAAGTTCTCTCTTATTCCCTCTCTCACATTTTCTCATAAACAAAAATAGTGAGGAAATGGGTTCGAATCATGTTTTATGTTTGTATGTGTATTGTGTTACTTTGACATTATATGCACCCTGCACAATATAAATGTGGGTCATAAAATAGCTGTTTACATGCTAGATATCAATCGCCAACTGTATCGATTATGTTTTTTTTTTTTTTTCACCATAAATTTTATGATATTTGTCCCGTTTCTCTATTGAATGACGACAACGGGTGAGAAAAAAAACGCAAATTTTTTTTTTCCTTGCACAAATAGCTTTTATACGACACATGAAAATGTAACGTGGTATTGGTTGTGATATTCAAAGAGCGTCAATATTTATGACGCTCACATTCGCAATAACAATGTAGAGAGTGAGTGAGAGCGAAAAAATAGCACGTTGCCATCGATTGACTGAAAAATAAATAAAATAAAATAAACAACCATATTGGCACGAGAATGCCAGAGTACAATGCACGAACACCACCGGCGATATGCAAACAGAGGAAAGAAAAGAGAAATAGAGATACAGGGGGAGGCAGAAAATGAGATTGAAAGAAAGAAAAAAAAAAATGCTTAACAAACGGGCAACCGACAATGTAATTTCAATTCCAACGAATTTAGTCGCGTTTTTGTTTTCCGTGTTCAAAGTATGTTTATTATTGATAATCACTTTGTTGTACTACAAGAAATAATAATTGGCGACCAAAAAAAAGAAATCAACGTCTGACTTTTTTCCACTGTGTGTTCATGTGCTCTTGTGTGTGTGTGTGTGTGTGTGTGTGTGTGTCTGTGTGTGTGTTGTGTGTGTGTGTGTCTGTTGTTTATGTTTGTCAATGACTTTTTTGGCTTATTTTCTATGTTTTCCCATCGACAATAGAAAAATGAATTCTTTTCATATTTCCATAAAAAATTTCGTCTATTCGTGCTTATATCGTTTGTTTACTTTTTATTTGTAACCATTTCTTACAAAAACATTTTGTTTCTTCTCTTCAACAAATTTAACTTGTCGATTGAATGGCATACAGTGTATGCGCACCCATTTCCTTGAAATTTGAATGCCAACACTGATGACAATACCTTGCAATACACTTTATACAAACACACAATTTTTTTTTTTATTCTTCTCCTCCTCCTCATCCTCCTCCTCCTCCTCTCTCTCTCTCTCTCTCTCTCTCTCTCTCTCACTCTCTTATTTTCTCTATTGATTGTCCCGTGTTTCGGGTGCGCGTGTTTGAATAGATTATGCGCCTATTTTCCGCCACACCATATTTACACAGCAATTTTTGAATACATTTGTTCAACTCATTGTGTTTATGTTTCGATTGGCGATGGAATACGATAAAATAAAACCGGCGACAGGTTATATAAACCATACAAAAACAATTTAAATATTCGAACGCATGGACCAGAATAATAGAAAAAATTATGCCAATAAAATGTGACGAACCATAATAACATTCGAATATTCAAATTCAAACTAATTTCAACATATTTATTGCCTTTGATATGAAATATATGGGTATTCTGACGCCATTTATACTATAAATGAAATTGCATTTGTATGACCGACCGACCGAATGAACGAATAAATCATTTTACTCACTGACAGTAACACCCCAATTAAGAATTTTCGAAGCAAATTTTTTAACACATTTTTTTTTTTTACATTTCTTCATAGTTCATACATTTGAATTGTGTCTGAATTTAACATAATTTTTAGTCAAAATGTACAATTTGAAATTTTCAAAAGATGCCATTCATCAAAGATGGATGAATTAAAAAATGCCAGCTACCAAAGTATAATCTTGTTTAATATTTAAATTTAATTTTAATTATTTAAAGAGTTGTATTTTTACTTCTAAAAATATTTAAACTAATTAGTTTAAATATTACAATTGTATCGCAAATTTAAAAGTTTGTTAGCGCTGTAGCGCATTCATAAGAAAATGTAAAAAAAATTTGACTGGTAAAAAAATTTTCAAAAGAAAGTCAATGGATAAAATTGATACTCCGACGGAACAATGAATGTTTTAAAAAAACAAATAACTACAAGAACGGGAAATTTTAATGTTCAAACAATCGATTATTATCGATGATTATTGAATCAATAAATATGAATACAATTGCCATCTGTAATTTTGAGTTGACAATACTGACCAATTTCATCGAATCGAACGCGATATTTAACAAAACGTTTGATTTGAATAGAATGTTAAGTTACATTATGATTAGTTAAATATGAGGCGTGTTTATTATATTCATTTTGCTTCTAATTAATCAAGCAATAGATTCTAAAGATTTCTAATTATTTTGATTTAATTGCCAAGTACTGATTTCATGAATAATTTAAAAAAAGTATATATTTTTTTTTTCACTTTCGTAATTGACCTGATTAACTGGAATATTCATTAAAATTCAATCAAAACATGTAAAAAAAAAAAAAAATGATCATAATTATATGCATAAATAGTTATTATGAATAATAAATGCAATATGTATTGTAAATATTTACCATTAAAGCATCACAGATGACATCGATAAAAAAATACAAATGAACATATATGTCCATAAATGAATGTTTGTCTGTTTATTTTCAGAGCATCAACATTCAATGATATGAAAATGATTAATTATTATTAACAACAATCATAATATGTTATTAAAATAATGGAAGCACAAATACATCAATATTTTTTTCACATTAAGTGGATTCAGTTGAAATTCAAAAATCCAACACGCATTTTAAATTATTTTTAAATAAATCCAATGAAAATTTTTCGAAAAATTAACATGTCGCCTGTATATTTATTCTATAAATAAAAAATCTTCATCGAATTTTATCGATTAAAAGAGCTGTTTATCGTCTATTGAATTTAAATCCATTTCCAATACCTTGTAACAGGTAGTAAATAAAATGTAGTGTAAAATGTAATTGTAGAAAGTGGTGATTATTAAATGGAAAAATGATTAACAGCACACAGCAAGTGATGCATATAATAAATAAAGAACGGAATATATTGTGTAAAATTTGTATCTATGTGTTACAATATTTTCAAAATCAATCTGTGTTACACAACATTTGAAATTCATAACAAGTCTTTCTATATTTATCGATTTCGATGACAAATTCTCATTGATATTGACATGGTTTGTGTGTGTGTGTGTGTGTGTGTGTGTGTGTGTGTTTGTGTGTACTTTGAAAAAGGTTTCGTCATGATTCTTATGCATTGTATTTGAAGATTTGAAATCAAAATAAATCCAAGTCAAGTGCAAAGCAAAGCTTAAGCATCCACTTGACTCTTTCCAGTAGAAGGAAAATCTCTCAATCGACAATCACTTTTGAATGCTTAAATCATAAAATCGATAAAAATAAGAAAAAAAAAAAAAAAAAAAAATGATGGAAAATCTGTTTGAAATCTACATGTGAACCTGTTGATGCCGAACAGTGTGAAACTGTTTAATTTTATCCTTGACATGACGTCACTATAATAATATCAACTGTACAATGAGATGATGATTTTGATTAACATTGAGGTTTTGGTTACTTCAAAATACTTTTGTGTCAATGTCGATACATTTCATATTTTTAGCCTGTTGGGGGTTAACCATCGTATTTTCCAAAAAATTCAAGATGATTGGAAAACGAGGAAATGATTCGCAATACATTGAGATGTGTATACTGTGTCCCCTGTGTTATTTATACTTTATGCCTTGGTATTCAACCATTGAGCTCACACAGATATTAAATTAAATTCGCATATTTTGATGATATGATGTCGCCGATGGAAATGGATATATGAATATACCGAGGCAATGGCAATGCAAAATCAGACTAACTACATGAAAGGTAAGAGAGAAAATGAGAGAAATGCGAAAGTGAATGTATATATATATGGAAATAGAATGATGTTAAACCACCGAAATTCACTTTGGTTGAAGGTTCTTGCTGCGTCAACGAAAATAACCTGTCGTTTCGAGGATAGCTATTCAAAACACGACAGGGATTATATGAATGCTTGAGCTAAAGAACGATATGCTTGGGCAAAGATATTTCTACCTCAACCCTCTTTCTTTGTTTCCTATCTCCTTATCTCACTTACTCTCTCTCTCTCTCTCTCTCTCTCTCTCTCTCTCTCTCTCTCTCTCTCTCTCTCTCTCTCTCTCTCTCTCTCTCTCTCTCTCTCTCTCTCTCTCTCTCTCTCTCTCTCTCTCTCTCTCTCTCTCTCTCTCTCTCTCTCTCTCTCTCTCCCTCTCCCTCTCCCTCTCCCTCTCCCTCTCCCTCTCTCTCCCTCTATCTCTTACTCTTCCCCCTCCTCTCTTTCTCTTCCTCTATCAGTCCCCTCTTCTCACTCATATTCTTTCTGTATCTCGACCTCTACCATTGTCTCATTTTCTTTCGTCAACTTTCATATCGAATGATTTGGAGTGATTGCCTGATGAGTACTCACGTGAAAGCGCACTGTACACGACAGGGCGATGAAATGACTTTTCAGCTTTGGTTGTAAGCAAAATGCAGATTTTACATAAAACAATACAAGCACTTTCGACACTTTGTGAATTGTGTTTTTGCGTGAAATGGCTGTGATGGAATTTTCATGAAATGAAAATAAAGCTTCTTAAAAGCGACCAAAAGTATTTCACGGTTGAAATATTTTCTTGCATTGGCATCCACCAGCTACAGGCGAAGCGAGTCTAAATTACATTACATTTAATATATTGACAAAACAGAAGCAGTGAACATTTGAGCAATGAGCATAATTTTTTGTTTTTTTTTTTTTTTTCAAATCACATGAAAATATTTCATTCTTGTACATATGTGAAGAAATTGAAAAAGATATTCCACATCTGGAATGTTACAATTTAAACATTATGGAAAACACCATTGTTTATCACACAAATTCAACACAAAATGATATAATTAAATCTCACCCAGTCATAAATTTTGTGAAGCATACGATATATATATTTTCAACCAAAGAACATTTCAAACTGAATCATTGAGAACAAGAGGAACTATGACAATCAATTTGAAACTCAAAATTGTTAAAACCGACGATATATTGTTTACATTGCAATTTTAATAGCATCACTATTAACGTATGGTTAACATTTTATCTAATTTACTTCATTTGATGCTATTTCCAGCAAAGTTTCAAGCAAAAGAAAAGTCAGTCTTTATCTCCAAGCAAATTTTCAGAGAATTTAAAAATCCTATGCAAATTATCCATGCGGTATAAACCAGGAAAACCTCATTTCCACTTGGACAAAGCTAAAGCGCCTTTTCGCTTCGTCGGAGTCAAAGTTTCGGATGTCCCTTTCACAAAACATTTCCTGCTTAATGTTTTACTGTAAAAACCATCAAACGAAATTCAATGTTCTTGTGGCTTGTAGATCTTCTTAAAATTGAAATACACTCATATTATATGAGCTTTTTACAGGGTGTATCATTCGAGGGCAATCATATTCGTTTGAAAGGTTACTCGTATTGTAATGATTTACTTCTATTCATTTTTTTTTTTTTCAGATATGCTAAAATATGAATATGTTATCCCTTTAGTCAAAACATGTTCTTGTGCATTCAATAAATCCAACTTAGGATGATCACCCTGTTCATTTGGTTTGAATATGATTATTTGCAAAATTATTTCATGTTCATTAAGCAAGCCCATATGCATTTAGAATTAGTTTTAATGAAAAGTGACTTGTTTGCATACACGTTTATGTATTGAAAGATAAGAGCATCTGTCAGATGGGCCAACGAAATATCTTTTCGAGGAAAAAAAAAAACTTGGCTTGACTACAGAAAGCTTCATCTTGTTGTATATAATTGACATAAATTCAAGTTACAATAATATCAAGATACAATTTCTGTTGAAAATACGCGATTTGTCACCAAGAAGAATTTATCTTATTCAAACGTTGATGGAATAAAATTAAGAGTGTCACGAATAGGCAATTGCTTCCGCTTTAAATTCTTCATGTGATACTTTCATTCTTTTTTCTCTTTCTCTCTTCCCTTTTTCTCTTCTTCTCCCTTTTTCTCTTCTTCTCCCTTTTTCTCTTCTTCTTTCTTTTCCTTTCAATTCGTGCAACCATTTCTCTGGCATCACGCAAACATTTGTACTTCAAATCACGTGAAGAGCGACAATTTACATCGATATGGATCTTCAGGTGCAATCAGCAAGTGAACAATGAATTATATCGAACGTGCAACTAGCATTTGATTATAAAAAAATTGGCAAAAACATATGTGAATAAGGAGAAAAAAAAAAGTATGCAAAATAGCCTTGAGATTATGTGAATTTCATTGTGAATTGTAAACGGAAACCATAAGTAAATATCGAGCAATAAAGAGGGAAAAAATGAGAAAAAAAAAAACAACAAGGAAAAATTTAAAAACGTAAAATGCCACTTTCGCTATTGCTCTAGGGTATGTGTGAACAGTCAAAAAGAAATGCAAACACAAGGAGAGCATCAAGGAATTTCAGCGAGTTTAATCCACGCACACATACACACACACACACACACATTGCTTCCTTACATGAATAAAAACATGAAGATATTGAAGAAAATGTGCATGACAGATATACATTTCCTCTCGTCTGCAATTTCTTTTTTGTCATTCAGCTCTCTCAACAACCGTTATATGCATATAAATGTGAATATGATGAGAAATTACAATTTCTCTGTGGATTTTAAAATTCTTGCGCATTTTTCCCATGGATTTTGATGTCACACATTTTTGCACGTTTCGTTTTTGAAGGTGAACTTATATCATTTTATTTTCGGAGGGGCCGAGAGAGGCCAGGAGAGAAAAAAAAAGAAGAACGAAATAAACCGAATCAAGGCCATAATGACGAGCGATTAAATTGAGATGTTTATTTTTGTGCCGAAAACAGCGGCATTTAGCACGAAGCTTCGTGTCAACAGTATACAGAAAAGACAGTGTGTGACATTTTCCGTTTATTATTTCTCATTCATTATTTTCCATTCATATCACATTTCAAATAACCACAATCGATGTGTTTTTCCTCACTCACTCTCCCTCTCTCTCTCTCTCTCTCTCTCTCACTCTGTTTTTTTCCTTTCTCTCACGTGTGTGTTAATTTTAAAATTACATGCCACTAAAAAATAGCTATTCAATTTCACAGTTTCAATCCAAAAATATACGATGTACGTCATTGTGCCTTATGTAGCAGGACATTAAATTTATATTTCATTCAGATCATTTTTTATGGTTATAGCCCGTGTGTACTAGTCAAACTAATTTACAGTGTACAAAGCCAGGTATACTGTGAATAACACACTTTGTACACGATTATTAACGGCCACATTTTCATTACTTGTACATTTTTAAGGGCAATCACATTAAAATCATCTAAAGAATATTATTAACATTGGACTGTGCTGTATCCAAGGGAAAGAAAAATGTATTTTTGTAACAAAATCGGATAAAAAAAAAAAAAAACATAAATCGAGACTTAATACTCTCTGAAGTTGTGTTCTTGTTCATTTACTTTCTCTTTTTCGACTTCTTTTCACTTTTTGCTTTTTTTTTTCTTTTTAACTTCAATTGTAACATTTCATAAGAAACGCAATCAAACGAATTGTTTCCTAAATGAAAACATTTTGTTGATAAAGTGTTTCAATTGAATGAAGAGGTTAAGGAACTGACAACAATGAATTTTATTTATTTCAATGCATTTATCGATACATGAAATATCTTTTGTTGAATTCAAGTTTCAGTTTGTTCATTCATACACGTTGAAAAATCGATTTTTTTCTTTCTTCTTTCTTCGTCAATATAGTAAGAAATTTGCTTCCATTTAGTATGGAAGATAAGTGATGTATGAAATATTCAAAGGAAATAAAAATGCCGGAAAGAAGCTTCCATAAAACTAAGCTTTTGTTTTTTGTCAAAAAATGAGAAATTACAAAATTTTGAAAATTTAATTTTCTGTTAAGTAACGTCTCTATAGAATGAAATAGAAATATACTATGTAGAAAATGAGATCAAACAGCGATTAAGTTTATGAAAATTTTAACGGTAATTCTGTAATGGGTAATTGTAAAAAATGCAGCGTTCATTAGTGAGGATTATTATAACAACACACACGGTGAAATAATAATTATGAAAAGCGGGAAAATATCAATGCAGAAAATTAAAGGAAGATGCTAAAATAGAAATCAAACAAGACTAACGAATGCCCGAATTATTAAGCCAAATGATAGTAAATTCTGTACAAGGAAATGTAATATTTGGGAATTTCATCAAAATGAATCATAATCTGATGATCGATCATAATTGAATTGACTATAATGAGTTGATTTGAAAGTAATGAGCAATATGATACTCTTATGTTTGAAAATTCCATTCCAATAGCATGGCAAATGTATGTGTCTGCATTTATTTGGCTAAAACTGAAATACCATGGGCTATTTTTAGACGATGGGAGGAGATTACATGACTTGATGTCTAAACATTTGGCAAACGATAAGTATGTATAATCATGAAGTGGCTTACAAGTTTTTCATATTATATATATTCAGTGCTGTGCGCTGCTCTTCATCAAAGTCATTCTAATAAATGTAGACGTTAC
This sequence comes from Resseliella maxima, assembly GCA_029041755.1. NCBI lineage: Eukaryota > Metazoa > Arthropoda > Insecta > Diptera > Cecidomyiidae > Resseliella > Resseliella maxima. Next base: position 1,150,333 of record JAQOWM010000671.1, on the reverse strand, counting down.
ACGTGATACACATTTGGTCAGTGTGGGAAATTTTGTGTTTTTCGTTGCAATACTTTGAAATTGTTTTTTTTTTTTTTTTTTTTTATTTTTTTTTCTTGAAACATACACTCCAGTGAGTGTGTGACGCAAAAAGTAAATTACCACTTTAGGTTCATGCATAAGTCTTTAAGTCTGCTATAATTAAGCGAATAAATTTGATTGAACGTCTCGGTGTATATTTTCTTAATGGTGACAGTTGTGTTTTTAGCGCGCCAATGAAATAGTCACGTTATACATTCGTGATTGAATTGCTATCGCATGTGCTGTGCATTTTCGATTGACTTTCATGGTCATCTAAACTATGTTTTTACGGAGAAAACTCCGAATAGAATGTTGAATAATTTAATACGTGTAAATATTTAAAGATGATAAATGAATAAAAACTAATTAGAACCAAAACACCCAATAAAAACAAATCATTTTGCTGGATATGTGCAGGACAAAACATTTATGAAATGCAATGGAAAAAAATACGTAATTTGAACCTACGCTCTGTTTCTCTCATACATTTATTGTATTATTTGTTCAAAGTTTTTGTTTCTTGTTTTCTTTTTTGTTTACATTGATAAACAACAGCATACACACTTCAATGACTTGTCATAAAGAGTGGATTTCTTTCATTCATTTCGATGTAATTTTAAGAAAGTACTTTCTTGTGTCAACCATTATCAATGTGACCATTCAATGAAACCATTGAAATATAGCTGAAAATATGAGAGAAGAAAGGCGAGAAAGAGAGAGCGAGAGAGAGAGAGAGAGAGAGAGAGAGAGATAGTGAGGAGAGAGAGAGAGAGAGAGAGAGAGAAAGAGCGAGACAGAAAGAGCGAGTCAGAGAGAGCGAGAGAGAGAGCGAGAGAGAGAGAGAGAGAGAGAGAGAGAGAGAGAGAGAGAGAGAAAGAGAGAGAGTGAGAGGGAGAGATAGTGAGAGGGAGAGATAGTGAGAGAGAGAGAGAGAGAAAAGAGACAAAAAAAAATATTCTTTCGACGATGAAAAAAATGGAGAAATATAAAAAAAACGAAAAAAAAAAAAATACAAAAAGAAGAAGCTCAAGAAAGAAATGTGAAATTGAAATAAATTGAGAGAGAAAAATGAACAAATATGGAATGACGTCAATAACAACAAGTTGCATTTTCGAACACTTGACACAATGTCATTATGTCTGGATAAATACTATTTTCATTCATCGACCTGCTTTCAAAATACCTTGATCAAATGAACAAAAAAAAAAAGAAAAAAAATGTGTATCGCTTCAATATTAAAATATTCCAAATTGCCCGAAACCAATTCTACTTGAATGAAGTGATAAGACGTAAATATTTTATCTCAAAACATTTAAGCTGATGACATTTTTAGACCCAAATGAATTCAGATAGTTTGGCTTTAAATTTTAAATGAATGTCATGTGCATTTCCTCCAGATATTTAAATGTCATTTGATCGCATGCGATGAAACTATCGAGAAACCCTCATTTTTTTTTTAAGAAAAAAAAAAGGGGAGGTTATGCTTCCTATCCAAAAGAGTTCCCTTCTGAAACTAAATTGTTCCTAAAAATAGCAAAATAATAGAGGTTTTCATCAATCAAGAGGGCGTATTATTTTCATGGTCATTAAAAACTTAAACCAAATCCATCATCCAATGTGAATATGATTTAAAAATAAATAGTTGAACCCACGCATTAGTGAATGATATAACAAAAATATTCTATTTTTGATCAAAAAATTTCTACAGTTACGTTTGATTATTCATCTACGTCATCATTTCAAAACACAACTAATTGAATCTATTTCCGAATGATAGAAATTTAGTTTGTCAATTTGTCATGTACGGGAAATGTCATAGTGCAATAGAGCGAAACTTGTAATGTATTAAAAAACTCATTAAAAATGAAAATATTTCTGAAAATCCTCACCGATTGGCCACCCCCATCCAGATTTTAAATGATACTCCAAATAATTAACGATGAATATGCAAATGGGAATAATCCATGTGGATTTTAATTGAATGGATGGGTTTTGTTTGTGATGCGACCTTTGACTGGCCATATGACTGTTTGCATGAACATTGTGCGAACACACACTGATACCATGGAGTGGTACGGTCGAGATTATTCATTCAGCATATTTGAAATTTGTGCTTAATGCTCAGTGGTCGTCTTATGTATTTAAAAAAAAAAAAAAAACACACACACACATACATACTACAAAAACCCCCAGCTCAAAACAGATTGGAAAATTTACATAATAGCCAGAGTTATTAAACGAATTAAACTTGTAGCGTTGTTTTCGTCGTCATCGTCGTAGTCGTCGTCGTAGTCGTCGTCGTCATCGTCATCATCGTAATCGTTGCTGGTGCTTTCCAATTTTTTTTGTTCTTTTCTTCTTCGGTGTGATCCTCTATCAAATGGCCATTGTTTGTCTTGTGCAATTCATTAGCGTGAATAGAACAAATGGCTAAAATTCGGAACAAATTAGCATAATTGTATTGTGGAAAGATGGAAAATGTTTGTATGAGTAAAAAAGAGAGAAAGAGAGATAGAAATAGAGAAAATATGTGTATATGTAGTCGTTGTTGAATAAACCTTTTGGACCTTACACACACATTTCCAGATGCATACATATATATATCTTACGGTTCGAATCATTATTACGACCATTTGGTAAATTCCGTAATCACTGTTTGGAAGTGAGTTAATTGCAGCTTCAACAAAACTCAAACGTAATTAACACTGACGATAATCAATTTTGTCAGTATGATGACAAACCATCGTTCGGGGGTTTTTTTTTTTTTTTGTTTTAATCTTCTTCTTATTCTCTCTCTTTTTCTCTCTCTTCCCAAAAAATGGAATAAAAACACAGCACAAAAATCGAAAGTTAAACTCATAATGACCATTTCACATTCAAAGCAATAGATTGACAACGAAATTGTAATGTTTAGTTAAGTAACTTGTGTTTTGATCTCTCTCAGGGTAACAACATAAAATTTCACAGCTTTGGGAGTGTAAGAACCAAGAAAAAAAAAAGTGCACCCAACGGGAAATTTGTAGAACATTTTTACACAATGGTCGATTTGATTATCATCTTGATGCATTTGATCTTCACATGACCGTTTTATGAACGTTTCGGACGTTCTCTAAATATTTTTTTTTTTTTTTTTTTCCAAACATGCTAAACATTTTTTGTTTCCAGTGGTAACTTACCATACCATTTGCTTCAATCATCTTAGGTTTTGGTTGATTTTTCGTGAATAAACGATTTTTCTATATTTCGCATCAGATCATTATCAGTTTTCTCGAAACAAAGTTTGTATAAATTTTACTCAGTTTGAAAGTTAGACTTCCACTTGATTGATGCCGCTTCAAGTTGAATTTGAAAGACTTACGGAAAATGTTTGAAAACAAAAAAAAAAAAAAAAACAAACTGGCACCTGTTTCAAACGGATAACAACAAAATCAGTGAATAACAAAAGTTCATATGTGAGTAAATTTGCATGGTTTTTCTTGAGAACCATTCATTTAGAAGAACCACAGAATGTTCTTTCGAGTGCATGAAGAGAAGTTACACATCTTTTCAGCACAACATTAACCACTTTCATTTTGCAAGTTTTTTTTTTTTTTTTGGTGAAAAAGAAGGTAAAGGTAAAGACGAAAAGCACAGCAAAAATTCGATTTTGAAATGGCTTTTATGGAGATGCAAGCATATTGAGTACTTTGATTAACCGTTATTGTATTTACTGCATTCAGGTGGAAATTTGGTGAACTTTTGCCACAACAAGTTGTGATATTTCACTTATACCAACTTAACGGTTAGACAACGACAATGTGGCAATCAGTGAAATTTTCATCCAACAATTTATTTGGCAAAATAACAACAAGAATTCTTGACATATTTTCAAGCAGAGCATTTGTTTGATAACTCAGAAATATCTAATGGACTGAGCGTGTCAAATGAATTATTTTCGATAAATTGAAACTTTTTCCACACTCTGATGCTCTAATGTACATTGTACAGTGTATACAATGAGGTAGTTGATGCAACTGATGCAGTTGACGTGTTTCTAAGTAAGTGTGATTAGTATGGATGCTTTATTGATTTAATTAAATGGTTGAGTTTTCAGCGAACGCCATTTTTTTGCCTTTTTTTTTAGAAATAGCTCATTTCAGCTTATTATATTTCACAATATTTTTCTTGTCTTTTCTCTCTCTTTCTCTCTCTCTCTCTCTCTCTCTCTCTCTCTCTCTCTCTCTCTCTCTCTCTCTCTCTCTCTCTCTCTCTTTCTCTCTCTCTCTCTCTTTCTCTCTCTCTCTCTCTCTTTCTCTCTCTCTTTCCCTCTCTCTTTCTCTCTCTCTCCATTTTCATCTCTGTCTCTTGACGTGTTCAGAATGATAGTTGTTGAGAAACTTTTCCCATATTGAATTCAAGCTAACTTTAATGAATGAGGACATGAAAAGGTTCGCAAGTTAATGTCATTTTGAGGAGTAATGAGAAAGAGAGAGAGAGAGATAGAGAGAGAGTGAGAGAGAGAGAGGTGAGAGAGAGAGAGCGAGAAGCGAAAGAGATGGAATGAAAAAATATCATTCCGTACATATCTAATTATTTTGATGTTCATTCAAAAAGTTTTGCTTGTCAATAGAAATTACGAAAAAAAAAATATTTTTTTTTTTTTTTTTTTACCAAGTTTGGATGACAATGAGGCGAAAATGTGATTCTCATTGAATTATAACGTTTAATTGGAATGCTCTCTTGTGCAAAGTAAAGTTTTGCATATTCTAATTGGTGTGTTCCGTGAAAATTTTTCACAATGTGCGGAGAAAACTAGTTGAAAAATGCCATACGTCAAAAAATCATAGCAAGTTTAGCCAACATAAATTAAATTAGATGGTTTAAATTTTTGGCCCAATTTCATTTTATTTTAATAAAAAATTGTGTATTGTTAGGCACTTCAGTGTATGTCATTGAGGCTAGGATAAAGTTGCTAATTTCAAAAACTCCACTATGGCCAACGCAGTGTAAAAGTATATATGCAACTTATGATTAATAGCATTTCGAACTAAGCGCAAAAATGTTCAAACAAAATTATATTTTTCCCCATCCAAGCTTCAACACTCAAGCTCTTTTATTTCCAATTGCTCTTCCTCTTTTCCAAACCCCCCCCCCCCCCCTTCTGTTGCTCACGTTCTGTCGCTCTCGCTTTCATTTTCATTTATTACATACGTATAAGTGACACAAAATGTTTGAACGGTGATACGCGCATCAAAAACTTCAACTATTCATGGGTGCCGAGACACAACGAAACGATGTGCGTTGAAAAGTTTTATATTGAAAAAGCACAAATGATTCATGCACAAGAACAAACATTGAATGTGCTGAATGTTGAAAAGACTGGTAAATGTGATTCAACATATTTCTGGATGCTTATGGATTTCATTTTCTGTGTGCGATAAAAGATGAAAACTTAATTAAAATGAGTCATTTGCCAGAGAGTGAATGAGAAAATGGCCTTCACATAATGAATCCGATTGGTGATGCTGACAGCAGAATTAATTTGTAAGTCATGCGGTCGCATCAAGATAAAATCCATTGAGTTATACGAAAAAAAAAAGAAAAGAAGAATATCCCCGTGCTGATGTTACAACAAAAACTTTACTCTTTCACCCTTCGTTATGTTCAACATTGTAAATATGTGTACTCAATGTGATATAATATATACGGAAGTTTTACGAAGACTTTTACACCTTAATGATGAGATATCGAATATCAACTGTGTGCAGCGCTTTTATATTTTGACCACATATCATTGGCAAATCACTTTTACCGGAGTTTATTCCGAACAAAAATGGGAGCTTTTGTCGAAAATTGTTTCAGTGTTATTGGCACGAAAAAAAAAGGGATGAAATTCGATCGATATTATGATCCAAATGGGGTTTAATGTACGAGAACGTGCTTGGTCAAAGCCTGTTTTGCCTGTTTTGCCTATCTACCTAATGCAAATGGCCGTAGGTCGGAAAGCATATGACGCTAGATTGAAAGGCATATGGTAGGTCGGAAGACACAACATACAATATGCGTATCGGTTGTTTGCCCATTTTTCTTCCTCTCTTTTATATAATAAACCATCAAATATTGAATTATGAGCATCCGTTTTACAAAAAAAAAAAAAAAAAAAAAAAAAAAATCCATTTTTTCCATTGTATCATTAAAATAAGTAGGAGAACGAATCAAATTTTACTGCACATAAAGACGAGCATAGAATGTATTACAGGATGCCCATAATAAAACATCTTCAGGCGTAATCACCCTTGCATACGTGCAGGCGTATTACTCATTCGTTCCACAAATTTCAAACTCACCAAAATTAATAGAATCAATGAATGAAGCTCACTTTTGTTTGGTGTTTTCAACATTTTTTTTTTCTTTTTTTTTTCATTTTTTTCCCCGTAATAATTTTCATCACAACAACAAGCCTGTTATATGTGAATCTAGCTCATTGAATGGTCGTATTTTATTTTGTGAATCTATTGTGGAGAGAAAAAAAAAACAACTCCATTCATTTTAAGCGACTTTTACCGGACTAACTTTGTGTCGTAGCCCTCAACCTTATGCTCTATTTCAATTAAAGCCAGAAGGACTTGCACCACGCATCACTTTTTCCTTTCCTGAATCAAATGTTTCGGAACAGAAATATACTTTATATGTTGAACAACAAAAAATTGCTTGGCCTACACACTTGAAATCAAAAAAAAAAAAAAAAGAAAGAAAGAAAATTGCGCGTAAAAAATGACCAAGATTTCATTAATTGTGTCGGGGGCGTATGAGTACGCCTTCAACTTCAAATCAACAGAGTTTGTAAGTGAGAAAGAGAGAGATGGTGAGGGAAAAACAATGAAAAATACTGAGGGAGAGTGAATTAGAGAGAGGGAAAGAGCAAGAGAGAGAGAGAGAGAGAGAGAGAGAGAGAGAGAGAGAGAGAGAGAGAGAGAGAGAGAGAGAGAGGAAGAGAGAAAAACGAATACTGAGCCTTCACCGAACAACACACAAACAGCGCCACACTCAAGCGCATTAGATTTGCATTGTGAACGGAAGTGGTGAGAGTTCGAACTATTCAAATACAACAACAAAATCTATGAAAAGGCTCAGTGCTCGGAGAAAAATGGAGTAATGGATAAATGAGAAGAGAAGGGAAGGGAAGAAAAAAAAAAAATAAATTACGTTTTGAATGGAATGTGAAGCAAATAAAGTGGCAAGTTAGCCTCTTGTAATGGACGGTTTGGTACGGTGTGACAATTTGAGCTGCCATTAAAGCACACCAAATTAAAAAGTAGCAAAAAAAAAAATAAAACGAATGGAAAAAAACAGTTCGTTTTGACCGTAATTCCTCGCAATCATCCTAATAAGTATCTCGTTACTCAATCTCTTTCGTTGCACACACAAACGTTTGCCGTGCTACTGAATTATAACAAAGTTTGCTAGAAGCATTAAGCAGTGTGTTTTTTTCTGCATCCGCATTATTCAATTTCAAGAAGATAATTTTTCAAAAATTCTATTTCTCAGACGGTCACCAATTATCATTTCAATAGAAATGTTTCCTCACTTTCTCACGAAAACGATATTATGAGAAACTCTGCACAGTTTGAACGAGAAACATTTTGCAAGAAACAGGTCACAAGTAGGAGAAAATACCAAGAAAAAGGAATTGGTTGCAACAACGTAAAAGAGTTTGAATGAAATAAAGATTGTTAAACTCAAGAGTAAGTCGATGTCGGGAAGAAATCTTTTGAATAAAACTTTTCAATAAATCGTATTTTTCCCTGCAATGAGAATAGCTGCAGTGAGAGCATCGTCCTCTATGGGCTTACAAATGTTAAATAAACCGATTATTTTCAATTACATTTGGACATTTCCTGTGAATGTTTCATTTGTGTTAACACAACCTCAATGATGCCATACACGTCGCTAGCTAGGTTCATTGATACCACAATTTTCGTGCGTGTAATTTATCATCAAATCAAGTCCCGTGTGTCGGCAAAATAGAAAAATTAAAACGAAGATAGTTATTCTTGCTGTGCATCAATTATTCTATGCGAGGTGTTTGATGAAATTAATTGCGACACGTGTTTTCGGGTCGTGTCCGAATTGAAATTGGCAATGGTTTGTGGAAAATTTCCAAGAAAGAAAGAAAAAAAAAAATTGGTATGGCGGATTTTGACGCCGACCAAATTTTGATTTATGCAACTCATTACATTTGCGCACTTATTTTATATCTATCTTATCACTTATTACATTGCCGTAATTTATCAAAATGAAACTCATGAATATTTATATGTTGTTATTGTGGGTGCATGCACTTTGTCGAAAAAGCTGGTCTCTCATAAAACATTTCAATTAATGACCACCCAGTGGTGATTTGAATTACAGTGTCTATAAAATTATGGTTGTTTCATTTCTTTTTGACCTAGGCACAAATCTCTCTTCACCGCACTGCTGCCCGAATTTTGGCGCGAATGGATTTTGCTCGCACGTCATCACAAAAAAACGAGCAACGTGCAATGAAGACGTCCGAGCGCCGAAAAAAAAAACAAAATCATAAGCAATAAAAAAATATGACCGATGGAAACGTCGCTTTAAGAGACGTAAAAATGAAACAAAAATGGAAAATGGTGAAAAGTAACTGCTTTCATAATACACTCTTTCATAGCACACTGACATTGTGGCTCAGCTTTTTTTTTTTTTCAATGCTTGAGTGTATGTGTTTGGTACGTTTAAATGTCCGATTGCTTTTAGCAAACATTTCTAAAAATACACAATCTTTCCATTTCCAACCCGAAAAAGAAGAAGAAGAAGAAGAAGAAGAAGAATAAAACGATGAAAAAAAGAACAAAAACTCTTTCTCTTCCCATCTGGCTCTTCAGTTATCGTCCATTTTTCCTGTCTCCGTTCAATGATGCCATATGCTAGATATTTTAGTTCAATCATGTTTCATTTTTTTTTTTTTTTTTTTATTTCATGCACAAAATATAAGGGCGCATTGAATGCTTTTAAAAAAGCTCAAACAATTCGACGTCTTTTCAATGGCCCATAGGCCTGCCAACCAAAAACATATTTTATACTTTGTTATTAACTCAAATAAATGTGTTGTTTTTTGTTACTCTTTATGGGATTATAAAACCACATTAAAAATCAATTTTGCTCAAACGTTGTTAATTTGAATGAAAAACTGGATATTTTCTTATTTGCAATGTGACGTTACTTTATTCCATCAACTGACCTCTCTTCAGCAGTTTTTTTTTTTCTTTTTTTGCTTCGTCTTCATGTTGTTCTTTTTCCTCGTCTTCGTCTTCTTCTTTTTCTTCATCTTCGTAATGCATTAATAATGAACTCCACGTAAAGCTCCAATTGTAATACCTTTAATGATCATTTTGAAAGCGGACAACGTAAGGATTTCTTTTTTTTCATTTTCTTATTTTCTCTCTTTCATTTTTCCTTTGTATTTCTTTATCAAGAAATGAAAATGCCTATGTTTATAAAAATATTTCGAAAAATCATTGGTCAGAAAAGGCGCTGATTCCATATACTTCTTTGTGTATATATACGACAAGCAAAAAGCAATCATTTGTCGTCAAATATCACGCACCTCTTGTCAACGACGACAACGATGGAAAAAAGCAATTTTTCACAGATTTAATCATCAATTTGTTGCAATTTGTTTTCATAATTTTGGTGTTTTTCATTTCAACGACGCCTTCAACTCGTAATAAAAATATGCGCGACGATCAAAAATCCATAAATTTTTTTTTTTTTTTTCTGTCATTAATATGAATCAGCAAATTTTTTTTTCTCTCTCTCTCTCATAAATTTCACGTCGTAGTACAAAAAAAAAAAAGAAATTGCTAATGAAGTAACTTATTCGATATTCCGTACGTTGAATCATCGTTGTACATTGTTTTGACGGTTGGAAAAGTAATTTTCCAATTTTCCAAGTTTTTAGAGGGTAAGTCGAATGGGGAGAATGCTAAACGTTGGTGTAAATAAAACGCAAGAAAATGTCGATAGTAAAAAAAAATTGCGAATAAATAAATAAATAAAGCAAATGAGCGAATAAATGGAGAAATATAAAATGTGACGATAAATGATGAAGGATTATTGCATTTCATATAAAATCTTAAATAAATTTCCATTTTCATCATTTCTGCAAAAATCATTTTCATTTATTGAAATATTTTTTAATCGAAACCTGTTTATTCACTGAGTGTGAATATTGCCAATTAATTATGCTTTACAGTTGAAGCTTAAAATTTATATGTATTTTATAACCGATTATCCGTACACACTGCACTGTGTTCGGTTTTTTTTTTTTTTTTTTTTTTTTTTGCATAAATCCACAATTTTGTGGTGAAAAACATTTTCATTTTGGATTTTCAGCTTCGTTTAAAATTGCACAATTGCAAACAAAACGATGGTCTATGATATAATTTAGAATCAATCATCCATAATATTAAAAAGCGACCGCATTTATTTAATTTTATCGCCACATTGAGGTGTGGACGATTAGTGGATCATTTGTGCAGTCAAAATAAATTCACAAACATTCGAATTCAAATCAATATTTGAATAAACTACTGAAATCCAATCATATGAATAGCAATTTTTTTTTCATTTAAATTTACCTTGATCAAGCTTTATTTTAATATTTCATTATTCAATTAATGCGAAACAATTTTTTTCTTTTTTTTTTCCTTTTTTTTTTTTTTTTTTGATTTGATGCATTACCACTTTCATACATTTTAAACGATGAATTTTATGCAGTGACATGACCGAAAAATTGATGAACTGTACATTCTGCACAACAACTTGCAAACGGTTAATGCAATTCATGATTTTATTTATTATAACGAACCAGTTTCATTGCCGCATTAAATCAATACTGGTCGGTCGGTGGGGTTTATGACGCATCAAGTGTTCTTTAGCTTTTTTTTTTTTTATTTAATTTTAATAGATCATTTGTTTCAGCCCGTACATGGGAAGAGCGTACATTTTTTGGGACCAATATAAATTAAATTGTGAATAATAAATACATTTTAGACACGAAAATAAACATGATGGGTTAACGCGAATTGTGGAATTCAAGCTGATGGATTTATTTTTGAATGCGATTTTAAATTGAAAAAAAAAAAAAAAAAAAAAAACATCCGATTTCATGTGCAAAATATCCAATTTCAAATTGAAAAATCTGCATACAAACAAAAGATCAAAAACATGGGTTTAATGGACAATTTCGATTCGAAATTCTCATTTTTTTCCATAATTTTTTCTTCTTCTTTTTCCATTTTAATGAACGAAACGTTTGCTGATAAAACAATGTATTTTGGTGAAATTCATTTTTTTTTTTTTTTTTTTGCTTACAAAACTCATACTTTTATTCATAAAATTCAATACTTCTCTAACCAAAATTCATAAATATGCTGTATAAGCTCATTCATCTACTTCGGTTTCTTGTGTTAGTCCATATTCGAATTAATTTCATCTTAATTCATCTTGTTCCATGTAATATAAAAGGTTCATTTGGGATCGAAATAAATTCCAGTCCCTATTAACACAAAGATTAAAAAAATCATTAAAAATGCACTAAACCAAAAGGTTTAGGCATTTAACGATAATCATTTTACGGAAGAATCCTTATTCAATTGAATTGTTGAATAGAATTAAATAATTAAAACTTCCCGTAGAAAATGCGAAATCCCAAAAATGTTTATCAAAGCTTTAAAGAAATCAAATCTTTTTGCAACAAAAAGAAGATATGCGTTCAATTACATTGCATGAAACCGAATGATTTTCATTCAGTTCAATATTATTTAAATTTCATTAAATAAAGATGTGACATGAACCAGGGCAATTTTTTCTTGTGCTTCTTCTTCTTCTTTTTCTTATGCTTCTTCTTCTTCTTCTGTTTCTTCTTCTCCTTATTTTTCTCCTTTTTCTTCTTCTGCTTCCTCTTTTTCTTTTTCTTTATTTCACTCGAATTCGTTTTGACACTCGGTTCATATCCCGCTTAGTTCAAACGGGATGATTGAATCTCAGTGATTTTAAGCGTTGGCTTCATAGTAATTGTATTTTTGGGATTTTTATGTTGAGAAAAAGAAGCAACAAGTTACATTGAATAGAATTCGAACATTAGGCATTTTGAGGAAACGTTTTTCAATTTCAAGTGAGAATTCTCATTGTACAAAACATGAGCAAATAAATGAAAATAGAATTCAAAGACACTGTCAAACGAGAAACAATTGTATCCGCAATATATGCTTAAAACGAGATTTATTTAACAGCAATTTGCCATGGATTTTCACACAAAATGTACCGCATTTTCAATTTAAAAAAATGTACAACCGCTCTTATATTGTACAAAGTCTGCTCAACTGAAGACAGATTTGTTTATATCATTTTTGTTTACATTATTCTTTCTGCGATTTCTTAAAGAGAATCTTTGTTTGTTTTTTTTTTTTTTTTTTCAACGAAACTTCAATTTGCACATGATTAATGTATATAAATATTGATTGTTTTTCTAGTTGAAATTGAATATGCAAAACCATTGGATTTTTGGATAAATTTGAATAAATTTTTCAACATTTTTTTTTTTATCTTTCCAAATGAATAAATTTGAGATTCTGTATTCAGAGCAAATTAGCATTACAAAAAGCAAAAGTTAACACATTACATTGAGCTTTAAACAGTAATAACTGTTTTTGTAGTGACTTTTGAATAATCTTCTAACAATGAATTTATAGTAAAGAGCATTTTATTTCAATTATCTCCTGGAGAAAATTTTCTATATGGGCACATTTTATACAAATAAATTATTTTACAAGAATTTCACTTTAATTTTAATTTCGTTATAAACGAATTTAATGAAAACAATGAAAAGATAGCGCAATTGAAAATGCATCTTTGATTAAATTTACTTTGTGATTTGAATTTGTGCGCATTTATGTTTCAATTATTCAAATATCTCGAAGGTATTATCCTTTTTGTAAGTATTCTTTGTGCAAACCATTCAGATTGCAATTCATTGACATTACCATCAATATTGAATCAGTTTGTATGTGAATGCAAACTCACTGTGTAGGAAATGAATGTGATTTTATCGAGTAAAATGGATTTTGGTTTTCCTCTATTTGATATAAAGTTGTATTGAATATTTGGAAATATATCGTCGTATTATTATGGATTTAAAGTAAACTTAATTTTGACACCTGGTTGATTCAAAACACACACAAAGTGTAGAAAGAAAAAGGGAAACACTTCATGCACAGTGCACACTGCACATTGTTCATAAATACTAAATCGAATGAAAATATGAAATATATCGAAACACATGTGAAATCGTAACAACACGCCCGGGGATTTTTTTTTTGCGTCGATTTTTTTCCAACAAATTGTGCGCCAAAATTACACATTGTGTCAACAAAGACAGATTTTTTCATTATTATTTGTGTCACTTTTTTTTAAAAATATTTTCACCATTTTTATTTTGGCTTTAATTTTCTCATTTTTAAATTATTTTTATTTTATTTGCTTTTAATTTGATTTTTTTTCAGGGTTTTCTTTTGTTTTTTCCCCCTATTTTCTAGTAATTTTTTGTCAAGCTTAAATTCAATCTTTTTAATTCGACTTAAATGTTGCTTTTTTCCTTGATGTAATTGCTAATTTTTTTTTTTTTTATTCAAAATATGAACTTTGTCCAATTGAAATAAATTTAAAAATAATTAATTAAAATTTTCCATTAAACGTTAAATCATAATTAGAAGTGAAATTACAGCAGCCGTTATAACCAAAATCAAAAACAAGTTAAATTATAATGTCTTCTTTTTCGCCCAATTTAAAATAGAGCATCGCAAATTGATTCGTAAACTTTGCTTACACATTTGTTTGGAGTTGATTTAATGAAAAAAAAAACAACAGTGTGTTAGAAAAAGACCATAGAAAAGTTACACTTTGATTCCAGTTCTTAAAAGGAAAATGGGGAAATGCGCAAAAGTCGTTCATGTCCATTGATATAAATTATTGATAAAATCGATTGAGTTTGCAATGGTAAAACTTTTTATTTAATAAATCGTATCAATTAGTGCATTCTAGTATATATAGCTTATATAACGAAAATCCTGGGTGTTTAAATAGCTATGTTTTGACGTTGTCAAAAGGTGCCACAAATGGCAATGAGTTCACACCTCCTGTGCACAATTCTATCGAATTTCCAATCCAAATGTATTTCGAAACGGTATTTCTTATATATAAGAAATATCTGTAAATGGTTTATTGATTTAGTCTATACAGTACGGAATCATATCCGCACAGGTATATAAATACGATTGCTATGTATGTTGTTCCATAATCAGAAATTGACAATATTGCTGGAGCGTAGCAAATTAATGTTTGTTTTGATACTCATCGAAAATTTACTTGCAGACAAAATTGTGTGAGAGAGAAACGTTGAAGTTTTGTACGATGCCTGTTGAATTGTGGATCTTCAAGTTGGGCTCTTGTTATTCTTCGAACAGCCAATCAATTGGCTGTTGTTCATACACAAAATTCTCGCTCTTGCTCTCCCTCTCTCTCTCTCTCTTTCTCTCTCTCTTTCTCTCCCTCTTTCTCTTCCTTTTTCTTTCTTTCTTTCTCTCTCTTTCTCTCTTTCTCTCTCTCTCTCTCTCTCTCTCTCTCTCTCTCTCTCTCTCTCTCTCTCTTCTCTCTCTCTCTCCCTCTCTCTCTCTTTTCAATAAACAATTAAGTAATGGAAGTTTTCTTAAATGGTTTTTGCTGGTGGATAAAATTGTTAATGATTTTCCAGTATTTTATTTAGAAAGAAAATACAGAATTTTGTTATGGTAAAATGTTTTGCTGCCATTTTCCATTGAAATTTGCCATACATAAAAATAAGTTTTTCGCATGAATTTTACATTTACATCACAAAAGGTTTAATTGTCTATTTCCGTAGTCTTCGAACCAATCAAAATAGATTAGATTCTTATTTTATTCTTGACTCAACGAAAACTTTGTTTCGTTATTGTTAGTTTTTATATTTACTATTATTGAACTTTAGTTAGTTAAAACGATGCCGTTACAATCGATTCGAATAATTTTCGGGCAATAAATTTTCCACAAAAACAAAATAATAATATTGATGATAATGTGTATTTCGATGAGCAATTTTTGTCTTTCACTAGTTCAATAGTTTCAATATTTATAGTTTCTCATGGTTATCTAGTTAAATCGAGTGTATTGTGTGGATATTGAAATTCATTTGGATCTTATAACCTTCATATACTCAGACAATCATAAAACCAAATGGTTGAACACCCGGTCTCAAAATGGCTGTAATCTTAATATTTGCTTGTAAAATATTTTGCGTCGAAAAACATCAATTTTGATAAATTGACAATACCGAACATTTCGAAAAATTTTGACAACAATACGAAGCCAATAATAACAAGACTACGTAAGTAAAGATGAAGAATGAAAAATGAAGATGAAATACAACAAATCTTAATTGAAAACCACTCGAAAACACTTTTCGCTGACATCGCTAATGATATTTCATATTTTTAAACTTTAAACAATTCGTAATTTATATACAACTGAAAAGACTGAATTGACTTGATTCATGCATGTGAACAAAAAAATGAAAAATACGCACACACACACACACACATCTCTTATTCACTCACTCACACACTCACTCACTCACTCACTCACTCACTCACTCACTCACTCACTCACTCACACACAAAAGCCAATATTAGAATATTGTGTCGACCACACTGAAGAGAACACAGAATGCGCAAAATGCCAGCAAAATTGCAAAAACATCAGCCAAGTACAAATAATCAAAAGAAGCAAAAAAAAAAATTAGAAAAAAAAACGAAAAAAATCGAAAATAAAACACATTGAAAAATGATGTGAGAAAAAAATTAGAAATATTGAGGTGAAACCGAATTGACAGAAGGAGAGGAAAAATAATACTTTGATAATGATGCATATTTCACGGTCTGAATCAACTGAAATGTGATCCGTACAATGTTTTACAAGTACTTGTTTTCATTGCAATACACAACTTATATGAAGAATCAAGAATAAATACACAAACGTGAAATCGTTCTAAAACAGCGAAATTAAAGATCTAGCTTGAATGTTGTTCGTTGTAAAATTAAAAATAAAAGAAAATGAAGACGAATGAAAAGAAACGAGAGGAAAAAAGAAAAAAATAATAGAAACAGAGAGTTGATGTACATATGAGTAAAATGTATACAAACCTATTGTCGATCTTTAAAACTGATGTAACACATTATCGTACACACATGTCTAAACGCGCACTTTTCATGTAAACTCGTACGTACATTTATTTGTTCCTGCTTCTTCTTCTTCTTCTTCTTTTTCTTTTTTGTTCTCTTACATTTGGTTGAAAATGATGCGCTTCGTTCATCAAAGCGAATGAAATGGTGTGTTTTACTGTTTTGCGTTGTTCCGATGTTCACTGCGTGCTTTTTTCTCAAAATACACGGCACAAGATTACGTTTCCAACAAATACATGTGTCAACGGAGCCAATATTACACACACACACACACACACTTTTTATTTAATTTTTTTTTTTTCTTTTTTGCTTTTCAGCTTGATCGATGTTTTTAAAATTCATTTAAAAATTACATTCGACAAGCATGAATGTCTCAAAACGTACACCACCCAAGAGATATTAAATACAACAATAACAAACAAAAAATGCGCTCTCTTTCTGTTTACTTATATTTTTTTTTTTCGGTTATTCTGCATGCAAAAATTGCTCGCTCTTTTTTTTTTTGTTCTTCTCTCTCACTTTAAATAATAATTTACACGTAATTTTCGACACGTGGTTGTTTGTTCGGTCGATAGGCGCTCGTTCCCTTTGTTTTATTTTGTTTTTTTTTTTTTTTTTTTTTTTGCTGTTTTTATTCAATGGTGCGAATTCAATAAATAGCAATCAATGTTCAAGTACAATGTCAAATTGTGTAGCCAAAATATACGGCGACTACCCATTAAATTTTTCATTCATTTCACGTGTTTAAATTGAAATTATCAACATTTTTCGTTTGTAATTCAATTTGTTTTTTGTTTTTGTTTTTATTCTGTTAAATGGCCAAGAGAAACCGATAACGCTAACCAATTTTCTCTCAATTGTTCGCACGATCTAACAAAAACAATAACATCTAATTCAATCCATTAATGAAGATGTAATGTGTGCAATTGAAATTCGTGTTCATTTCCACTGCAATTTTTAATTATGCAATTAATATTCAACCAGAGAATGAGTGTGAGTGTGAGTGTGAGAGAGACGAGACAAGACGAAATGAGATGAGATGTACCGAAAGAATTATTTTCTTTCAGAGAGAAACAGATGCCCAGCCGCATTGTGCTGGGCAAATCCGTAAATGATGAATCGTTTAACGTTCCGCCCCGATTTGTTTCTTTTTTTTTTTCTCTCTCTTCGACTTAATTTGCGAACGTTTCTACTACAATTCTTTATCGGCAAAACTGTAATTACTGTAATAATTCAAATTTTTATGTCGAATTTTTGAATTTTTTTTTTCTACTCGCAAATATTATCGCATCACCATCAAATACGTTTTTATTTCATAGATTTCAGACCAGCTGTTTTGACGGTGTGTGTTCTTTTTCTCTCTCATTCAATTCGAATCTTTTTTCTTATTTTTTTTTTTTCTCACAAAACGCCACAAATACACAGAATCGCGTAAAGAAAAACTACAATTTCAATTAACCTATTTATTTTTGAGCTTGTGTCGTCTCCCGTGCGCGTATTCTCTTTTGCCTCTTGCCTTGCAGTTTCTGTTTTATTCTATTTTATTTTTATTTTATATTTTTTCATAAATAATTATTTATTCAATTATCGTAAGAAATTAGTTGTTGATTTTAACACGCCACATTAGCATTAAGCATGGTCATATTGTTTCTTGTAAATATCTGGATTGTGTAATCTGCACGTTTTCACTACTAGCATATCGGCTGCGCGCTCTTTTTTTTGTTTTTTTTTTTCTTTATAAAATGAATTGAAAATTCACACAATCGATTTTCGTAAATAATCACGAAATGAAATTCGGAATTGAAGAATTTTTTTGTCTTTTTTTTTCTATTTGGTTCGTGATCGAAATGAAAGCGAATTCTTGCACATTAATTATCAAATCAAAAATTTGCCGACAAAAAGAAACAAACAAATAATTAACGAAAAAAAAGTAAACTAAACAAATCAAGTCAAGTCAGTTTCGTTTTTTTGTTTTTTTTTTTTTTTCAACTTTTTTTTTCTTGCTCTTTGTACAAAAATCTTTTGTTGTACAAAAATGTATTGTGATTTCTTTGCATTTAAAAAATTGTCTTTGCTTCAATGAAATGTGATATATTGCAATTTTGCGCGCGTTCTATTCATTTCCACGTTTTCAGTGTTATAAACGATTTATTTGTGCGAAAATATGAAAGAGAAAGTGCACGCAAAATGTTAAATGTGTGCTTAACCGGCGAATGTATACAACAGACTGAATTTAGAATGTGCTTCAACTGACTGACTGACACGCTCAGAAAAACCCCAGCACAGAATCGACCGAACATTGAAACATGTACAACGACAGTGGAAAAAACATTTGAAATATCGAAAACGATAACACAATCAGACGCGCGACTACAACAGCAACATCGACAGTACACCAGTACCATGCAATGAAGCAACGACAGCAATAGCAACAGCAGCAGCACAACGATGGAAAACACGACATATTCACAACAATAATTCCGTGCTGTTTCGTTTGCTCTTTATGATACTGTAGCGTGCACGCTATACATTCACAATCCGAATGGAAATATTGCTTTTCCACCCCATATAGAAAACGCGCTCAGGGCTCTCTCCCTCTCTCTCTCTCTCTCGCGCTCTCTCTCTCTCTCTCTCTCTCTCTCTCTCTCTTTGTCTCTCTCTTTGTCTTTCGCAGTGGATGCGACACACCGTCAAAACACACATTCAACCAGTAGAATATTCTATAGAATGAGTTTTTTTAGGCTTTTGCTAAGCTCCTTTGTGTATTTGTACGTTTTGGGAAAACAAGCGACATGCGTTCAGCGCATTTGTATTGAGGCTCGTCTTTTGATTTCATTTCTGTTGCTGTCGCTTTCGCTGTTGGTAGTGATGATGTTTTTTCCGTTTTTTTTTTCTTCTTCTTCTTCTTCTTCTTCTCTTCATTCTGCTGCATTTTCATATTGCTCTAACAGTGCCGATGATAATGATTATGACACTCCCGAATGGATTCAGTTGTGAAGTTACCGAATATTATTTGTGTTGTGCACGCTTTTACGGTACATCACATTGTAAGCCGATGCACAATCAAATACACATGCAACATGTCATCTGTTATATTCAGCGTAACATGATCAATTGTTACATGTTACATAACATAAACAGCTGTTTGTTGAATCCTCACAGAAAGTTGAATGGATTTGTGGATATTCTGAGAATGAGAAACTTCAATGTTTAAAAATTCATTCGAATTTTTGTATTTTTGGTTCTTTTTTCTTTTTCTTTTTGTCTTGGTTGAGAGAAGATAATGCAATTCGCAAACAAATCATTTTTATATAAGCGCTTTTATAATGGCAAATATTGAATAAACTTTGTTGAACATCGACGACGTGCTTCAACCACATTTTAACCATGCATTTCATAATGTTTTATTTAATTTAATGGCGATGAACTCGTCTCTTTGAAAATAAATATTTTTTTTTGGCATGCCATCAGACCCCTCTCATTCAAATTTATCAAAAGATTACACTCACGCAATCTACTTGAATTTATCAATGCCAATTGTTCTTTTTCAAATAACACTGACATTTAAATACAGATGAATCATTAACTAAAAACACTTTCTTTTCGAATTCAAAATTTCTTAAGTATTTGTTCAATGTTCACAACATTTTTTTCATTGAAGAAAATCAAAGAAATTTCATTATGAAAGAAAAACCAACACGCTCCACTTATACAAAGCTTTTACTTTGCTATTTTTCAAATCGAATTTGCACGATGGAGCAATTTTTGTGTAACAAACACTTGCTAATTTTGCATTATTTTCCTTTTTTCTTTTCATGAATAAAAAACAATCAAATGATTCGAATTTAGTTTTTAGATCTCTTCGTCTTTTGAAGGCATTTTTTCACTACTTCAATATTTCGAAAGCATATCTAAAAAAGGCTAATTTGTATTGATCGAAACAAATAGTAGTCAGAAGAAGCAAAGTCCTGAATAGTATGCAGGCTCATCAAGGCAACCCGAACGGTGTACCTCCATTTTGTTTTGAGAGGTCTTTGGTACGATGTTTGTGCCAGGCACTGTCGTCATGAAATAACTTTGTAGTTTTTTTTTTTCGTTATTGCTGATCGTTTTTAGTTCAATGCACCAGCCAAATTGCATCCCCAAACACAAAACTCGATAAAAATTGACTTTTTTGAAATTTCGTCAGTTCTGTATTCATTTTTATTCTCATGAGTTTTGAAGCTGGATTTTTCAGTTTAAACAAATAAATCAAAAGTTTGTGATCTGAAAATACAGTAAATTTTTGCCCAAAAACATAATGTCGAAATATTTTTAGCGCGAAATTATCCTTTTCTATTATTGCCATGTTCAACTCTTTCTTTATGAAAGTTTTTTTAAATATAAATGCTATCGGTGTGTCATCGTCATTCAATTGACTAATGATGATGAGCTTCACAGCCCAGATTGTTTGCGTGATTTTGAATTTTCTTCTGAAGTTCGATTGGGCTAATATTGGTATGGTCATTAAATTGGATTTAATCTGCCTTAAAATGGAACCATTTAAATTTGAAATGGAACTTATGTGTAAAAAAAACAAAATTATTAACACGCTCCACTCAGAGTATTTTTGCTTCAATTCATATTTGTACGAATGGAGCCTAGAAACGATAATAAACATGTTTAAACTTTTAACAGAAAGAATGCAATATGCTTATGATGAAATAATGTTGTTTAGGTCAATAGTGCAATTTGACCTAAATGTGTCATACGCATCGCTTAGTAATGATATAATGTTAGAGAGAATCTTCCGTTTCGGAAATGTATAAATTTTAATTCAATACAAAATGTCCCCTTCAACATTTACAATTACTTTGTATTTTTATTGACCATTTACTATTCAACAAATCAAATACCAATGCTCGTGGAATATTTCATTGCTTATTAAAACATCCGATTAATGTCTTATAAATACAAGCAAAATCTATAATTTTGCATTGCTTGTTCAATAATCAAACAACAAAGAATAATAACGATCCATTACATTATTAAATCGATTTATTATTTCAAAAAAAAAAAAAAAAAAAGAAAAAAACCTCAGAAACGAACTTGATTTTAGTGCTGCGTTGGTAACAATAGAGATTGGTAAACAGTTTAATCATAACTGTTCGTGAAAAAGTGAAATTTCCATATTTTAAAGTGATTGGATTAGATTGCATCAATTGAAAAAAAAAAATGCAGGTAAAACATCGATGGCAATCAAAACATTTTTTACACAAAATCTGTCGCACAATTTCGATATAAATAAAGATTAAAATACACTTTACAGCCGTCTTATGTTATTTTAATACTATTGCTATACGTAACCATATTTGGGGTGAAAGATGCAATTTCAAGTGATGAAGAAGACACAGAAATTGAATTTCGCACAGGCACACCGCACACAGAACCAAACGGTTTGTATAATTTTATTGTATGACGTTGAACCTAAATATTAAAAATGAAATCGAAAGTGCACTTTGAAAACAATCTACTTTCAATTAGGATAATAAAATTAAATTAGAAAAAAAAAAAACAATAACATGAAATTACACATAAAATGTTTCGCCTATAAAGTTTTTAATCAAAAACATTTTGAAATTTATTTAATTTTGTGGTAGCTCCTTTTGTGAGAAATAAAAATGTTCCGGTTATACGTAACAACGATATGGAGACAGCTGAAACACATCATTTACGTCGACGCATACAAAAGATAAATCGAAGACTTGGTAAATGAAATTTTAAATTGAAGAAAATGGAAATGAAGAAAAAATAATGGAAATTAGTGAATCAGTCGATAATGTTCATGATATAATATTAAATTATCAATTATAATTCATAGTTTGTTTTCAGAATTTAAAAAAAAAATTATTGTAAAAATGAGACTTAATATATAAAATTGTGGTTCGATTTTCTGCAGGATTTCCTTTATTTTCTGGATTTTCTGGATTTTCATCGTACAATCCGTTGTTCAGTATGTTGGGCTTCTTTGGATAAAACATTTGACTATAAATTACATTTAATGTAACCAATGCTCATCATCCCATGGATTTATTCAGTTTTTCCAATTTAGAGATTATAGCTCAGAGTCATAGATTATTAGCAAAGATTTATTTATATTTTTTCCAACAAAATAAAAGCAAATGATGCATGGAAATTTGTGCAATTTTGATTTTTCTTTATAAATTTGTTTTTGTTTTTTTTTTTTTTTTTATTGGCATATTTATTCGTCGTAGAAATATTTTGAGTTCAATCAAACGAAACTGCATCTGCAAAATGAATCGAAATCAAGCCGGTTTTACTTTCAATGAAACATCATCATGAAGAGATTGGAAATCCATTTTACTAAAGGCATTTAATGCTTTTGAAAACATTGATGAACATTTGATGCATTCAATGCAATCGACATTTCGCTCAACTCATTACATCTTTGAGCATTTAATGTATAATAAACATTGTATATCAATGCATTTGTTCATGTTGAAGGAAACAAATCGTGTTTTTCATGATTGCTGCAAATTACAATTTGTGTTTGATTAGCAAACGATGAGCATTAATGCTCAGAATTGTGAATTAAAAATTATAAGCGGAAGTATTGAGATGTGCCATGGACAGTGGTTATCTTGAGTTTATGCACATGACGAGGTAAGTGAGAGTAATTGAATATTCATTGAATATTTAATTGTGACACGCGATGCGTCATGTAAACCATCATGATAACTATTTGCTTTCTTTCTGTTGACTTGGTTTGGCATGATAACCCATGTACAAAATGCAAGATCATTTTGTATGTTCGTTGAAACTTTTCATGTATTCACGCGGATCGTTTAACGGAAATACTAACATTGTAAACGAGCACAGTGCTTGTGTTGAAAACAAATGTCTCAAAAATTACGCGCAAGGCTTGATAATAATAAATTTGCCAATCACTGTAATTATATATTGTTCCATGTCTTTTGTTGTCGTTCATAAATGCCGATGAATCGTTGTTGTTGTTTTTTTTTTCCATCATTTTTCTTTTCTTTCATTACACGAACGGAATTATTGTATACTTGTTCGTGTAAAATATGTTGCAGCTCAAAGCGGCAAATGTTAATTATGACTAAGCTATGTGATCGGCCAATGTGAAGAGAAATATTACTTGAATGCGATCGAACGTTCAAGTTCAATATGCAAGTTCAACCATAGTGATTTGTTTATACGTCATTCAAATCATGTTGCAATTTTGCTACTCTCACCGCTCTAAATTTGATTAGATGCTAATGATAAATAAATGAATGTTGTTTATGCACACATTTGCCATCGAAACATGGAAAAATTACCATTCAACGTCAAATTGGTCAAATCGATTACACAAAACGTCTTTTGCCGCACAATTTTTATCGGTTACTTGCTTACGCTTTTATTCATTGACTCACGTTTCTTTCTTTCTTACTCTGACACTTCTTCTATTTCTATATTTCCCTCTTTTTTCACTTTTTCTTTCTTCATCTCTCCCTTTCTCTCTCTCTCTCTCTCTCTCTCTCTCTCTTTTCTCTCTCTCTTTTTTTTTCTTTCTTTCTTTCTCTCTCTCTATTTCTTTTTCTCTTTCTCACTTTTGCTCTTTCTTCTACAACTTACTCTTTACTATGTTGTTTACGCCTTGCTTCTGAAACTTGCTTACTTTTTGCCTTATAAAATTGTATACAAATCATCAAATGATTTCACGCTCATTCTCGTGAATTATGCAGACCAGATTATCTCATCAATTGAGGTGATACCGACGTAAGCAAATGATTGAAGTGAATAGAAATGCAAAAATGTGATCGCGTCACATGAAATGAAAGTGAAATTGACTTTTCCTTTGATTGAAACAATATTTCTACTTTTGCAATTGATTTGTTCACATAATCAGTTTGAAATTAAAAAAAAATGTGTGTAACGTCAATTGTTAAACCGAATAATGTCTTATGTCAAAATATGATGTTTTTAAAATTCTAAAAACCAATAAATTCATTTGCATAATTTAGACTTATGTCATTTTTGTTCGTCTTCGACAACGATGTTATTTAAATGCCATTTCCTCTTGAATTACTTGAGTATTCGAAAAATTCAATTGAATTTTTGTCAAACTTTATTGAATCGAAACGAAATGAAAACAAAATGGTAAGTATTTTGAAATTAAAATAGCTGATGTTCAAAGCGATCCAATGTAAACAATATTGTGATGTTGAAAAAAGTGTATAATTTATAAGTTCAGTTAATGTGGCAATGTCCTCTAATGTTGCTTGAAAATGACATTTTTTTTTCTTGTTTTTTTTTTTCTTGCGTGAAACATATGATCTGGTTTTTTTAAGCTTCTGGCTCCAATTATCCCTACTCAATTGAAATCGATTAAAGATCGAATTGGTAGGTCGTCGTGTAAACGATATCGAGCATTTGAAAAGAGAAAAGATGTGTGGCAAGTAAAAATAACGAATCGGCCAAGTTGAATGCATGTTTTGCCAACGCATTCAAGACCGGACTATCAACATTTCATATGAGCAGAATCGACTTTTTTATTTATTTTTTTTTTTTTTTTTTTGCTTCTCTTCGTGCTCTCGTGTAATGCTTTCCGTTGAATTTATGGTGGTCATTCACATTTTTATCGATTCAGATGAAAATGCTGCGCCAGAAAGAGTCAGAACTAGATGAAGAGTTGCGTTACTCCGACGGGATCTACGTTTCATTGATATTCATTTGAAAAAAAAAAAAAAAAAAAAAGAAAAAAGTTTGTAATAATTTTATGGGCAGAAATACAAGTCAGCGACTGCAATTCAAACGAACATCCACACCATCCTCAAAATGAATCAGATCAGTTCGGTTAATATAAAAACATAAACAGCCATTCAACTGTTGGACAGTTCATAAAAATCGGTATTAGTTGAAACATCAACAACATTCACCCACAAGATTTTCAACAAATTCGGGATTTGGACGGGATTTTTTTTTACAAATTGCCGTTTAATTGTCATTGAGTACACACAATAGTGAAAAGACTGTATTTTAGCGACGACAAAAGACAAAAAAGAAAAAAAAAAAAAAATAACGAAAGAATACTGTAAAATGTATAAGGTGATACAAATTTGTTTGCTTTTAGTGTTTTTCATTATCAGTTTGCTTTATGTGATGGTTAATTTTTGTGCTTTCTATAGATTTTCACCATATTTATTGCTGTTATCATAACATCATGTCTAGCACAACGGTCACTTCGATTTCGGAATAAAAGTAAATACACAAACTCAATTCACATTTTATTGCCATTGAACAATTACAATTTATTTGAGCTGAAATGAGTTGGTGAAATTTTTTTAATTTGTGACACAATTTGTTTTTTTTCGTTTTTTTGTTTTTTTTTTTTTTTTTTTTTTTTTTTTGAAATGAAATCTTTTACAAGTGAGAATGTGATTTTTTCTATTTGTGCAGGAATTCCATATGAAGATGATGATTACCGTGACAATAATGGTGATTATGATGATGATCGTCCAAATGATTTGAATAATATGCGACCATATGATCATCACGGTGGCGGGCGTTATAATCAATTACATGATATGAATCGACAAACACAGTTTGATGTTGGTGGTGGACGAGATCCACCGGTGGAATATGGATTTAGAGGCTTTCAATCAGCGAGACCATTATCAAATCAATTGCAATCACAACAACCATTACCACAACCACATTCACAGCCCCAACTTCAAGCACAACAATTACAACAAGGTCCAGCTCAGGCTCAACCTCCACTTGGTGGTGCCTATGATGGTCGGGCTGGTGCATTTGGTTATAATCCATATGGCCATTATACTTACAATCCGTACGGTTATCGTCCCGGATATTATGGATGGAATAGACCGGCACAAACCGCCGATCCATGGCGAGGAAACTCTCTGGGCATTTTAAATCCATTTAATTTACTTGGATTAGGCGGTGCCGGCAGTTATCGACCATGGTGGAGCAGCACTCGATTTCCATTCGGATTATTCTAATACCAAAAATTCAATTTCTTGATGCAATATAAACAATCTGTAGATAAATTAATGAATAAAATACGATGCGATGATTTTAAGAATAGATCGTTCTATCTTCGTTTTTATCTCTTTTTTCTTTCTCTTTCTCTTTCACTATCCATCACTTTTACTCATTTTCTCTTTCTGTTCACCTTCTCTCACTTTCTTTCACCTTTTCCATCTTTCTATCTATATTCTCTATCTATCTCTCGTATGCTTTCTCTCTCTCTCTCTCTCTCTCTCTCTCTCTCTTTCTCTCTAAATCGCTTCTTCTTTCTCTTTTCAACTCTTTATCTATGATTCCAACATCAATGCTATCATGATAACAACAGTTCTCGTCTTCGACTTTCTCCAAGTATGCCAACGCTATCGAAGCGTTTAGCAAACAAAAGATACAAAACAATCATTAATCAGGTAATGTCTGCAAAATCAAATTATACAACTAATTTGTTATAGATTCAATTAAATACAATAAACAAGCATTAATATCAGAAATAAATCATGAATGAATACGTCCATTGAAGATAATAAATAAAAAATAAAAAATGCTCACTTTTCACTTCTTTTTGGTTTTGAAAATTTATCGCTTTTTTATTCAAGAGATTTGTTTTCGTTATTTTTTCTTATTTTTATTTTTTATTACAAACAACTCATTACATTATATATTGGTACAATTTCGAAACGAATCATTTTCCTTTCTACACGAAAAAATTGCGTTCTATAAATTAGTTGTCTTAATTATAAATTTAATTTTTCTTTTCTGATATATTTCTCTCGATTGTTTCTCATTTTCCTCAGACAATTTACACTAAAACAAATAATAATTAATGAAAACGATGAATATATGTTATGCTTAATAAATAATATCATCGTAAGCCCTTGGTCCGCCTTGATCTTCGGACGGTCGCCTGAGAATTCAAATGGAAATAAATAATAAAAAAAAAAAGAAAAAGAAAAGAGAATTATTTAGTCTAACAATAAGTTACAATTTGATTGAGGAATGTTATCAAGTCTTGTTAATTGAGACAATATATGCATTATGATTTCACAGTTTTTCAACACTGATTTTGCTTGTGTATGTGACTTTGAAAGTGTAAGTGTGCCTGTGTTTTGCATTAAAATCAGAGTTCATCGTTTTTCACACGTTTTTCTTCGCTTTGATCATTTTTTTGCTGAATTGAATCTTTTTCACTTTCGCCGATATCAATGTGATTATTCGAATCGATCTCTTGATCGTATATCGATTGAATTTCTTCATACGGTGGCACCGAATCAATGGTAATTTTTACTTTCTGCGATGGAACATTTGATTCAATCGATGACAATGATGATTCATCCATTTCAATTGAATTCGATGAAACAGATGATGATGATGATGATGATGCGTCATTTGTTTCCATTTGGTTTTTGTCATGCGCATTAAATGTAACTGTATCTGTATCGGTTTCACTAAAAATTGTATGTTCGTGTTCTGTGTCTGGATGTTCATTATTACTCGATGGATCTGGGCTTGTTAAAATTATTCGTGCTCCTGACGCCATTCTATGCCATGGAAATATTGACGGAAATGGTTTTTTTTGTTTTGAATATTTTGTTTGTTTTTTCTTTCAATCGAATTTTAGTTGACAATGGTGGACAAAAAAAAAAACATTTTGCAGTCTTTAAAAGTGTTAAAAACTAAGCGATAGAAAGAGAAGCGAAGTGTTTCGATGAATCAGACAAAGCGAAGACATCGAGGAGCACAACTAAATTTCATTTAAAAGCAAAACTAATAGCAAATTTTTTTTTTTTTTTTATTTTTTTTTAGGAAAATAGAATTTGCATTAACTCACCTGTCACCATTCGCTTCATAGTTGGCTTCAACATTAAGACCTCTAGGTTTTCGAAAATCGCATTGCAATGCAAATGCTGCATCACCAGGCGTTACCAATTCTGGATCATTTTGTACAATTATCGTATTTGTAAAAATATTTCCATCATATTTTGTACTGCATTGATCAAATGTAAAACGCATTGAAAGATTTCGTGTACCGCGACCTTTTTTCGATTGCACAAAGCATGGGGAACTGGTTTGATCATAAAAATTGCCTTTGGTATACATTACGCCAGTAAAATCCGAATCCGTTTCCAATTTGACAAACATTGAATTTGAGCCACATTTTAAATGCACATTTTGGATACCCTGCGTTGACGGTGCTATATGAAATAGATCACCAACATCTTGTTTCCATATTTCTGTAAAATGTTTAAAAACAAATTTGAATTTAATGGATGGATTCATTTTGACTTTGGATAATTAACATGGAGATTTTTTTTTTTTTTTTTTTGGAATTTTTTTCTTTTTTTTTAACTTTTTTAAATTTTTTTTTCAACTTTTTCTCAATCCTATGCTTTCATCACACAAGTTTCCATCAAAATAATCAAATTGCCACACAAAATTACAGAGAAAAAAAAAACACAAATTGTCTCGCCTTTTTTAAATTTATTTGTTGCATTCCGACCACCAGCACCAAGTCGTTTCGTGCGTCGATTTTGTTTTACTGCATCAGCATTGATCAAATGAATAATAAAAAATATAATTATACAAATATTTAGCACGTATTTTAACATCGTGTAATTCTTTGCACTATTTTTTCATGCGATTCAAATGAAAAACAAAGCAAAATGGACAAAAAAAAAAAATCTAATCTGTTGAAATGGTAACAATTGACGTCGAACAAATATGATACAATTGATGATTGAACGCAAACTGTACGAAATCAAAATCGACGATCAACTGATTACAAGTGGCGAATACAGAGCTCAAATAAACGATTCCCACTCAACTCACGGTTCTCAAGCAACTGAGCACAATAAATGAAGAAAAAAAAAAGAGCATCGAATTGAAATATGAAAATGAATAGAAAAAAAAAATAAAACTGAAAGAGGAACAAACAACGAACCTGCTGTTTCATCCATCTTTGCAAAGTAAACGCACATTTGTTTTGCTCTCTTTTTAACGCATTTATAAAAATATAGTCACGCACACATACAAATACATTGAGACGTGAAATGTTATAAAAAAAAAAATAAAGAGGAAGAATCGCAACGAAAATCACATTTACATCGACGCAAGCACTTACACAATAGCATTGAATATCCGAATTTCTTTGGCCGTTTATCTAGAAGCACGAGCGAGCTACTCGAACTTTTTTCTGTATACACAAGCGATTCATGTGCAAATGAAGTGAAAGAGAGGTGATGAATGATGGTAGGGAAGAAGAAAGAAATAGAGGGATAGATAGATAGAGAGACCGGCGGAGAAAGAAAGAAAGACAAATAATCGTCAGTCAATCGCAGATCGTCATTATACTGCGTTGTTATTCATAGCACTAGCATTATGCTGGAGGTTTTTTTTTCTTTTTCTATATGCAATTGATGCTGGTGCATGTGACGGAATTAAGCAATAATTTTGTTCATTTAAAGATTACCTAATCGTTGTTATCGGCATGTATCATGTTATTTAAACATAAAAAAATATCAACATAATACACGATGATGAAAAGTAGCAAATGGCTCGTATTGGTTTTCCATTTTTCAATTGGCATATGCCACATTTGGTTTCATTTGATTGTATTCGGTTATCGGTTTTAACTGTTTTGTGTCGCTAAATTCATATTTACCATTTATTAATATATTTTGTTTGCATATCATATACACAAACTTGCATATTGTTTCAAAATGAAAAAAATAGAAACACAAGAAATCCATCTCATTTTACGATAATATTCATTTGAAAAACGAAATTACATTTTCATTGCATTAGGTAGTTAACCTTTTCCATTTGCCCATTTTGCCAATGCTAAACGAAATCTAGTCAACGTTAACGCATCAAAACCAGTAACTTAACATCCATAAATAATGTGTACAAAACAAATCACAATGTAATAAAACAAGCATTTCAGCTCACTACGTGCTTACTTACGCTTTTTGTTTCCATTTCACGGCACAAAAATATAAAACAATCATTTCGGTTTTCGTGTTTTTTTTTTTTTTCTTCTTGTTTTTCTTAAGTGAGCCTAAGCTCATGAGTCGCATATTGCATTTGTATGTGCAATGTACATCGAATATAATTGGTTTCGTTCATGTGATCACGCATAATCAGAAGACTACATTTCTTTTTCCTTTTTCTATTAATTGCCCGCTTCATTTCCATTTTACAATCGACTGAGAGCAAAACAAAAAAAAAAAAAAAAGAAAAAAAAAAATTAGAAATTCCGTTGTTGTTTGCAACCATGTTCATTGCACCTGAACATTGTTTTCAGTTGATGACGGTCAAGATAGAAAGAAAAGGGAAAGAAAAGAGATAAAATGCGATGTGAGCAAGAGAAATAGAGTGAGAGAAACAGGGAGTTCATGAAGCTGAATGAGGAAAAGTGAAAAAAAAAAAAATAAGAAAAAACTTGATTCGTTTTTGATTTGAAGTGATTTATGATGTATTTACAGTGCAAAATAGAATGATGAATGATATTTTCAAAATAATCGAACGCCATTGGCAATGGAATGGAGTTTGTTTTTTTTTTCAAACGAAAGTCGAATAAATTGAAAAATCAGTTTGTTTGAAATAACATACAATTTATGTCAAATCAAACAAAAATTTCGTTCTTCAAACGAATCTACTTTTCATAAAAAAAAGAACAGCTAAGAAAAAAACAAACAGCAACGATTGCGTGTTTTGTTTGTTGTTCGCACCCATCAACGCATTACAAAAGCGTCGCAAGAAAACCACGACGCTCCGCGCCTAACACACTATAAATCGTTGTGTACGTATATTGTTGTTCCGTATATTGTTCAAACAAGTGAAGACAAGAAAGTTCAATAACCTGCTCAACGAGTTACGACATACACACGTCTTTTTCATTTTTTTCTTTCTCTTTCTTCTTGTCGCTTCTTTAACATTTGTTTTTGTGAACATTTTTCAAGGTTATGGCTGGATGAATTACAAATTCATCGTTTTACTGTTACATTTCTTTTTATTTTTCATTTCTGTTTCTATGTTGCTTAAAATTCTGCTTCTTTACAGTTTCAACAATTTTTTTTTCAACCGAATTCAAAACGAAAGAATTTCATGGAATTTAAAAGAATGTACATTTTGCTCTTGCCATTAAAATTAATAATGAGAAAGTTTTAAGTTTATCTTGTTAAGTTGTCTCGTTAAAGTCGTGCTTGCTATTTAATGAGCAATGAGGAAGTGCACATTTGTTAATGTTGTTTCCGTACACCAAATCGATTTTTTCAAATAAAATCAGGTCTTAAGGCAATTCAAAAGGCGGATGTCAATGCATCGTTGTTTGCTCCCACTGAACTCACAATCGCTAATCGGATTTGTGGCTTCACAACAACAACAACAACAATAATAGAGGCAGTAGCAGCTGCAGATGCAATTGTGCAATCGACTCATCGCAAAGTGAAATTCCGGCAAAAGATCCATGGCTATTGAAAACAAAAGTGCATTGTATTCTCTCCATTGCGCGTTCATTTCTTCATGTTTTTTTTTTTCTCATACAAACGTAAACAGAGCACGCGCACTATTTTTTGACGTTGAAATGGAAATCAGTAGGGTAAAATGGCATGAACTAGTTTTCGAATGCAATTCTGCCATAATTCAATTGAAAAGTTGCCCGGAAATAATCACAATATGTTTCTTTCTGTCTTTCTTTCTTTATTTCTTTCTTTTTTTCTTTCTTTCTCTCCGTCTGTCTGTCTGTCTGTTTGAATTGATTGTTTTTGTTTCGCAAGAAAAGTTCACACACAAACACGTTGTCAGTTCAATGGTAAGAAAATGGTTCGGAAACCAATCAAATGTAGATAGAGTTTTGTTTTCCAGTTGGATTGGTATTCAAGAAGGATTTCGCATGTTTATCAATTTGATTTCCTTCAATCCAATTAAATTTTTCTATATTTGTTTTTAGTTTAATATCTGCTATGGAGCCAATTCACACATTCAATTGAATCGCAAGCGAACAATTGAAAATTCATTTGAGCCGCATATTTGGGTCGGTGGCTGGTTTTGGTTTCATGCCTATGCATATCCATTATCTAATGCTCAATGTTTATCGTTCCGCATCAATGAGTATTTTCAATTTTTTTTTTTCTTTCTTTTTTTGTGCAATTCAATTTGATTTGCACATAACATTAGTTTGTATTTTTATGAATTGCTTATCGACGTATGTTAATAATAAAATAGTTACATCACTCATATTTGATCCAGTTTTAGTTCCATTTAATCTCTTGTGTATCTGGGTCGGTGAGATATTGTTCACTTTTTTGTACCGTAGTGAATTCTTTTTTTTTTTCAAATTTTTTTTGTTTTAATTTGCGCTGTAAAAATTAAAATCAATATTTTCATTGAATTAACAAAAACATATTCAAATTAAAACACTTCTCTGTTTCTTTTTTGTTTTTAAATATTTTAATTCAAAAAGACAATTTTGTTAGAAACGTTGAAATGTAATGCTTCAAATTAAAAAACGATGGAAATGATCAACGTTAAAAGTAATTTATAAGTCACAAGATATTAATGAATGACATGGATTTTGATAAAACTTTGCCAAATCTCTCTCTTTCTTTCTCTTTTTCTCTCTCTCTCTCTCTCTTTCTCTCTCTCTCTCTCTCTCTCTCTCTCTCTCTCTCTCTCTCTATATCTCACTTTCTTTCTCTTACTTCCCTTTCTTTCTTCGTCTGTTTCGTTGAGATTAGTCTATAAA
The DNA here is from genome assembly GCA_029041755.1 of Resseliella maxima. Lineage (NCBI taxonomy): Eukaryota > Metazoa > Arthropoda > Insecta > Diptera > Cecidomyiidae > Resseliella > Resseliella maxima. The sequence goes on along the minus strand of JAQOWM010000671.1, from coordinate 1,117,168 downwards.
GGTGATGATAACGAAATAATTACATCATCTACATTTCGTTTGCTATATCAGTTTGTCTGACTCAATTTGTTGATTGTGATAATTTGAAATGTAAATAGATATGCATTTTTTTTTTTTAGAAAATGCTATGGATTTGTTATTTTTGTTGGTGTATTCCATGTTTGAATTTTGGCTGAACCCCACATTGAAAAAATGATAGTCTTGGATATGTGAACTACAAATGTCAGCCAAAATACAATGCGCCATTCTGACAAATATGCCTGTATGATATAAAGAAAATTAAAATGAATAAAAATGTTCATACTTACGGTAAAAATTTGAAAAAATTTACATGAGGTGTTAAAATTCCGACAATAAGTGGGGCAAGTAGACTGGAAATTGCTGATACTGTGTTCACAATGCCAATAAGAGGCCCAATGTAGTTTGGTCCCAGATCAAACATATTCAGAATAGTTCCAGCTGCATTAAAACCTTGACCGGCAATTGAAATAGTCAAAAAGGTCACTACAAGCAATTCATCACAACCCGCATAAGATGCGGCCATCACAAATATCGATGGAATTATAGAAGCTGAAAATTGAATGATTAAAATATCAATATTCTCGATAACATCAATTGAAACCAAGTTTCATTAATTATGTTAATATTTGTTGTTTAAATACATACATAAGGCAGCAAATAGCTTCCGAACTGTAGTAAGCGTGATGCCCTTTTTTTCATGCATCCAATCGGCAACAAATCCAGTCATAATGGACAAAATAATATTTGCGATTCGTGGTATCGACGAATAAACTGCGTTCTTTTTTATTGAAATATGCAAAACATCATTCAAATATTTTGGCAATTCTGTATTGACCACTGAATATGCCCAATTGTATGAACCCTTGAATAAAATTGTTTTTTTTTTGAGATTTTGAAGAGAATTGAAATGATTATAATCATATTATCACAAATCATTTTATCACAAATGATAAAAAAATTGAAAAAAAAAAAAAAATTGAGAAAAAGTTGAAAATTTACCGAACACACAATCAATACAATAACCGGAATATTTGTAAGTATAGCTTTCCATGGTGTCGGAGGTAGATCTTGCCGGTTCGATTCCAAAACTTCCTTTGATTTTTCAATCAAAAAAACTTTTTCTTTTTCACTAATCCAAGGATGAATCTCTGGTTTCTCATAACACAGAAAAACCTGAAAAATACATATTTCGTATTTCATATTTCAATCGAAAGGATAATGCAATATGCAGTTTGAGTCAAGCACGTTAATTTTCCTTACAAATGCAATACACCAAATTAAGGTTGCAACACTCATAACATAGAATACAATATCCCAACGACCAGTTGCATGAATTATAATACCAGTGAAATATGACGAAATGAATGTGCCAGCCTAAAAAAAGTCAAAAAAACGATTTCATTATCAATCGAAATCAAAATTGTTAAAAATAAAATTGAAATTTCCTAACAGCGATTCCAGAACTAATAAGAGACAAAATACGAGTCCGTTGTTCTATAGGAAACCATGCAACTGCAAAAACCGATACTGCCGGATGAAATGGACCTAGTAAAGCTCCAAGCAAAATTCGTGTTGTCATCAATCCGTACGCTTCGCCTGAAAGGAAATTTTGTTTGAATAGAAATTTGTAATGTTTGAATGTTAAAATGCACACAAATTTCATAGTATTACCATACATAACGGCCAATGGAGTTACAGCGACAACAACTGCTGATAAAAATGTAGTAACTAATAATACCATCTTTCCGCCGAACTTTTGTGACAGAATGCCTCCAGGAATCTCTGTTAAAATATAACCATAATAAAATGATGACAAAATTATGCCTTGCAATTCCTGTGACCAATGGAAACGATTGCTACTGCCATCAACTTCATTCTAGTTGTAAAACAAATGAAAATAAATTAAATTCTATGTTGATTGTTTTGAATTTTCATTTTAAAATTAAACGAACCGAACTTATTGTTTCATTCTTCAAATTATCCGTAGTTGGACAGATCAATTCACCATTCGGAACATTTGTATTATTGTTGGAATTATTATTCGTGTTTGCATCCAAATTGGGAATATAAACCATCTGAATCAATACAAGAGAAAAGCTTATGCGAAGTGAAAAAAAAATACCCATAGCGAGAAACATCATCGTCGCCAAAATATATCTCTGTTGAACTGAAATTTTTTAAATGTGATAACAAATGTCATTGAAAACAAAAACAACAAAAATATCTTTACCCATTTTGATGGAGCCTTTACTAACGACGTTCACTCAACGAATTTAAAAAAACAAATAATACGATTTATCAGTTTTTATTCCTTTTCCCAGCTTAACATTTAAATTTCAATCACAAAATTTATTACATAATCATTCTTTATTGAAATGAGATGAGATTAAACAGCTCGAAATAGTCATCGAAATGTTGTTAAATTTGAAACACTTTTTCAACACAAAAATCTTATCAAAAATTTACCAAAATAATTGTCTTCTTTGCTTAGGCTTGAAGTAAAATTATATTTGAATATTTTAATAACACCCAATTAAAGATAACACGTTATTCGATTAAAAATAGATTGATTAAAATTCCTAAATTGTTGGTGAGTTCCATTTTTGTGTGTTTGCACTGCCGAATGTCATAAAAATCACCGTTTCCGACATGTGTAGTATAAAAGTAATCCAAAATACCATGCGCCACTCCGATAATAAAGCCTGTTTAATAAAAAATGTATAAATATTTATTGAGGGGCTCGGGAGGGGCTCGAATGAAAAGCAAAATATCTAGATAATCTCAATTTCGATTTTACTATTTTTATCAAACTTACATTCGGAGTTAAAATCCCTGCAATGTACGGCGCAGAAATGCCAACAATTGTGGCAAGACTATTAATTATTGCATTTAAAGGCGCAACATAATTTGGACTCAAATCAAATAAATTGATGGCAGCCCCAGCCGAATTAAATCCATGTGCCGAAATTGAGATGGTTAAAAAAATCACAGCAAGTAATTCATCACAGCCAGCATATGAAGCGAACATTAAAAACGTTGCCGGTATGATCGAAGCTGCAATTGTTTACAATTGAATTATTAGTCATTCGAACGCGAGACACGACGACAATTTACGTGTGCAAATTCAATGTGCAAATAACACACTGGCGAACTGTGCTCACACATTGACGGGATGTGCTTACACTCTAACGAGCTGTGTTTATACCAGTGGTCGCCAACGGGGGCAAAATATTGATCCGAACCCCGACCGAAATTGTTTAAATTTACCCGAATCAGACCGAGAATTTTTGGGTTGGGTCGGTTCGTGACTAATCGGTTGGATCAGAGTTTAGATATCTGATATCGAAAAATCTGTAAAACTTCAAAAATCTAAACACTTTTAGTCGGGTTTTTCGCTAGTTTGAGCAAAAAATACAACGACAGAAAAGATGGAGACTGAATCCGAACATGACAGAACTCGACCGAACCCGAAAAATGTTGGGTTTTGGGGGTTCGGGTCGATGTTCGGGTCGGGGTTCGGGTTTCGGGTTTCGGGTCGAGCAGGGCACCGATTGCAAACACTGGTTCATACATTGACAAGCGTTGCTCACATGTTGACGATTTGCGCTCAAAAGCAGACAGTTTTGTTTACATTTGCTCTGTATTGAATAAACTTCATACGTTGAAACAGGTTTGTGATTTGTTTCAAACTAATACGTTTCGACATAATAATGTAAGTTTCATATCACAAACACTGTTCAAATTATGAATTTCAAGGACTACGTATGAATGCAAATAAGCCCGTCAAAGCCACACGCGTAATGTGATTTATAAGTGTTGACGTTTCACAGGCTCTCATAATTATGTCTCAAACGTCAAAACAAAAATTTCGGCCAAGTTTTAGTATTAATAAATCGAGTTCAATGTAAATAATTTGTTAAGTTAATAGTTTTAAAAATTACTTACTTAATGCAACAAATATTTTTCGTACAATAGTTCGATCTACATGATATTTTGATAGCATTAAATCACTAACAAAACCGGAACCAGTTGATACAATGATACTCAAAATTTTCGGTACTGACGTATAAATTCCATTCTTTTCGATAGAAACGTGAAGCACATCATTCAAATATTTCGGTAGGTCAGTGTTTATAATGTAAAATGACCAGCTGTATAAAGCCTATCAAAAAAAAAAAAAATAAAAATAAAAACAAAACACACGGTTCAATACACTCTCACAAATGAAACAAACTGATTTTTTTCTTCTTTTGTATTACAGTTGATAAGATAAGAGCCAAAACAGGTGTGCTCTTGAAAATGGATTTCCATGGTGTTGCCGGCAGATCTTTTCGTTCATTTTCGTAATCTAAAATTTGTTGTTGCAAATATTCCCTTTCGTCAGCACTTATGAATGGATGGTTTTTTGGTTGTTCATAGCAAATTATAGCCTTGAATTAATTAATTAATCGAATTTAACATAATTACTTGAGAATTTTGACATTTTGGAAATATTCATTTTCATGTACTCACAAACAATATCCAGAGTATAGCCAAAATTGCAGCGAAAAAGTAACAAACTATATCATATGTTCGGTAATTATGTAGTAATATGGCTGTTATGTAACTGGCAAAAGCACCTCCTGCCTAAAAGTATTCTTTTTCTGAATGAAATGCCCTTTTTTTCCAAAAAAAAAAAAAAAAAAAACTTCGTTTTATCTACCGATACGCCGATGTAGCCAATCGAACACAATCTTCCACGCTCTTTTCGTTTGTTTTTTTTTTTTTATTCAGTAATGATGATATTGTGATATTTGTTGATTCATAGCAAAAATTAGTCAAATTTAGTTGATTTAAAAATATTTGAATATTTCGTTCTAAAAGAACATTACCTTCCACTGGATACCAAGGAACAACAAATGCTGATAAACATGCAAAAATTGGTCCTTGAACGAATCCCAACAATACACGATTTCCAATCAAACCATAAAAATCACCTAAAATGCCAACATATATGATCAGATAAACGGATAAGATATTAGAAAATCGATGAAAAATTTATAATTTTTCAATGAAATGTTACGAATTTCACCATATTGAATAAACAAAGGCATAAAAGCGGTCAATGCTGTTGATAACGCAATTGAGATTAAAAATACAATTTTTGCTCCGTAACGCTGAACAAGTATTGCTCCTGGAATTTCAGAAAAGATATTTCCCCAGTAGAATGATGATAAAATTATTCCTTGCAACTTTTGTGACCATTGAAATCGTTCACCTTTGTAGATCTGATTGAAAAAAGATGAAAAAAAAAAAAAAATTCGATTTTTCAAAAACGATTCTTGTTTTTTTTTTTTCTTTCTTCAGAGATTTTCCAAGTGCGAAGTACATGCGTAAAATGAGTTTTACCAATGTTGATAAATTCGATACAATACTTTCATTCCCATGAACATCACTCTTAACAGGACAAATAGTTTCATCTTGAATTGAATTATTCTCATTTGGATGAATATTTGGCACATAAACCAATTGAGTCAATAAAATTGGAAAACTCATACGTAAAGCAAATATCACTGTCATTGTGAGAAACATCATAGCAACGACAACATATCGCTGTTGAACTGAAATTGATTTGGAATTTTATTTGATTTTTTGAAAAATATATAATTAAAACTTATTTGAGTTAATGCTACGAGATAAATATTTACCTACTGGAAGTGCGAATTTCATGATAACACAATGAAAAAAAAAAAAAATTACTGTCAAAGAAAATGTCTAAACAGATACTGTCTAGCAAAATGTTGCAGAGCTTCTTGTATACCTGTGAGTATTTGAAAAAAAAACTTATTTCAATAGATTTTTTGTTTTTTTCTTAAAATGAAATGCGGTTGTGATAATTTCAATTGACGATCATATTGATTTAATAATCAATACAATCATGATACAATGTCGACGCTGAAACTCGGGGTTTTTTTGTTTCAAATTGTATTTCTAATAATAGAAATGACGTGTAAATTACAAATAAAATATATGGAATGTTGTTGAAATGAACACACAAATGCAATATTTTTAAGAACGCAAATTATATTTAAAATGTTTCATTGTCAAAATTAAAAAAATAAGATTTTGACTAAAAAATATTCACTTTCTCATCCAATTAATATCGAAAATAACTTAAAAAAAAAACAATGCAATATTGAATTTGTCAATACTTGCCAGTCTGATGTCGGTTGTTCCCATTTCATTTGATAAATTTCTGCTTTTTATTGTGAATGTCAAGACTTTTACTTAACACTGATAAGATAATCAAGGTCATTATCACTTAATTTACAACAAAATACAACAAACTAATTTACAACGTAATTTACAATGTATGAAAAAAAAAAATAAAAAAAAAATGTTCTGTCACATGTTTTACAAAATAAAATTATTTATTTTCAAACACTTCTGACACAAAACAATTACAGTTAATTACACAAGATATCGGAAAGTGAAATGAAGTGATATGCAGAAGTAAATACGCAAAACAGATATGCGAACAACTTGAATAGAATGATTTTTAAATGGTCTGAGATATATGCGAAAAATGACTAACTGAAATTAAGCAGATAAGCAACAATCGTTTTGTCTTCTTTGAATTAGAACCAAGCAACAGGTGCCTTACATTTGACGGAATAATGATTTAGATATCATTTCTAATGAAATGTCTATACGCATTTGTAAGGAAAGTGCAATGAATTCACAAGCGCTCAATCATAGAACTAACTCAGTTCAATTGAATAATACATCACGATAGCAGCTTATGGTTAAGCTTTTCAATTACTTTCATTTGCTTAATGGCATACATTAAGGCGTTTCAAATTTAATGCTCTTGTCTGACGTCTCGTCGTATTTTGAATTTTCCAACTCTCGATATAATCCTTCAATCACTTGTAATTTATTCAGATTTTGACATTTATTTTAATGAAAGAATTTTTTTTTTTTTTTTTGGTAGAAAATGCCATATTTTGAATTACTCGAATAAATAAATTTTAGTTTTTTTTTTTCATTTTTTGTGTATTTTTTTTTTCATTGACACTAAGTCAAACTTTAACTAAGTTAACTTTAAAGACACTAAATCTTTGGTATTTATTTTCAACGTAAATTTAAATTTAAATAACATAAATCGCTTATAAATAAATTAAATTGAAACTAATCGTAATTATTCTGAATGATATTCATAACATAATTAATGGACGATGAGTCATGCAAAATTTTAAGATGATCTAAACCAGGAAATTCTTTTTGATGAATTTTATGACCATTTTGTATATCACTCCAACGTTCACATCCAATCAATGAACGTTGATTAACATAACCATCTCCGTTTCCATTGTAAATTTTTGGATTTGAATTAAAATCGAAATCAAAATCCATTCTGAGAATGAAATGAGTTTGTTTTTCACTATTACTTCTCTTTAAAAAGTACTTTGAATAAAGTAAAGAATATTTTTTACCTTTCAAATGTGTCAATATTACTGCCATACAAACAGTACATATTTACTCCTGGTGCTGTGAAATTATTATAAATAGATTGATCGCGTCTCATTTTTGCGATATTTGGTTTTCCAATGTCACTGCAAATCGAAACATGTACACTAATGGGTTCTTTTTTTCTATCAAATTTTCGAAATATTGCAAACGAAACTTACTAAAAAAATTCATCGATATTTTCAAGTGAATATTCCTTTTCACCGATAATAGCCAAACGTTCGTTGCATTTCCAGAAATCTTTTGATGGCAAAAGCCATGCTATCGATGAAAATGTTTCTTCAATTTCCTTCAGATCATCATCGCTAACATAAAAAAATGGACTATGTCCAATTGAGAGTGCTTTCAATGCAATAGAACTTCCACCCCATGGAACGGAAATCGCAATTACACGCTTCACATACTTATCTTTCCAATTTTGGGACATTTGCTGAAGAAAATCCAAAATCATTCGACCACCCATGGAATGAACGATAAAAGTTGAACCAATTTGATTTTTTCTATATGCTAATTCTGTTAATTGTTTTAGACTTTTGAACCAATCCGCATTTTCTTCTGAAAAATCACAAGATATTAATTGGTTTAGGTGTAGCGGAGGGGGGGGGGGGTTGACTTGTTGATCGCAAAACTCACTTGGTCCTTTGCGAAAATCGTATGGTGCTCCAAATAGATTTTCGCCTGGGACATATGCATGACTGATCAAAGACGCTATGATATCATTGTAAGAGATTTCGTGATCCTGTATTACCCAATTCACTGATTCAGCACTTTCGAATCGGGGAAATCTCAATTTAACGCCAGGCGAATTTTTTGCTACATGTCTTACATGATCGTAAACTAATTTTATATTGTCTCTCTACAAAAAAAAAAAAAAAAATGTGAGGATTTATTTGAACAATTGTTTTTACTCAAATTGGTTATGATCAAAGTACATCTCTTTAAAGTATTACCCAACAATCAATAGCACCCGGTAGCAATTGATACCAAACCACCCAAAGATCAAAATAATCATTTTCTTTTGAACACCAAAAACGTGGAATGTTACGTCTGTTCAGTTTTGCTTGTAGTTTGCCACCGCCTAATCCGGAAACTGTAAAATTCAATTAAATTTAATTCAAAATGTTTTTTTGACAAATCTATTTATAAATTGAAAAAGAAATTTTATAAATATTTTAACTAGATTGATAATAACGATAATAAAAATTGTAATTTCGAAGTTTTAATCATTACCAAGTATGACGGGAGAGAGACTTTTCGATGATTTCTGATATTCATTTTGTTTAATTTCGTCCCGAGCCCGTCTAAGAAATTTTTTTTTTTTATTAATTAAATATGTTTTGACATTAAATTTTATTGTTTTATTACGGTAATGTGTTCCAAAAAAAGCAATGATTCGATTGAAATAAGGAAAACATCATAAACAAAAAAAATATAGTTTTTTGAAAACCTTTCATTCTCTTTGAACAATTAATGTAACCATAGACTTTTTTTTTATTTTTTTTGTTTTTTTTTTCGAAAAAATGTTCCTCTTGAGAAGGGATTTCCCAATCTTTTTCATTTTTTCCTATTTTTCAATCTTTTCTTTCCGTTTTACAATATATATCCAAAATAAAAAACAAAATAATTTATAATATATCTTTTTAAAATTAATAATTAGATTAAATTAAGTTTTGAATCATTTAACGATTTGAATCATTTAACGCTTTGAATGTTTCATGCATCAAAAGTTTTTGTCAATTATGAATTATTTTTTAATCGAATTTGGTGCTATCTTTAAATGGACGTTATCAATGAATAAGAATATAGCTAAAGTTTCAGACAAAGAAAACAATCATTTCGAAATGTTTTTGATAAATCTAACCGAGATTACTTATTCAAGTTCTTTTATCTTATCATGTAATATTAGAATCAACAATAGTTAAGTTATAAATTTTGTGATTGCAATTTAAATAAAATGCTGGGGAAGGAATAGAAATTGATAAATCGTATTATTTGTTGTTTTAAATTCGTTGAGTGAACATTGTAACTAAAGGCTGCAAAATGGGTAAAAATATTTTTGTTTTTTTTTTTTTTTTTCAATTGCATTTGTTAACTTATTTAAATCCCATCAGTTCAACAGCGATATATTTTGGCGATAATGATGTTTATCTCTGTTGGCATTATATTCGCATTTCGCATAAGCTTTTCTCTTGTATTGATTCAAATGGTTTATATTCCCAATTTAAATGCAAACACGAATAATAATTCCAACAATAATACAAATGTTCCGAATGGTGAATTGATCTGTCCAACTACGGATAATTTGAAGAATGAAACAATAAGTTCGGTTCGTTTAATTTTAAAATGAAAATTCAAAACAATCAACATAGAATTTAATTTATTTTCATTTGTTTTACAACTAGAATGAAGTTGATGACAGTAGCAATCGTTTCCATTGGTCACAGGAATTGCAAGGCATAATTTTGTCATCATTTTATTATGGTTATATTTTAACAGAGATTCCTGGAGGCATTCTGTCACAAAAGTTCGGCGGAAAGATGGTATTATTGGTTACTACATTTTTATCAGCAATTGTTGTCGCTGTAATTCCATTGGCCGTTATGTATGGTAAAACGTTTTTTACAATTCTGTGTATTTGATCATTCAAACATTAGAAATTTCTATTCAAACAAAAATTCGTTTCAGGCGAAGCGTATGGATTGATGATAACACGAATTTTGCTTGGAGCTTTACAAGGTCCATTTCATCCAGCATTATCTGTTTTTGCAATTTCATGGTTTCCTATAGAACAACGGACTCGTATTGTCGCTCTTATCAGTTCTGGAGCTGCTGTCAGGAAATTTAAATTTTATTTTTAAAACAATTTTGTTATAATAAAATCGTTCTTTGGCTTGTTTTAGGCTGGCACATTCATTTCATCATATTTCACTGGTATTATAATTCATGCAACTGGTCGATGGGATATTGTATTCTATGTTATGAGTGTTGCGACCTTAATTTGGTGTATTGCATTTGTAAGGAAAATTAACGTGCTTGACTCAAACTGCATTATATGAAATACAAAATATGAAATACGCTTGAAATAAGAAATATGAAATACAAAATATGTATTTTTCAGGTTTTTCTATGTTATGAGAAACCAGAGATTCATCCTTGGATTAGTGAAAAGGAAAAAGTTTTTTTAATTAAAAAATCAAACAAAGTTTTGGAATCGAACCGGCAAGATCTACCTCCGACACCATGGAAAGCTATATTTACAAATATTCCGGTTATTGTATTGATTGTGTGTTCGGTAAATTTTCAACTTTTTCTCAATTTTTTTTTTTAAATTTTTTTATCATTAATAATCATTTCAATTCTCTTCAAAATCTCGAAAAAAAAAAAAAAAAAAAAAAAACAATTTTATTCAAGGGTTCATACAATTGGGCATATTCAGTGGTCAATACAGAATTGCCAAAATATTTGAATGATGTTTTGCATATTTCAATAAAAAAGAACGCAATTTATTCGTCGATACCACGAATCGCAAATATTATTTTGTCCATTATGACTGGATTTGTTGCCGATTGGATGCATGAAAAAAAGGGCATCACGCTTACTACAGTTCGGAAGCTATTTGCTGCCTTATGTATGTATTTAAACAACAAATATTAACATAATTAATGAAACTTGGTTTCAATTGATGTTATCAAAAATATTGATATTTTTTCATTAAATTTTCAGCTTCTATAATTCCAACGATATTTGTAATGGCTGCATCATATGCGGGTTGTGATGAATTGCTTGTTGTGACCTTTTTGACTATTTCGATTGCCGGTCAAGGTTTTAATGCAGCTGGAACTCTTCTGAATATGTTTGATCTGGGACCAAACTACATTGGGCCTCTGACTGGCATTGTGAACACTGTATCAGCAATTTCCAGTCTACTTGCCCCACTTATTGTCGGAATTTTAACACCTCATGTAATTTTTATTTTTTATTTTTGCAGTAAACACGAACACATTTCCCTTTTTTTTTCTTTTATATCATACAGGCATATTTGTCAGAATGGCGCATTGTATTTTGGCTGACATGTGTAGTAAATCTTTCTAAAACAATTATCTTTTCAATGTGGGGTTCAGCCAAAATTCAACCATGGAATTCACCAACAAAAAAAACAAACTCATAGTTTTCTCTAAAAAAAAAAAAAAAAACAATTGCATCTCTACACACTCGTAAAAATGTGTGCGATTATAAGTGTAAGCGATTGTGTTTCTTGATTCTATACTGAAGTTCTGTTACCACTACATAGAATTTTTTTTCATGAAAAATTTTCAAGAATTTGGATTTATCCGGGCGATATGGAATGCTTAATATATATAGATTCCTCAAAAAAAAAATTTATATATCGAAAATTTTAATAGTATGGGGATGTTTTTCTTTAAAATTTGATATATAGAATTTTTTTTTTGAAAAATTTACTATAAGAAAAACATCCCGTCTCGGTTAGAATTTGCGATAGATAAAACTTTTTTTTGAAAAATTTACTATAAGAAAAACATCCCCCCACTATTAAAATTTGCGATATTATATATTCAAAGATTGAAATATTTATTAATACGGAAAGATACACAGCGGCAATTAGATAACAAATTAAAACATATACTTTTATGTAGTTTTTCATATTGAATTATACAAATTAGAATTTTGGAAAAATTGGCATAAAGAGAATTTATCGGTTAAATGTAAGTCTTGTATTTATTCAGTTTGAAAAAAATATGTCATAGTATTCTCTAGTTTTGGTGTTGGTTCCATTCTGGACGTTCCCACTGGATAGTATACACTTGGTATATAACAGTTATGACTCTGAAATGACAATTATATTAATTATTTGAATTGATGTCGCTGTATTGATTGCATATCGAAAGTTGGATAAATGCAACACCAACTCCATTCATGTGGATGCATGTGTAAACGTTCTTACATGTTGCATGGATTTTATAATTTTTGTAGTTAAAACTAATAGTAAATTTTTAAACAAATTTTGACTCAAAAATATCTCTTAATATATTGAATCTCTTGCTAAAGTTTATCTAATAACCATTTTTATGGGGGATATTTGTTATGTCACATATTAATATGCAACAGTGCACATGAATAAGATAAACCAAGTTTATTGTCATTGCTCCATTATATAATCTTCATGATATAGAGAATAAATTACACAATAAAGAGAAGAAGAAAGAGTAAGCGAACAAGTTTCATGCATTGTAAGTGATATGTGATATTGACTTTAAACATGTGTTTTATATTTCAGACGATGTCGATGAGATGTAATGTAATGAAGAAAAAGTAATAATATAATGTAATAACAGTAGAAACGAAATTTTTAAGAGAAATAAACTGATTCGCACAATAAATTTGTTCTTTTTTTTTCATGGCAATCATGCTGCTATATACAAATTCATCATTTTATGAAATGCATAAAACAAAATGCAATCTACCCAGTGACGCTACGTCAGTTGATTAATCATGGTGATCGGGTTAAATCATTTGTATGCAGTTTGACTTTGAACGTGCACGAAGCAATACATATCTATAGTATTGAGCACAGAAAAAAAAAAATATATAAACATTTGATGAAATGTGTGTTTTTCCTATTTATTAGGTTCTAGTTTTTTTTTTTTTTAATTTTTTTCCCGCGAAATAAGAAAAATTGAGTTGCTTTCTATTTTTAAAAATGTTTAGTTCTAATTTCAGTTTAAGTTTTGTACTGATTTCAGTGATTATTTGTTCAGTTTTCACCTCTGCATTTGATTATAGGCAATCTTTTATGAGTGATACAATGAAATTTGATGATGAATATGATTTCATTATTATTGGCGCTGGATCAGGTTGACCCCATCGTTAAAAAAAATTTAGAATAAAAAAGTTTTAAATGAAAGTAAAACTTTCTTTACATTCAGGTGGTTGTGTAATGGCCAATAGACTGAGTGAGAATCCAAATTGGAAAGTTTTATTATTGGAAGTTGGTGATGAAGAAACAGAAATTTTAACCGATATACCAATGGCAGCAGCGGTTGCACAATTTACAAGTGATTTTTTCTCTCTTCTTTTTCAATTTTTTCCAGTGATTAATTTAAAAATTTGATTTATTCAAGAACACAATTGGGCTTATCGAACTGAAAAGGAAAAAAATGCGTGTTTGAATTTAGTTGATGGAGTATGTTATTGGCCAAAAGGTAGAGCGCTTGGTGGCACAAGTGTAATCAACTTTGTTAGTTTTGTTTTATATTTTTTTATTAATTTCCTTCAATTCCGCAATCAATCAATTAATCAATCAGTTATTGATCAATCCAGTGAAGAGTTCATTTTTATTCCATTGTTAATTGTTAGATGGTTTTCAATCGTGGCCATCCAGATGATTATGATCGTTGGTCTCGAGCGGGAAATGAAGGATGGAGTTATCGTGATGTGTTACCATATTTTAAAAAAATGGAACGAATCGGTATCGAAGAATTTAAAACATCAAACTATCGTGGTCGAAATGGGAATGTTGATGTGCAACATCCGAATTATCGTAGTAAATTATTAGATGCATTTCTTGAGGCTGGAAAAGAGTTTGGTTATGAAGAGAATGATCCAAATGATGAGAAAATGTTAGGATTTTCACAAGTTCAAGCGACTACACGAAATGGTAAACGTTGGTCAGCAGCAAAAGCATATTTGAGACCAATAAAAACACGTGCAAATTTATTCATATTGTTGCGCAGCTGGGTTACTCGCATTTTAATCGAACCTGAAACAAAAGTCGCGTATGGAGTTGAATTCACCAAAAATAAACAACGTCATTATGTTAATGCTACAAAGGAAGTGATTCTATCCGCTGGTACAATTGCTTCACCGCAATTACTTATGCTTTCTGGCATTGGACCAGCCGAACATTTGAATGAACTCAATATTCCAGTTATTCAAAATTTGAGTGTTGGAAAAAATTTACAAGATCATCTCGGTTTAGTTGGCTTAACATTCCTTGTGAATGAATCAGTAACAATTAGTGAAACAAGCATTGATGGCATTAGTGCAATTTTTAAATATTATACTCTGGGAAGCGGACCGTTAACACTTCCTGGCGGAGCAGAAGGATTAGCATTTGTTAAAACACCAAATTCAACTTTAGGTAATTAAGCAATGTTTGTTTTTCGTTTTTTTTTTTTTCGCAAATTCTTTTCGAAAAAATGAATTATGAACTATAAATACAATGAAGATTAATAGACAAATTGGCACTGAGCATTCATTGGTTTTTTTTTTCTTTTTTTAATTTAAAGCTAAAGATTACCCAGACATTGAAATTGTCTTTGGGCCTGGAGCATTAAATGGATATTTTTCATCGAAAGCAGGCATTCTACTTGGTATATCCCAAGAATTCACAGATAAGTTATTTGAAGACGTTATGGGTCAAAGTGCATTTTCTCTTGTTCCAATATTAATGCGTCCAAAAAGTCGTGGCACAATTAGTTTGAAAAGTACAAACCCATTTCATTGGCCAAAAATGGAACCAAATTATTTGAGTCATCCCGATGATCTTAATACGTTTGCTGAAGGATTGAAATTGGTACTTTTTTACATTTTTATTTTATTTAATTATTCTTTCAAATTATTGCAAAAAGTGATCAAATATCGCGAAAAAAATCCCCATGAAAACTTTTATACTGGCTTGCTTCGATGTAACGAATAGATAAAAAAAAATTATTTAGAAGTAAAAACACTTAAATTTGCTCTTTTAATATATTTTCTTTTCTGTATGTTTGTTACAAATGTGTTTATTACAAAATTTAATACAATTTTCACTGATATTTTATGCAGAATTAATGTTCTTATGTCAGGATCTGGCGATATCAGTTCGTATCACAAGAACAATGTACTAGGGATGACCGCTTTATATATACTATTTAAACCGCTATATAAGAAAATATAAATGTGATATTATCAAACAGTGCGAAATGATTAATTATAAAGTAATTTTTAAAATAAAATTCTATTTTTCGGTATATCGTAAGCGGCACTGCACCGAAAAATATGAAAATAAATTTTATTTTAAAAATTACTTCATAAATAATGATTTCGTATTGTCTGAAATTCTTTTGTTTATCCAATTCAAATTGGTGTCGAATATTTTAGTTTCATCAAGTGGTTTTTCAAATTTTTTTGACATTTCCTTACTACAAATATACTTTATTATAATAAATTTTGAAGATATTTACCGCATTACTATGCTGAAATAATAATTTTGAAAAAAAACAAACATTTGAATATAATCATTTTAGTTCAAAAATTTGAATACTAATTCAATATTATAATAATATAACACATAGATCATTAATTTAAAACAGTCTTTATACATACCCTGGACTTCAAAATTTTGTCAGCCAGGATCCTTTTTGAACTGGACCTATGTTAGGAAATTTTTTTCAGTTTGAATAAATGAAAACACCACACTTTACTAAATAACTTACGTATGATTCAAATAGCCTCTTACGACCGATCTGTTGATTGCAATTGAAAAAAGTTCATTTTAACGAAAATGCAAAGATGTATGTATTTAATTCCAAAAACTTACAAAACTTCAGCTTCATTTTTATTCTCAGAGATATATTTAGCGCTATTTGAAAAAAAAAAAACAAATTTAATTTTTAGTGGGAAAAACTGAATTAAAAAATGATTTAGAATTGGAAAAATTGAATTACTAACATCCGTACTAGTTTTTGCATGTCATCACTATCAGAATTGAAATAATAAAAAAAAAAAAATCATGAAATTGATTAAATATTATGTGTAATTTAAATATTTACAAACGAACAGAAACTTACGCAGTATTATCGTTCATAATAGTTGATACGGTGACTATAGGGCCAGTTCCAGAAGTCGCACTGATAATTTATAATCGTAAATTAAATGTCAGTATTAAAATGTAAGATATTTTAAGCCCAAATTTGAACTTTAAGAGATATTTTCAATGTTATACATACGAATTTGCCGATGAAGCTGGCTCTGCGCCATATATTGGCCTGTAAAATAGTTATAAACATATGAGGGTAACAAACTAAAACTAAATTCAAACATACAAAACAATCGCTACAAGTTTTTTTTTAAGATTTTTCTTCAATACTTACCATATATACGCAACCAAAACGATCACAATGTGTATTAGGGCGATACGAAATGCTAACATCTTGTTAAAGTTAAGGAAATTTGAAACTTGACAAGATAAAATGAATTGTTTCAAGTGTCTGCTTTTCCGTATTTATAATTATTTTCATTTGAATGATCTCGAAATGTAATGACGTGCGGATAGAATTCTTTTATTTTGGCGTGTGTAAAGAACAAAACTGTTATAATATAATTATTAAATTTACTTATTATGTACACTTGGACCTTGTACACTTGCACCAGACTGTCTGAGTAAAATTACCTTGCACAAAAAAACGAATTACGACTCGGTGAAATTCGATTTGCTTAAGATGTCATATCCAACAAACGTGCGCAAAAGCATAGCTAAGCAGTTCGTCTATCGTAGGCAATGCTTATTAGGTAAGCATATCGACATACAGCGATCGTCGTCAAGACCTATGAATAATGTTACATCGTAAGAAAACGTCCATCTAGTGACTTGATGTAGAACTTTCTATACAACCTATGAGTGTGAAAGAGACAAATACGTCTAAAAGAGACAAACACACACACAAACATACAAACATTACTTTGTACGTAGCGGCATTATAGTTCTGTAATCAGTCGTTAGATGGCGAATTTTTCTGTGATGACACTTGTTGTTAGTGTAATTTAATGTAAAATCAATTTTGCTCATAGTGCCTGATCGTCGTGTATTTGCATGCGCAAAGAAATTGTATTTTTTAAAGTCGCACACATAATTAACGCGCACTCAGTTCAAAATGCAAATCCATTACGCACGCAAACACACGGCGATCGCTGTATGTCGATATGATTGCCTAAATGGCATTGCCTATGATAGACGAGCTGCTTAGCTATACGTTTGATATCCAATATGTTTTTTTTTTTCGTTTGAATTTACTTGAAAAATAAAAATTTGAATGTTCGATAATTCCTCAATTTTATAAGTGTTAGACAAATATTTTTTATTCTATCCCCTAGTCTGAAATAACAGACTATGTAATATTTGCTTACAAGAGGATTAAAATAGATCTACGAAAAAATTAAAATTATACTTTGAATCCAAGGACGTTGAAAACCTTTAAACCATTCTATTTTGGAATTATAATTGTTGAATTTTTGATATGACATCTTAATTCGTATAATTTTGAATTATAATTGATCAAAATTTGCCGAAATACTTGAAAATTATCGTCAGAAGTAAAAAAAAGTCATATGTCTATATTTATTGTAATATTTCCAAGTAAAAATTGACCCTTCTTTCACGTTGAACACGCTTCTTTCACGTCGAGCGTAAGTGTTACTTATACTATGTTTGAGCCTCACGCTAACGCTCGATGTAGAAGAAGCGTAAATTTTTGCCTGGAATTACAATGGAAAAAACAAAAAAAACATGTCACTTGAATGTATGAAAACTACCACAACCATTGTTGTTGTATTCACTAAATAATTTTTTGGAAATTTTGTAGATTCACAAATTTGGCGAATCGTCTCAATTTCAAAGATACTCAAGTAAATTACACCAAAAACATTATCCTGGCTGTGAAAAACATGTATTTGGGTCGGTTGACTATTGGAAATGCTGCATTACAAGCTACACAACTAGTTTACAACATCAAGTATGTAGAAAGTTTTTCCTTTTTCAATATTTGTAAAAAGTCATTTCGTAGAAAAATCAAAATATTTGATTGAAAAAAAAAAAAAAAAAAAAATTAAAACTGTAAAATTACTCATAATGAAATGTCCAATTTTAGATTGGTACATGTAAAATGGGACCACCAACAGATGCAAATGCAGTTGTAAATCCACAACTGCAAGTGTATGGCATTCAACATTTGAGAGTGATCGATGCTTCAATCAGTAAACAATATTCAATCTTGTTTATTATTTTATTTATTCAATAACATTAATAATGCGATTTGGTTTCAGTGTCAGATCTACCAAGCGCCCATACTAATGCAGTCGTATTTATGATTGGCGAAAAAGCCGCTGATATGGTTAAAGAGACATGGAACAAATGATTCGATTCAATAAATGATGAATATTCATAAGTAAACAATGTTAAATAGTTACAATTTCTACAGTTTTATATACAAAGTAGGTTTTTTTTTTTAAGTAAAAACATTGAGAATAATAAATTCAACTTCATTGAGTGTAACTGAATGTAAATAATGTAACAAAAAATCAATGAAAATAACGAATTTCTAATAATGTTTTTGGGATCGTTATTGATTGTAAGCTTTTTTCCAAGTCGCTTGACATCGTCTTTTTACCTCGTTTGAACATTCAAATCGAACAAATACACTTGTACTCATAGGGTGTGCATACATTAAGGGGTATATTATAGCTGATTAGCATACATCGAGTGGCAAGTGAATTCTACTTTCAGGCTTATTGCCTATACATTTACACATTGCAATTATTAGCTCTTTCAAATTTCTAAAAGTTTGCTAGTGTGCCTCATATAAATGATATATTCTCCTGATGCTTGTACTTATCATTTGTGAAAACGTTCCGAATTAAACTCTAAAATAACCAAAATCCAAAATGACCCAAAAGATTATTGTTATTTTTTTTCTTTTTTTTTTTCAATAAAAAAAAATAATTTTTGAAAACAATTGAAAATCATTCTACTTCACAATAGTCCAAAGAGTTTACAGTAAAAAACGAATATTCCAACGATGAACATTTTGTAAATTCCGCTTGGCATGATTTCAAATGATGATAGTTTGTTCAGTAAGTTAGCTGGTGATCATTTCCATAAAAAAAACCACATTTGTGCCATCGAATTAGCTAAAATGGCTGGTTTTAAACATTGAATCATTCAGAGTTGGCAAACGAAAAACTCGGCACTCAAATTTTAGTTAATAGTTTGAGAAATGTGTTCAAGATCATTTTCGTATAATAATTTGCAGAAAAAAAATTTTGGTTTGCCGTTTGCCACCTCTGCAATCATTTGATGTGTATGAAATTAAATCTTTTTATCTGCAATCAATACAACTGACTGACTGAGTTATCACGAATCTAATTGCGGTAAAAAATTTAGACGATTTTTCAATCGCCTATCATATTCGATTTAATTACTTGAGAAATTGATTGGCTTTATTTGTAAGTATCAATTTGATCCAATTCAAGGCAATTTTCATTCATTCAAAAATGTTTATTATACTTTACATTCAATATACATTATTATGATTCATCTCGATATTTAATGCCATTTCTGTAATTGCTCTTAATAATTGTTACCCATTATATTCCAGAATTATTTGATTAAATGATTTCTATGAATCCAATGACCCAATGACCCAATATGGTTAATAATTGAATAATTATCAAAAGCGTATCATCACTTCCGATCAATAAAAAATTATTCGTTTTAATCGTTATAAATCATAAAATCATTACATTAGCATAATTATTGAATTGACACACCGATGCACAGTCAACATTAAGTGCGTAAAGTTATGCAAATTTCTGTAATTGCATCGAGTGAAAACAAATTTATACAAATAATGAGAACGAGTTGCCGGTAACATGATCACATGTATTGTTTCATGGTTCAATAATTGTGTCCATTGGAAAAGAGCGCGAAATGCAAAAAAGTGAAAACGATGTTTATTGGGAAATTTAATTGATTGATGATGATGATCGCCTTAAAGTGACTGCATAAGATCGATTACATTACTACGGATGATAATCAACAATTGCATTGCAAATGAATATCATGCAGAGTGTTTTTTCATTCATGCTACGCGTTAATATGCAAAAGTATATATTTCCTTTATTTTGATAAAAGAAATTGCTTTTTTTTTCTGCCATCGTCGTTATTTTTGCTGTTGTTATCATGCCGTAATTTTAACCTATATCTTCATGAGCACTGACTTTTTGTGTAGTGATACGCTGGTGGAGATTCCAAACACAACTCATTCATATGTATAAAAAGTATCAGCATTGATACCAGACGATAATATATAGACCGGCTAAATGAAACTACTCAATTTATCCAATCGATACTAATGCACTAATACTAGCAATACCAACCTAATCAGATGATCTATCCATTTTGAGTATAATTTACTTCCACATATTTAACGTTCTTAAATGTAATGAGACTCATTTATATCCATGCCATATTGATTGAAAAAAAAAAAAGCCAAACGTTTTATGTAAACGAAATTTTCACTCTCGTATTTGTACAGTGCATGTATAAATGCATGTGTATCGCAATTCAAGTACTTAAGTAGTTGGTATATACATTTTTACATTTAAAGCGCCATGTGATGTTGTACGCGCACAATGCCACATATGAATTAAATTCTTATTAAATATATAAAATTACATGCAAAACTCAAAATGCACGGTTGATATTCAGTTTGCAATTGGACACACAATCGACTAGACGCATTGATGCAGTCCATGTGGTTGCATTCATTTTATTTGCAATTGAATTTTGTTTGAGGTGCGAAATTTTTAAGAAACGATTTTTTGAATTACAAAAAAAAATTAATCAAAATCAATGATTAGAGATTGAAAAGTGAAAAAAACTAAAACAAATAACGGCAACAAAAACGTAGTAAATAAAAAACAAACAATAATCAAAGAAAAGAAACGAAAAAAGTAAATCAAATAGAAAAGAAAAAAATGATCGATTTTCTTGGTCCATTTTGTGTCAAAATGTTCATTCATTTCAAATTAGTGTTTTTGTTTATGATTTTTACGATGAACGATGTCAGTGCTCAGTTTCCGTTTGAATTTATACAAGCGCCAATTAGTGACACTGTGAATTTCAACAATGAATACGATTTCATAATTATTGGAGCTGGCTCAGGTTGGCCCAAGTTCTTTTCTATAAAAAAAAAAAAAAAAAATTGTCAAAATATTCACATTGAAATTTCTTTTTTGTTCAGGTGGCTGTGTAATGGCCAATCGATTGAGTGAGAATCTAAATTGGAAAGTGTTATTGTTGGAAGTTGGTGATGAAGAAATGGACTTTTTGACTGATGTTCCATTAACTGCAGCCGTTACAGTTTTGACAAGTATTTTTTACTGAATGAATGAACATTAGCAAAAGGCGAATTTTTCGAACAAAAAAAAAAAATTGTTTAGAAATTCATTTTTTTTTTATTATGAAAAGTTCGAATTCAATCTAAATCTTTTGTTTTTGCAATTTGTTTCGTCAGGGCACAATTGGGGATATCGAACGGAAAAAGAGAAAAATGCCTGTTTGTATTTGGATGGTGGAGTGTGTTATTGGCCCAAAGGAAGAGCACTTGGTGGTACGAGTGTTGTTAATTACATGGTCTGTACAAAAATTTTCCTTCAATAAAAAAAAAAAAATAATCCGTTTGTCTTCGAAAAATAAAATGAATTGTTATCAAAAAAAAAAAAAAAAAGGTATTCAATCGTGGCCATCCAGATGATTATGATCGTTGGTCCCGAGAAGGAAATGAAGGATGGAGTTATCGTGATGTGTTACCATATTTTAAAAAAATGGAACGAATCGGTATCGAAGAATTTAAAACATCAAAATATCGTGGACGAAAAGGAAATGTTGATATTCAGCATCCAGGTTATCACAGTAAATTATTGGATGCATTTCTTGATGCTGGAAAAGAGCTTGGTTATGAAGAAAATGATCCAAATGATGAGAAAATGTTGGGATTTTCACAAGTTCAAGCGACTACACGAAATGGTAAACGTTGGTCAGCAGCAAAAGCATATTTGAGACCAATAAAAAAACGTGCAAATTTATTCATATCGATGCGCAGCTGGGTGACACGTATTTTAATCGATCCAGCAACAAAAGTCGCTTATGGTGTTGAATTTATTAAAAATCGACAACGATATTATGTGAATGCCACAAAAGAAGTAATTTTATCTGCTGGAACAATTGCTTCACCGCAATTGCTCATGCTATCCGGAGTTGGTCCAAAGAGACATTTACGTCGTTTAAATATTCCGGTTATACAAAATTTAAGCGTCGGTTTCAATTTGCAAGATCATATTGGTTTGTCTGGATTGGCATTTGTCGTAAATGAATCAATAACGATTAGTGAAAACAGTGTTCAAAGTATGAGCGCCATTTTTAGTTATTATATTCTTGGAAGAGGACCTTTTACTTTACCTGGTGGCGCCGAAGGATTGGCATTTGTTAAAACACCAAATTCAACTTTGGGTAATTGAGCTATAATTTGTGTCTTTTTTCTTTCTTACATTAGGGACAATTTTTTTACATTTTCTTTTTAAACAAATCTCAAATAATGAGAAAAATTGTGAAAAAAAAATCGTTTTAGCAAAAAATTATCCAGACTTGGAAGTGGTTTTGGGAGCCGGTGCATTAAATGGAGATATGTCTGGATCGATGGCAAATATGCTGGGAATACCAAAGAAATTTGTGAAAGAAGTTTACGCTAATATCATGGGGAAGAGCGCATTTTCTCTTGTTCCGATTATAATGCGACCAAAAAGTCGTGGAAGACTTCGTTTGAAAAGCATAAATCCATTTCAATGGCCAAAAATGGAACCAAACTACTTGAGCCATCCAGATGATCTTAAAACTCTTGTCGATGGAGCAAAATTGGTAAAATTCCTCTTAAAATTACAATTTATTGATGAAATATTGATTTTAAAATGATAATGTGCATTTTCCTTTAAACAAAGGTTCACAAATTGGGTGAATCGTCAAGTTTTCAACAGTTTGGCAGTAAATTAAATCGTCGACCGTATTTGGGATGCGAAAAATATGTATTTGGATCAGATGATTATTGGAAATGCTGCATTAGAGGATACACAAGTAGTCTTCAGCATCAAGTGAGCACAAATGATATCGTATTCATTAACAAATTTTTAGAAAAAACTTGAAACTGATTTGAAAAAAAAAAACTTCAAAAAAAAAACATTGATTTTTGATGAACATTCATTCTCAATCAATTGATTATTTTGAAATAGTCGATTTCTTATAAATTTGCCAGAAAATTTGGAAAATAAACTTCTTTTTTTTTTCGAAAACAGGTTGGTACATGTAAAATGGGACCATCAACAGATGCAAATGCAGTGGTGAATCCACAATTACAAGTGTATGGTATCGATCATTTGCGCGTTGTTGATGCTTCAATCAGTAAGTAATTTATGAAACAATTAAAATTAATTTAACAAAAAATTCGATAACAAATTGTTTAATTTCAGTGCCAAATTTGCCTGCAGCTCATACAAATGCGGTTGTATTTATGATCGGTGAAAAGGCGGCTGATATGGTCAAAGAAGCATGGTCATGATTACATAATCAAAATGCATGACTTAGAAGTAATCATTTGTAAAAATAATTTCTTTCTTTCTTTCTTTCTTTCTTACTTACCAATCGATACAAATTTATACGTGATAAGTTGTATTTTTCAATGACTAACAAGTCGGTAAACCGCAATGTAGTAGTAGCCAGAGTCGAAGTCCATGTTAAGCGAAATTAGATTGAAAAAAAAAACAAAACAAAATATTAACTGCAAGCTTGCTGGTTCCAAACGACTGATTTCATTTACACGCCAAATATTTCGTCTATTTAGTTATTCCATTATGTTACCAGTTGTTATAATACAATATTTTATTTTTATTTTTTCATAATACGACGAAAGTATTTAGAATGTATTTTTTTTTTTTTTTTGTTCGAATTATAAATAAATTAATTGAAGATACGATTATATTATAATTAAAATAAATAAAACAAAAAATTGAATCTAATTCAACTTTCTATTTGAGATTCGGTGCTTTTATTGAATTCTTTTGCGAAATGCTGATGTTGTAAGAATAGATTTGATTATGGTTCTGCTGTTGAATAATCGCATGCCTTGAACATTTGAAACATCGAAAAATATCGCATGATATTATAAATGTTCATGTTTTTTGAGGTGTAATCGCTGTCGAATTAACCTTGATGAGCTGCCATTCATTGTATGCCTTTACATTTTGATTTC
This sequence comes from Resseliella maxima, assembly GCA_029041755.1. Lineage (NCBI taxonomy): Eukaryota > Metazoa > Arthropoda > Insecta > Diptera > Cecidomyiidae > Resseliella > Resseliella maxima. The sequence continues at coordinate 1,092,503 of JAQOWM010000671.1, read as the reverse complement.
GATTGTTTTTTTTTTTCTTTTTTTTCATTTTCCATCTTCGATTTATTTTTAGTTTTTTCTTGGGGAATATTATCTCTCGCCCATAGAGAGTTATGTCCAGATTAAAACATTTTGGAAGTTAGCATGATTTCGCCACATATTCAAATGGCATCCAAATTTGAAGCTCTGGAGTTAAAATTTCAAATCGGAAATTACAAAGAATCTGAATGCGACTTATAATTAATCTGAAGCTTGTCGTTGGAATTTCCAACTTGGAATGATTTCATCTGGTTGACGAAATGATTAAATGATCATAAAAATTACTTACTTAATGGAAACATCTACGGTCAATTATTTTTATTTTCTAACAGTCAATAAACTTATATTATGTAATTTTCTTGTTTCTTTCTTCATTTAAAATGATTTACGATTCTTCTTATCAGATTATCAATAAATCAGTTTGACTAGCTACGGAATGTTTTTACAAGCATAAAATCACTATTTATACACACTGTTCAGCCAATCTTCTTTTATCATATCGGATGCTTTTTCGCCAATCATATAAGCAGCCGCGTTTGTCTGAAAATATTTTTTTTTTTTTAAATGAATTAATCATTTTAATGATTCATTAATAGTCAATTATTGATAAATCTTTAAGCTACTAACATGACCGGCTACTATTTCGGGCATTATTGATGTATCAACAACTCGTAAATTAACAATTCCGTAAACTTGAAGCCGCGGATTAACCACTGCATTTGGATCATTTGTGGGTCCCATTTTACATGTTCCAACCTAGTGTTCGAATCAAAGCATTTTGTAATACATTTTTACATGATTCATGTTGTTCAATGATTTTCATTCTTACCTGATGTTGTAAACTTCCCGCATGTCTCCGAATACAACATTCCCAATACGGATCTGAAAAAAATTTTGTTTTTTTTTGTATTCTCAAGTTTGTAAAAACTACTTTCATCACGTAATTTTAATTCTCTCATTTTGTTTGATTTTCATATTTGATTTTCAAAAAATTTGATTAAATTTTCTCATCAAAAATGTTACCTGAATTAAATTCCAAATGTTCACATCCCAAAAACGGTCGAGTATTTAATCGAGTGTTCCATTTTGAGAAGGCTTTTGTATTCGCGATATTTATACACTTTTAACGAAATATTTGAGAAAAATGGAGAAATATAATCATTTAGTTCAATTTTGAAATTGGAATTTCAACCATTACTCTAGGTTAATTTTTGTAATTTGTTTTTTTTTAAGATTTCAACAAAATTTTCGATTTAAGGTAAGAAGATATTAAAATAAGATATTGAATTACCGATCGTATTCCTTTTGTCAATGTTTCAACGTCACGTTGATCTGTAAAAAAATTGGGTAACATTTTTGGCCATTGAAATGGATTTCGACTTTTCAACATGATTCTGCCTCTTGAGAATGGTCTAAGTAGAACCGGTACGAGACCGAATGCAGGCTGAAATTCAAAGATAAAAATGATGAAAAGAAATTTTCAAATGCAATTATCATTTATTGAGCCTTGATTTTTTTTTTTTCATATTTTATTGAAAATTTATACTTTGCCAATGATGTCTCTGTAAACGGTGTGATAGAATTCATCGGTTATTCCAACCATATTGCGCATTGCTCCAGATAAATCGCCACTTAAACCGCCTGCACCGACAACAATTTCGATATCCGGATAATCATAAGCTACAAATTTGTGATTAAATATGAGTTCATTTTAGCACATTTGCTTTAAACAATTTTTTTTTCTATTTTCAGAAAAAAATTTTAATTAAAAATTTCATTAAATTACCAAAACTTGAATTCGATGTTTTAATAAAAGCAAGACCTTCTGCACCACCAGCTAAATTATTTAATTGAGGAAAAAAAAAAATAATTGAATTAAAAATAAAATCGATTAAAATATTAAAAAAAATAATTGAATTAACATACGTATTGTGAATGGTCCGCTGCCCTTCAAAAAATAATCAAACATATATTTTGGTCGTTGCACTGACGATTCACTAATTGTTATCGGTTGATTAACCGTAAAATCCAATCCATTAACAACACTGTGATCTTGTAAATTAAAACCAACGCGTAAATCTTGAATAACTGGTATTCGCATTTCATTTAAATGCTCTTTTGGTCCAATGCCAGATAACATCAGCAATTGTGGTGATGCAATTGGCCCAGCCGATAATATTATCTCTTTTCGTGCAAAAATACGATACCGTTGACGATGTTTAAGAAATTCAATGCCATAGGCAACTTTAGTTTTTGGATTGATTAAAATTTTTGTGACTCGTGAATGTTTCGAAATATATAAATTTGAACGATGTTGTGCTGATCGAAGAAATGCTTTAGCTGCACTCCAGCGACGACCATTTCGTGTATTGGCCTGTGATTCAGAAAAACCTAATAAACTTTCGCCATTTGGATCATTCACATTGTAACCATATTCTTTGGCTGCATTTAGAAATGTATCCAAAACTTTGGTGCGAAAACCGGCTTGTTGAACATCCAAATATCCATCGCGACCATGATATGGTGAATGATATAACTCTGGAATACCAATACGTTCGGATTTTTTAAAATATGGCAACACTTCATTGTAACTCCAACCAATATTTCCATTCGCTGCCCAACCATCAAAATCTCGACGATGACCTCGTTGATACAACATCTAATGATGAATAAAATTAAATGGATTTGTTATATTTAATAGAAAAATTATAAGTGGAATATTCATAGTTTTTACAAAATTTATGACACTTGTGCCACCAAGTGCTCTGCCTTTTGGCCAATTACACACGCCACCGCGTAAACCCAAACATGCTCCATGCACTGGATCCGTTTTATAACCCCAATTGTATTCTGAAAATCAAAAATTTCGCCGAATTACTCATTTTTAATGAAACGATTTTGTTAAAAGAAAATTTATTTCAAGAAATTTCCGGAACAAATCTTTTTTTTTCTTTTCACTTTTTTCCACACTTTTTGAAGAAAAAATCTCATCGAACATTTCAAAATAGTGTATAAAAAAGAGTTAACTTACTTGTAAATAACGAAACAGATGGTGTTAATGGCACATCGGATATAATATTCTCTTCTCCACCGGCTTCAAGAATCAAAACACTAAAACTAGGAATTTCACTCAATCGATTCGCGACCACTGAACCGCCTTTTTGGAATGTATTCGAACGAAAACCAAATTTACAGAAAAAAAAAAAAAATTATGAAACCAAATAAACGGAGCGAAAAGAATCAAAATCTCTTACCTGATCCCGATCCAATCACAATAAAATCATATTCTTTAAGGAAAATATTCGTATCTTTAATACTTTCATTGAAATTATTCGATTTCTGATAAATTAAATCGAGTATGGGCAGATGTATTGGTGGTGGCGATGCGGAATACTGTTTTACATGAATGCATAGTACTAAACAAATGAGAATATTTCTATAGATGCAGATAAGCCGCATTGTTTATTATTACCACATAACATCAAATGCAAGCACCTAAATTCAATGATAATTGAAAATTATTTGTAATTAATATATCAACTTGACATTTGTGTGTTCCCCACAAATTCACTTCCACTCATTCCATAATTTTTGTGTGATTGTTTACATTTGAAAAACTGCCGATTGAGACTTGAAGAGGTTTTGCCTCATTTTCTTATAACAAAAAAGACTTATTTAATGCATTGCATTGAATTACAGTGACCAGCGCATAATGATGTCAGTAGTCGACGAAGCACGCAACACGTAATTTATGTGTGTAAACAAATGGCATGTGGCATTTAGTACAACTGAAACAGTTAGAAACATATAAAACATGCCTTATCATGTCGACTCAGTAACTGTTTCAGAGATGTTTGAATGCTCTACGCACAATAATTACTTACGGGGAAAAAAAATGAAAACAAAAAATGCAAAGAAAAAAACCATAACATGCGGTTCTCATGTTTTAATTTCGCTATTTTTATCCGAATCACAGGCGGTCACAATTTTGCAAACTGGATAGCCTTCACATCAATTCGAATTGGATGAAGAGAAACACTTATCGTCTTCCATGTCATTGCATATGCGAATTGATATAAAGAATTATAAAATCGATTTTCAACTTGCATTTAACTGAGAACAAATACTCTTTTATTTATCAACATTTTAATGCTTGCATCTACGCAAATTTTGACATTGGGAGCGTAACATTTTCATTTTTTTTTTTTTTTTTTTTCATTTTTTTCACTTGTTTTAAATTTTATTTTCTTTTAGTGTCTAAAATTTAGTTGATTATTGACTTTATTCCAACTTTTATATTCTTTTCCTTTTCATTTCATTTTCTTAACTGTTTTCCTTGAACAAAATAGATTTTAAAACTGAAAAAAATTATTTTAAATTCGAGTACAAGCATGTATGCTGAAGTTATTCAAAATTCCAATGCAATTTTGATATAAAACCGGTTTATCGCAATATTGAAAAAAAAAAAATCGTTCATGATTAAGGTGTATGCATGTCATGAATTCACGCATTGTTTTCATTCAATTGAATTGACATCTGGTTATTGAATAACGATCATTGGAATAAATGCGTTGGAAATGAATGATTTTTATTTTTAATTTGCATGGCGTCACAGATTAACATTACATTGTTTCATTACATTTGATTATCATTGGATACACAAAGTATTACATAGTTCGTGAAATAAATGAAATGCCAGTGAGTTTAAACAATCAAGTGATTTTAACCGAGTTTGAGTAATCAAAGATGCATAGGCAATTTAGATTAACCATGACTTCTGGTCATTGGCAATTGTTGGCTCCCAAAGTGAATGTCTTTATTTACGCACATCGTGGTTTGAACTTGAATTTTTGTTATTCTCCAGTTTCACACCAATTTTTTTCATTAAAAGTTATTTTTTTTTTTTTTTTGGTTTTTTCAATTTTGCCAAATGAAAATCATTTTGGTACAATGCCGAACAAAGGCAATGACGGCGAATTTACGGGTAAACAATAAAACGATGTTGTTATGTACCAATTTAAAGTGAGATTGAAACATTTTTTTTTCTCATGCGATTATTTTTATGTCGGAGAAATGTCATCGCGGTGTAATGATGTGATTAAACATATTTACATTTATTACGTAGATTACATAGGCCGTATTCTCAGCCTTGACGTAAGAGATGTTACAATCAATTGTCATATCGTTTATATGGCATAATTCTGCATCAAAATTCACATGCAAAATTGCACTTCATTTCTTCGATTGGCCCATATCTTCTTCGATTTAATTTTCGTCGAATTGTGTAACTGGCACCAAACAGACGTTTTTTTTTTTTTACTTTCTTGACGATGAAAGTGATAGTGCGTTAAAAATTCCTATATGAAATGGAGAATGAAATGGAAAGTAGTGCATGCGTCAATGCACAGTGGACATTGGTAATATTATTTTAATTAAATTGACTGAATTCCATTACCCAATGCCCGGCTCATACAATTTACTCATTCAATTACTGTATTAAAAGAACTGAAGACAGTTTTTTTTTTGATTTATTGTAAATTGCGTACACTGCAGTCTGGTTTCATGGAACGATTGACAAAAAATAAGTTGAACACCTTGACTCATTCGATGTCAAACGATATTTACGAATTCAGATATCATGTTACTGATGAATTCAACAATTCTAACTTGATGTTAGTTTAAAATTCAATTATTCTAGTTATAAGACGATGTGAATTGCAATTCTAAATATAAAAATAGAATTCCATCAAATTCAGATCACGATTCACATTTAATTCAATGTTGATAAATGCTTGCATCATTTTTAATTTCGATAATTCAACACACGTATTTTGTCCACTGAAATAATTCTTGGGTTGCCGATGTTTCGGTTGTGTTTCAATGGTTTTTGTAAATACAAGATTAGCACCGAGAGACTATGTGCGCACAGGTAGAAAAGGTTTTATTCAATGCCATCGATTACTATAACATGTTAGATAGCTGTGATGCATTTGGTAAACCGTTTTATAAATGAGCCGCAAATGTACGGTGCACTCGTGTATGACTCGACATATTATTTGAATAGCCTATTTTAATCGCTTGAAAGCAGAAAATGCTCACCAAATTGACATGCAACAAGGTGCGAACGGCCAATTTAATTCACGTTTTGTTTGTTCGGCATGAAAAATTGCCTCGATTTTTTCAACTGCATACGAGTTTTTTCTTTTCTTCTTCTTCTTTGTTTAAAACGCATTAATCACATTTCATCGCACATTCTCTTGAATGGTAATTAGCTGACGACATTAAAAAAACTGTTTGATTTAAATGTGCGAAAAAAAGTGTGATTTTTTTTCTTCTATTCTGTAAATTCACTTTGATCAATGTTGTTAATTTGCTGCGCACCATTGATCATTATTTCATTTTAAATTGTGGTTTATTTACGACTATGCAACACAAAATCAAAGCAAATTTACATTTTCAATGAATCAGCAGACGCTCAGTAATTGCAATCAAATTAATTAAATGATGCTTCAATGAACCGGACCTCAACACAACACAACACTATTTACACAACGGATTGCAAAATATTTCTTTTCTTTTTCTTCTTTTAAACATACTGATTGTAAGTAGTGACAGCGGTCATGTCATATTCGGACAAGTTCAATGCTACACGCTAAAAATTGCTCATAAATTATTCAAATGCCATTCAAAGAAGAGTCAACGATGAGTATTTGCTTAGCTTGACACACAGTACCGATTAAATGGAGAAATTGCTTTTTTTTTTGTTTCTTTTTCGTTGTTATTTATTGTTATTTTTCGTTATTGTTTTTACTTTACAATAATTTTCTGTGTAAATGGACACGGACTAAATAATTAGAATAATAAAAACACGTCTCGCTCTTTAAAAAAAAAAAAATAATTACAATTTTGGTAATTACGTGAGAATGTTTAGTCTGGAATTTTAAAGTTTGAATTGAAAAAAAACATGAAACCATTGGACAAAATAAAATTTCGATTGAAATCATTATTAAAACGAATATTACACAATTAAAAAGTATATTTCAACGATTGCATCAGTTGAATCACGAATTTCATTATGAAGATAATTTAAACGGTGATTTCACGCAACTAGGCCATACATTAGAATTGATTGAACTTTATCTCGTTAGAAAGTTGTTTACATTTGCGTTTCCATTTTGTTTTTTTTTCTCTCCATATTTTTATTCCAGTTAAGTCCAAGGTCGCGAATTTTTATTTATTACTTTTCATTTTTAAGAAGTTAACGGCCGAAATGTAAATCTTATTCAATGGCATTTTTATTCTCCAATTTCATGATAAACGCATTAGAATCATGAGGTTAAAATAATTACCACCTTTTAAAGAATGTGTAAATGTCGTTTTTTTCTTGCTCTTCAGAACAATGACCGTGCCCATTGACAATAATTTAAAACAACCATGGACTTTGCGATAAGAATACGATTTAGTTTTTTCCAAGACGATTCAAGAATAATGTTCGGAGTGGCTTGAATGCGATTTTAATCTGAATTTCATGCAATTTTGAAGAGTTTTTAATTCGATTGATTTCAACACGTATTCAAATTGAATCAAAATTTAATTTCAAAAAAATTTTTTACCAAAAATTAATTTCAAATTGAATTATTAACGAATTTTATGTGGTTTTGAGATTTTTTTCATTTTTTTTTTTTAATTATGTTGCTTTGTATTAAACGCTTATTAAACTTACTTATAGTGCGAATGCAAAACGATGTGAAAAAGTAAAATCGGCTTTATTGCGAATGCGAATCAGCAATGCCAAAAACAAAATGGTTCTATTTTGAATACAATACGGTTGAATGCAGACTTAAATCCTCGTAAAACAACGTTCTGCTTAAATTGGTTGCATAATTCACCATGAATGTGGATGCTTTAAGTTCTATGTCATTTTGAAATTAATTGGATGCTGTTCCGATTCGATCTTTAATGTAAATAATTCAATATTCACGCTATATATACACTTTGAATGATACACCAAACGATATTCACATGAAATATGCTAATTCATGCAGTGTGAATTACATTTCATGCATTGATAAGTAATAAACCACTATATTGCTACGAAAATACATTCAGAATAAAAAATAAAAATCACACGAAAATGGAAAAAATTCAACGAAAACATTTGTGTTTGTCTTTTGTTTCTAAATTAGAATTTTAATTCACGGTTGAAGATCACAGATATGATCAAAATTTGTTGAAAATATTTAATTGTTCTGATGTTTGAAATGTTAAATTTTGTGACAAATCCAATAAATCTTAACCCACGTAGAGAAGCTTATCAAAACAAAACAAAACGAAATTCAATGTCACAAGAAAAAAACAGCATTTATTCAAATTTTGAATTTTTGCTTTACTTTTTCGATACTCGGTTGATCTAATTGTAGATGTTTGCTTTTTTTAATTCTAAGAATAGAACCAATTTTTTTTTTTTTTTTTTTTGGAAAAAAATGTTATCTTATTTCATTTTATTTCTTTTCTTATATTTTTAAAACACTTTGTAATTTTTTTTGTTTTTTTTTTTTTCTTGTTTAAGTTCTTTGTCTGAATATACTGGATAGAATTTAAAAATGATTTTGTTCCAACTTCTTAATCACGTCGTTGTTAAATATAAACTGAACGCGCCAACGATCAAATCACAATTAATTCGCATGAAGAAAAAAATACACTTCGGCAACTCTCAGCCGAAAATCGTTGCAAGAACCAGCCGACAGTGTGTGTGTGTGTTGAATGCTAACTTGTTGCCGTTCGTACAACACTTAATGTTGGTTTTATAAAAATCCATGAAAGTGACCGACTGTGTAATGTCGGTTTGACATTGCTTCAACGCAAATATACATAGTCTGTCTCGATTTCCATAAATATTTCCTCTGGTAAATGAGCACGCTTCAACTGTGCATGTCTTTTCCTCGCATGAAATACGAAAATAATTGAAACTTTTTTTTCTTTCGCGCTCTTTTTTTTTCTTTCTTTCTCTCTCTCTCTCTCTCTCTCTCTCTCCTTCACACTATTTATCCATCCATCTATCTCTCTATCTGTCTATCTTTCCATATTTTTTCCCCCATTTTTTATCTTGAAAAAGATGTGGAAATTAGCTTTGAAATATAATCATTAACCGATGAAGTTGAATTCATCGACGGCGGCTGCATTGTTATCGAAAACTGAAAATCGATTAGATAATGTCGGTATCGCATAAAAGGCAATAACAATTAAACGTATCCAATTTGGGATGCAGAGCCAAATTTTGATTTCTTGCACCTGCAATGCCCTGAGATTACACCCGCACATTGCAATACGAAATTTGCATTCATGCATATGTTTTGATAATTTCAATGCACATTGCATGTGCAACATGCGATAAAATCCATTGCATATCAAGCGTGTTCCATATCATTGCAGAATTCACTCAATATTAGATTTTACGTTTGAATGAGTTAAAGTGAAAAAGTAAAAAAAAAAAAGAAATTTAAACTAAATTTAAAATGTGAATTAGCTTTAAATCAAATTTAAGATCACGAATATTTCCTGAAATATGTGGTGAAACATCGTGAGGCTAATGCATTGTATTACAAAATTTGAGGCTAAAGCCGTCAGCAGCATATTTTTATCATATATTCATTGCTTTGATCATTCCAATCAAAGATTATATAAAGTAATTTTAGGCTGAACAAGAGACATCGATCCAAAATTAATATATAAATTAAGTAATTCGTTCCTCTTCGCATCACATATGTGTACCAAAATAATGTGTTTGTATTTTACACACATTTCAATTGGGCAATTTGTTTCAAACGGCCAACCAGCCTATGTAAATTGCCAATGGCTCACATGTTACACTCAAATCAACACGGTTTGTTGGTTTATTGTGTAAAATGTGTCGATACATGAGTAGTTTCTTCACTTCTCCACGAAAAAAGGAATCATTTATAGTAGTAATGAATACATTTGGCGTAAAAAAAATACACTGAATTGACACCGATGACTTAATTAGATCGAACGGAAATGTATATTTTACACTTTCGATAGCAACGACGATTCATTTGAAATACGAACAATTTTCTAAACATGGTTAAACTTATTCAGTGCACTCCACCATGTTTGGTATTTGCAAGGTCATTCAATTCGCATCAAAATTGGAATGCATTACATACATTCTAGATGCCTTTTCAATCATAAACGAAGTTGATTTTTCCGTAATTCACTGTTAATTGCTATTGCAAATTTGGCGTATATAAAAATCTACGGATTTGTTCTTCTTAAAAACGGTTTTTATTCAGTTTTTTTATTTTCATGCACTTTCAAATTTATTATTGATATTCAACCAGTTTTTTGAGCAATCATTTTATTTATATTGAATATGTTTGAACTTTGGACTTCAGTCGGTTTTCAAACAATTTATTGAGATTTAATTCAAAATTTCTGATGATTTTTTTTCAAAAATCGGATATTTTCATTTTTCATGCTCTGAAAACCTAAGCGCGGGCTACAGACGTAATTTTGAGGTGTCATTGAAAATAACCACACAAAGTGGTGCGTCTACAGCGCAAAAATATTATAATGTGGTGAATTGCAAACGAACCACATTTAAATCATTTTGCAATCTGAACGCACCACAATGTTGGTGATTTTCAATGACAGCCCAAAATTGTGGTGCTCAAATGTAAATTCATTGTGTTATCATATCGAGTAGCCCACGGAAAAACTGGGTTTTCAGAGTCATTTTTCGATTCGAAACAATATGAGCGGTTATTTTTGAAGCAAACATATCAATTTTGCCTGTTTTTTTGTGATGTAAATGGCAAGTGAAACCCAGCTGATTTCCCCTTTAGCAAAACACCAACGTGCAATCATATATTTTTTTTTCCCCTTCAACGCCGCATTGTTGACGCATCGTCGTATTTAGAAAAGGGGAACAATCATATCGTATTCACATTCTCACCAAAAATTTAAAAATCGATATGATGAGCAAATTTTGAATGAAACACAACCATTTGTATTCCAAAGATGTTTTCAATTAATGTTTTTTCTTTCGAAAATTAGATCATTATTAACTTCGGATATAAATAATATGTTAATAACGATTTTAATAATTTATTCATTGATTGTGCAATTTCTTTTTTCAAAAGGCTTGAAATCAATAGAACACTTATACTTCTTCTATTATTAATTTACTTTTTCATATTATTGTTCCTTCATTGTTATTACTTTTTTAGTGATTTTTTAATAAAAAAAACCGGGAAGTTTACGAGTAGAAGTCAAAAACCCGTAGCAAATCGAAGAGTTTTTGGATAAAATGGAAAAAAACCATGGAAATTTAAAAAGAACACACTGAAAATCTTCAAATTAATTACAGAAAACCGTAAAATGCTTAATTATTCAAAAGAATGAAATTTTTATTAAAAAATTTCTCCTGTTTTCCTGACCATAGCAACAACTCAATTGTACACAACACATATGATAAAGATTGTTCACTCACAATCGCCTTAATATAGACAAATTATAAAAGCAAAAAATACAATGAGTTTCATGCGCTCGAATGCAGTAAAAAAAAAACATTTGGCATGCCAAAGTAAATCTCATAGTTGGGATTACTTTTTTGTTCGAGAATAAATTGTTTTGATTATGGAAAAAAGTAAATCATGTTATTTTACGATAAAATGTAATGAATTTGTAATAGTCTTTTGGATTTTTGGAAAATTTAAGCAAATCAATTCAAATGATTGACTTTTTTTACGATAAAAAAGCATAATGATAATTTGAATCAAATTTTATTTAGTCCGAGTCAACTGGACCTGACCTTGAATTTAGCAACATTCTCACCACCTTTATATCCGTCTTACATTGTTTTTTTACACATAAATTTACATAATGACCAATATTTTAGAACCATTGTTAAACAGGTGTTTCAATCTCTTTTCAAATACTTGCAGATTTTTTTTTTATCAAAAACAAATACAAAAAACAACAAATGACATTTATTTAATTTTAAATTGGAGTCATTGTTCATTCAAAACTAATTGTTTTTTTCAAACAAATAACAAACATTTGTTCAGATATTTGACATGTTTATTCACATTCTAATGCAAATAAATCTGAACACATTTCAAAAAAAGCCGAAAAAGTCTACTTAAATTTAATCAAAAATTTGAAACATTGAAGATTTTTGATTGGAATGAAATACGGACAGTTAACAATTTCAATTCATAATTGATTTCTATGGAATTGTTCAAAACATTTTCCTATTTTTTAAAAACATGAATTTAAATTCAATTGAAATGATTTAGTAAAAAGAAAATTTTATTTAATTTCAAAAATATTTTTCTTCAAACATTGTTTAAACATTGTTATTTCAATTTCAGAAACTAAGAATATTTCATCGGAAAATCTGGCACGTTCATTGTAATAATGTTTTTAGCGTCTTCCAACGAGTGATTTTAAAGCATTTGGATCAACGTATTGTGGCTGATCAGCTTTTCTCTCTACTAAATTTCCATTTGCTGTATACACGTAATCACCTAATTGAAAATATAAATGAAAATTCAGGCCAGATCTGTACAACTTAATGCAAAATTTTCATGCTTTTTTTTTTTTTTTGTCTGAATTGTAAATCAACTGACCTTGAGTGTTGAGCTCATCATTAATCGAGTATAAAGTGTTCTGTTGTTGTTGATTTTCTGGATTTTCTTGATAGTCTTGACAACTAACAAAAATTGTTCCAATAATTATTACAACAAATAATTTCAAAATGAAATACATTTTACCGTTGTATTATTCTTTTGCTCGACTAATCGTTGAAAGAAAACTGATCATTTATCTAAAATTGATAAGATCTTTTATACCAAAAGTATTAAATTTATTATAAAATTCACAGTCAAATTATTGTTTTAACACGTTAGAGGATAGTACAATTGAATCAATATTAAAATTTCGAATGTTTGTTCACATCTGTATTCAATATTGATTAGAAATCTGTGAAAATAATTCGAATACAAAATTTGAAGAAAAAAAAAAAAAAAAAAAAAAAAAAAAATTGATGACCAGGGAAGGTTCAAGACATTTTTTTTTTTTTTTTTTGAATTATCCATGACATTTCAGCTGTTGTACTGTATTACATAATCTTAAGATAAAATATAGGTAATGGAAATTTCTCTGCTTTAATTACGTATTTCAATTAAGCTCTGATTAGCGAACCATTATTTGAATGACCTTGAAATTCTTTTAGATGTATCTGCAAACATTGCTAAGCAGCTTGTCGATTGTAACAGACCTGAAGACTTATTTATTTACTGTTTTTCATTTTCTTTTAAATTAAAGACATTTTATTTGCGAATTTTGATTATGATTTTCAAAACAGATGTTTAAATATTTATATAATACGCATCAGATTTCTTACGATTGGATAATAAATTATTATATACAATAAAATGACGTAATTTAATAAATGGTCTTTTTCAAATAATAGTTTAAAAAACGATATATATATTGAACAAATACATCGCGATTTATTTGATTTTCTGGTTAGTAATAATTGAAACTACTATGGCGATAGATGGAATTAAAATCCGTTATATTCTTAAAAAACCCACTCGAAATCAAACGATAAAACCAACGGTGTGTTCATTTATATACGGAAAGAATGTTTTATTTTGATAATCGAATGCTCAGAATTTACATGCATCATTTTATTAGTTAGTAAAGTAGCATTTTCTGAAAAATGGCCATCATCACAAATGATTTGAATAAAAGTAAGTGACTTACTGTAAGTTACAAAGTAAAAATAATAAAACCGGAAAATGGTTTAATGGTTATTATGGAAATTCATGTAGTGTATACCGTCACTGTTTTATGAACCAATTCCAATTTATAATTTATTTCATTATTGACTCAGCTGAACAGTTCAATTAGTTCAATGATTCATTTCAACCCAATAAGGATGAGTTGCATTCGAACTGATATCTGATTAGAAAACTTCGTTTTTGTTATAAAATAGATAGAAAGACATTTAAACAATTTTGTGTTAATTCCCTAATTGAGCAATTCATATCCATGATATTATACGATAATAAAACATGAAATTGAGCAATTATAAAACAAAGAATAATGAAATAGAATAAAAAAGTAGTTCATCGAATTAATGTAATACCAGTTGAAATTCAGACCTTTTGATGAATAAACGTTAAAAGTATAGTTGATTTGTGTTTGATCATTTTTAACCATGATGAAAAGCATAAAAAATATTGTAGAAATATCTACATTGGGTGTATCATTGGGCGATCAAATTCAATCTTCTGAAAATAATAAGAAAAATATTACAAAAAAAATCAACATTTCACACTCATTAAAGCCAATTTATCATTTTTCACGTGCATTTGGTCTTTTTCCATTCACTATGATTTATGATTCAAATGGTGATATTCAAAAATTCCGTGTCACTTCATGCGATTTACTTTGGTTTTTCATTTCAATTGGCATTTATTTATCATTGGCATTCTACAGTTTTTACACTCTAACAAGAATTATCACATCACAATCACAAAATGAAAACAATTCGTTTATTCTTATATTGGGTGATTATGTACTTTTAATTTTGGGATTGGTTTTTGGTGCCATCAATGTTGTAGCAGATATGTTCAATCGTTCGAAAATATATGATATTGTGAAACAATTATGTATTTTTGATAAAGAAGTAAGTTATAATTTGCAATTATTTGTTGTTTTTTGACCAAAAAAAAAAAAAAAAAAAAAAACAAAAAAAATTAATAACAAATTTTACATAAAATTTAGGTTATAAAAATGGGTATCGATTTGAATTATTCAAAAATACGTAGATGTATAAGGTATTGGTATATTGGTGGTGCAGTATTATCACTCTTTTTGGCTTTATCAACGCTTCTGTTGTACAAAAATGTCCAAGACACGAATACACCCGTTGGTATATTATTGTTCTATGCATCGTATATATTTCAACATTTTGTATCATCAACGGTCTTGACCACATACACAATGTTGATATTTTCTTTGCACAAACGATATGACATTTTGAGCTCTTTATTAAGGTAAACATTTATCATTTACAATTTACACAAAATAACGTGTAATTTTTTTTTTTTCGCTATCCATATAGAAATGAGTTTTTATCAAGAAATCACTATTCAATACATTTAAATAAAAGAAAATCGATTGATTTCATAAAGTTTACCGGACGAATGCATACTATTCTTACAGATATAATGGATCGTTTAAATGAATGTTTTTCGCTACAGGTACTTTAATCATCTTTTCTGCTATAAGAATTAAAATTTTTATTCGTTTTTTTTTTTTTTTCAATTTGAAATAAACATTTTTTTTCAAGGCTATGTGTAATATTGCGGCCACATTTATTTTCACGGTTTTAACACTATACACATTTTATCGGTATATATTGGAATCGAGTAATTTTTATCAGCAAGTAACATTTGTTCATCTTAGTTGGCAAATATTTTATGCTGTTCCTGCATATTTAGTCATTTATGCGGGCGCAACTATTATCTCTAAGGTAAGTTAATAAATTTAATAAAAATTTACTTTTACTGATATGAAGAATTATTAAAAATGTAAATTACATTAAATGTATATTCAACAGGGTAAAAAATGTTCCGAAATTTCACACGATATTATTAATCAATGCAATGATGCCGAATTGGTTCACGTGGTATATGAAATATATAAAATAAACCTTATTATTATATCATTGTATCTTTTTTATAATGTAATTTTATAAATTACATTTCTAGTTAAGCAATTTATCTCAACAAATACAAAATCGATATCCAATTGCGACTTGTGGTTTATTCGTTTTCGATTGGACATTGTTATATACTGTGAGAAATTTATGCAATGAAAAAGAGCAAATTGTTGGATTATATTTTTAATTTATTCGTTCATTTGTTTTTTTTAGATGATCGGTGCGGTTACAACATATTTAACAATTATAGTTCAGTTTGATTCAAGACATGGAAATCATCAGAAAACACAATAATTAAAATGAATCGAAAGCTTTATACTTTTTGCTTTCAATGTGTTCAGATCATCAAGATAACTCACATTCCAATTCATTTATATTGATCTATGTTTTCGTGTTCGGTATTGCCTAAATATCATTTGCTATTTTCACATAATGTTTCATCTTGCCCACCTTAAGGCATATCTTTTACCTAAAATTTTATCTAAAACTTTAATCTTTTATTTATGAATTAATAAATAATAGAAAAACAGAAATGCGACAAAATACATGTAAATATTGCATGATGAATAATTAGAAGAGACATCAGATAATTTTGACATCGAAGAACAACTATTAATTAACGAATAAATTCTTATTAAAAAGTTTATTTTATTTATTAATGTAGAAATGTTTGTAGAAATGTTATTTATTATATTGAAGCTCCATTCTATAGTCTTTAATGAATGAATCAATTTCGATAAAGTTTTTCTTTCAATTTTTGGTAGAAAAAAAAAAAATTTGATTCTTCTTTCAGATTTTTCATAAATACATCAACAAAGTAATGCATAAATGCCTATAGAATTCTATAGAATACAAAAAAAAAAACATTAACATATGAATGAAACATCTTTTTCCAATTCTCATATATATATGCGAAATAAAAGAAAAAACAACAAACAAACCAAATGATTCTACATTTTTGTACATTCATACAAATGGTCAGGATACCAAGAAATGAGAAAATACTATGAAATTCCTAGGGAATAATAAATACTATGGCATTGAACTCATTTAAATACTGCCTAACAATGTCACGCATATTTAATAGATGTAATTCATGCACATGTCATTTGAGTGATATTTGTTCAATATAAGTAGAAAATAAATGAATTGCTTATACTATGTATTTAAATGACAAATGTGCACAATTTTTGGAAGAATTAAAACATAAAAAGAACGTCTTTAGTAGGATTTTATAAAAGAAATCATGGATCCTGGAAAATATTTTTTCTATGAGATTATCACAATTTAGAAATTGTTACGTGATCACCCATGTGTTTTTCCGAGCTCACAGAGTGTTTTTCCGATTCACAGAGTAGCCACACAATTTCTACAGAGTATACAAAGTGTGTGTAAGAGAGAGAACGATAAACAAGTTAGTAAGTCTGTGGACATTCTCTCTCATACACACACATCCAATACGCCTTAGTCTGTGGCTACTCTGTAAATTGAAAAACCCTCTGTGAGCTGCGCACATGGTCATTATGTTCTTTAATGTGTAAAAACTCTTAATAAAGACTCTTTATAATTCTATGTACATATATTATCCTAAGCTTGAAAAACATTAAAAAACAGATCTCATTGTCAACAATGTGTAATATAAGTGAATGTGTGTAATTTTATTTGCATGGCATTTTCATATCCATTTGGTTTTCATTAGGCATGAATTTAGGCAATTATAACCACCCAAGGGAATGTTACTAGGAAATAATTTACCTTTCATTCCGGCTAAATATTTTAATAAACTGTACACTTTCATTGTCACAGTGTCTATAGTTGAACTTGAACCATTCTGAATTGTGGTCTCTCAAAATTACATCAACCTCATTTGAAATTGTTTTGTTCTTCAAAAATGATAAACTTAAAGGATATTTATTCAATTAATATTGAGTTTACTACAAAATCTGAACCAAATCCGAAAGATGTATCAAATTCAAATGAAAATTGTTTTGCTTTCAGTTTGCGACCGATTTATTACTTTTCACGTATATTTGGTCAATTGCCATTTTCAATAATTCGCGATGAGAATGGTGAAATTCAAGGAATTCGTGTTACGATATTAGATATTTTGTGGTTTATTATTTCAATATTTTTATATTTAATTATGGCATTTATTTGTTTTCAAACTACAAGTTTTAATGCAAATATAAAATCATCACATATTTTAATGTTTGGTGATCGATTCCTTCTCACATCGGGATTGATATGCTGTACAGCAAAAATTGTGATCGATATGTTGAAACGTTCTAAACTGTTCAATATATTACAAGATCTTTTATTATTTGATAAACAAGTAAGTTAAATATTGAAAGTTTAGTTGAAATAGATGACAACGAACAATTTTTTGTTTGTTCATTCGTGCATTTTTTTTTAGAAAAATTTCACACGATCGAACGATGTAAATTGCATTTTGTTTTTTTTTATTCGTTTCTGTTCATTGGCAACATTGAATGTAATTCATTCTATTTAAATTTCCTCAAAAGGTAGCCACGTATGGTGTAAAAATGAATTATAAAAGAAAATATGGGCGAATTCTTTCATGGTACACAACCAATACAGTTTTAGCAATTGTTTTGACCATACTAACTTTCATCACCTATAGACATTATTGTGCAAAATCATCAAAAAATTATATTTTAAATTTTGTATGTTCTTACGTATTTCAACATTTTGCAACGGCAACAATATTAACAACATATTGTGTTCTAATATTCAATGTTTATCAACGTATCCATATAATTAATTCATTGTTAAGGTATGTGAGAATAAGTTTTAAATTTATATTGAAGTTTTATATTGATTTCAAGAAAGATTTTTTTATAATTCTTGAATTTCAAATAGCAAACATTTTTTAAATGGAAATCAATGTCAATTGCCACCTCATTTATGGAAGAAGCAGTCAAATGCATTTATCAAATCTATGGGCCGACTTCATGATACTTTAACTGGAACAATGGAAAAAATCGATGCTTGTTATTCCTTGAATGTATTGCTAAAATTGATCAATTTTATATGTTTATTTTGCTAAAATATTCAATACTTAACACTTTTTGTCTGTTTTTTTTTTTCCTTTTGAATGACAATTAGGTTATTTGCACAATTGCCGCCACGTTTGCTCTGACAATATTAACACTTTATGCCTTTTATCGGTATATTTTTCAAGCAAGTGAACTTTTTAAAGAATTGGCATTTAACCATTTGGATTGGCAAATTTTTTACATTCTTTACACTTTAGTTGTCATTTATGCTGGAACCATGATTGAATCTGAGGTGAATTTTGGAATTTACATGATGATGAGGACAACATTTTTTTTTTTTTTTTTTTTTTTTTTTTTTTTTTTTGATAAAATAATTTATAATTTTTGAATTTATTTAATGGTAAATTGAAAATATTTGCAGGGACGAAAAACATCGCAATTAGTTCACAACATAATTAATTCCTGCAATGATTCGGAAGTGTGCGTAACTGTAAGATTTATATATAAATTTAAATTTAAAATATTTAGTTTTAATATTGTAATTTTAATCATTATTTACATTGATATTTGTTCAAAAGTTATCTCAACTGTCTCAACAAATCTTTCATCGACATCCGCAGCCCACATGTGGTTTGGTAGAATTCAACTGGACATTGCTATATGCTGTAAATTACTATTTTTCTATTCATCATTAGCAATGTGCATTTCAAATGTTCTTTCTTTTTTTTTTTTTAGATGATTGGAGCGGCTACAACATATCTGACAATATTAATTCAATTTGAACCTCATCAGAATATCGTCCATGAAAATCAAACATTATCATTTCCCGTTGTAACTAATAACCATTCGATTGATATCATAAACTATTAGAATTTTAATCATCATTGATATTTATTTGAATATAATGCCAATTTTAACATTTTTATTCAATTCACATTTTGTTCCAATTTATTATACATATGTACGTCCACTCTCAGATGTGTTCGATACAACATACGTAATAATGCAATGCAGACCTTATAATTAATAGAGGATAATGTATGTTTAGAATAAGGCAAACATTCATAATTTTATTTTGAATTATCTTTAATTAGAAACAATATTTTCATTACATTATCTTATATTACCTCACATTTCCTCACATTATCTCCCATTACCTCACATTATCAAATTAAGTAAGGTAATTGATCACAATTGATATATCTAATTGAAAAAAAAAAAAAAACCATGGAATGTAATTGTAGCACATAATAACTATGAATTTATTTGTTATATAAAATTATTGCGTAGTTTTATTGAGTAATATTTTCTAAATCTATTAGAAACATTGCTATACATATAGTTATATTTAAACTATAGTTGTGAAAATAACTAAAGCACCATATTTCGAAATGGAATCACAGGAAAGTTCAGAATCGACTGCTTTTTTGTATAACTCCCTTCGTAGATTGTATTTTTTTGGGCAAATTTTTTTTTGTGCACCATTTTCATATTCACCGGAACGAGGAGCTCACATGAAATTCATAAACTATGTTATATTAGTGGTATTTATTACATTTTATCTTGGAATTCCATACATTAACATCCATTCGGAGATTTCAATCGATGCTAAAGGATATCAAGCAATATTATTCAATATTGGTATAAATGGCTATTTATGCATTGCACCGGCTATGGTTTTCATAATTTTATTTGCGATGTTCTTGTTTAAAAGTTATATCGCTAAATTAATGGAGGAAATCATTGATTTGGATAATGAGGTAAGAAAAATGATAAAAGCATTTTAATGTATTTGAAAAGGACATCTTTTTCAGATGAAAGAAATGGATATAATATCTCATCATGTGAATTATTTACTTCAGTATGAAATCATTTTTTGCGTATTGTGCGGTACGATAATACTATGCGTCGGCGTATTTTATGTTTGTTTGGATTTGTATGCCATCGGAGGAAGTGTGATTGAAAAGTATTCCGTATTTTTATCGGTTGCAGTTTCACTATTTGGACATCTCTATTTTAGCGCTATTATTACCATTTTTTACATAACAATTCGAATTAAATTTTCACTATTAAACGATTTTTTTCGGTAAAATTCATTATTTCTTTGACATTTTTCCATGCAATTATCTCTTTATACTTTTATTCATGTATTAATGATTTTAGATCAATATTTCTACCGCCATCATCAACATTTGTGTCTCCACAACGTTTGACACCCGATGAATTAAGTAAAATGATTTCAAAATTGGCAAGAATTCATGATAGACTTTGTCAAATATTTATTAAAACTAATCATTGTTCATGGATTCCAGTATATTTCACTGATACTGAATTAATTGAACAAAAACTATTTATAATGTTATTTCCTTTTAGCTATCTTCGGAACCATTGTTTGTTTTATTTTTAACAGTATATTCATTGGAAACGTTATTTGTGGGTTTGCTTGATAACAGTTTTAAAATTCAAATGTTAGCCATATCTTTCATTTCATACACTATTCAAACATATTTTGTGGCTTTTTTAAAAGTTAATGCGATTGTAACAAGCGGAGCACAGGGTAACTATACGGGTGTACTTATTCATGAAGCACTTGTTAATACAAATGATCCTTATTTGACCATGAAAGTAAGTCATTTAATAATTAATGAATAAAAAGAATTGTTTTTTGTTTTTCGATTGATTACAAGATAATAAATAGATTTTTTTTTTTTTTCAGTTGGAATTATTTTCCATGCAAATTCTACATTCAAATCCAAAATGTGATTTGATAATTATGGATTTTGATTGGAAACTCGTTTTTGGAGTAAATAAAATAATTATTTTGTATGAATTTTATTAACTAATTTCAAATAATATTCTTTTTAATATAGTATACAGCAACCGCAATTTCATACAGCATTACATTAATTCAATATCAATTTTTCTTGTCCTCTGCCAATAATCGTGGATAATTGTAACGAGCTAAACAGGTAAATTAAACAGACACTGCTTAGCTAATGAATCTTCAGACCTAGCTTACAACGTCAATTCAAATAGACAAAGCTCTGGCGCATTTAAATAGCATTGATCATGAATGTCATTATACCAATTTTACAATTTTTCGAGTTTATCTTATATGCATGCATGTATACGAACGAAACAAATAAACTGACTGACTGTTTGTCTAACTGATTAACTTATTTGCATTATTAACTACTAGTGAAATTTCTCACATGTGAGAAATGGATTTCTGCAGAAATCCTACTTTGATAAAACAGAATAATATTAAATTGGCCATATAATTTAAGTTGATCGTGTTTATTTGCTAAATTGGACGTAATATTGGACACAATTTGTATGCGTATTCACAAAAATATCATTGATTGATTTTCTAACTTTTTATATGAACGGAAAACGTAAAAAAAAGTTCTAGTGGTAAGTCATAAAACATTACGATTCATAATGATGTAACTGAAAAATTTATTCATTTATTTCTTACGGAACTTAAATGTATGTCAATACGTGTTCACTAGCATGCTGAAACAAACTTTTGCTGAACATTCAGTATTTGAATATGATTTTTCTTCTTCAAGCATCCCAAATATTTTATAAATTATTGTTTGAGATGCATTTTATTTTTATGTTTTGTTAAGTCACCTCTGTATTTGAATTTGTTGCCACAGGACTCGCATTCAAAACCTAAATGAAAAATATTCAAAAAAAAAAATTATGGTTTTTCTTTCAAATTGAAAGTTTCAATATATGAAAATAAAATAAATATTTTAATAATTACGTTTTTCATCGGAGTGCTTGAAAATCGAATGCATTTTCCAAGATTTTTTATCATAAAATTTCATTGAACATATTGTACATTGGAATTTTCGATCAGCTTCGGTTCTAGTATGTTTCACTTTTTTGATTTAGATTGAAAAAAAAAAGAAAAATTATTTTTTCCGAAATACATTGAATTATATTGAATTGAATATATGCCACAAAGAAAATAAGTAAAAAGAAGAAAGAAATTATATAAATAATTATATTATTATACTTACATGAATGCTTGTAAAGTCCTTTTTGAGATGATAATGCTGCATGACAAATGTTACAAACATATTTAACATTTTCATGTTTTTGTCGATGTTCCTTCAATTTATATTTACAATAGAATCGTAAATTACAATTCGGACATTTGAATTTTGCCAGTGAATGTGTCTTTTTATGCTTATCAAATGAATCTTTAGTTTTGAATCCTTTGCCACACTGTTCGCATAAGTGATCTGTAAAATTGCAATTTATTCGAATTTCATGCATTTCAAATAGGAATTTAAAATGTTAATTATTCAAAAATTTACCTCGATGAATGACATGCCTTTTTAAATGCATTTTTAATGATATGCGTGTTGCAAATTTTTTCGGACATAAATTGCAAAAGTGTTTTTTTTCTATAAATTCATGATGTTTAGCATGAACATCTTTTAATATTTCCATTGGAAAATATTTTCCACATGGTTCACATTTATACATTAATTTGTCATATGTGCATTCATTTTCCAAATGCATTATCAATTGATAAGTGCATTTGAATGAATCTTTGCAATAAATACAAATACAATTTTTCATATATTTACATACATGTTCATTTAATTCGGATTTTGTTAAATACCAATTACAAATGACACATTTTTCATTTTTTTGATGGTGTGCCATTTCTAAATGCTTTCTTGTGTCATTCAAACATTTGAATTTTTTTTTACACATGAAACACTCAAATTGATCTGTTTTCATTTGATCATGATATCGCATTATATGAGTTTCCAATTGAGTTTCAAGTTTAAAAAGTTTACCACAAATACCACATTGAAAAGAATAAATTTGTTCATCTTTTCCACAATGTATTTGATTCATATGGTTTTTTATTTGATATGTAGTAAAGAATCTTTCACCACAAATATCACAAATAAATTTCAATTGATCATGTTTGGCATGTTTATTATTGTGAAAATCTAATAATAATGCCATTGGAAATTGATCAGGACATTTGTCACATTTGTGAAATTTTTTTTCTCTATGATAAACTGATAAATGTTTTAATACATCTGATGTTGATGCAAATGATTTTTCACAATATACGCATGTAATTTTATCGTCATCATTGCAAATATGATTGACATCTGATGATAAATACATTTTTCCACATAATTGGCATTTTTGTGAAAACGTAATGCCGGGCTCATTTTTTGATTCATTTTGAATTATTTCCTGTTTTGTTTTATAGCGTGATAATTGGTTTCTTTTTAATTTTAAAATTGTTCCTAATTCTCTGAATTTTATATTGAAATATTCCAGTTTGTTGTTCTGTTTTTGTATTTGTGCATTTACATATAAACATTGTTGACATGATGTGGATGTTAATATTTCTATTGAAACATTTGTGCTATTAAAGATAAAATTAGATTAATTAATTGAATGAGAAAGATATAAAAAAAAAATAGAAATGATCGCACTTACTTCGGTGTATCGTTTAATGAAATCTGTTTTTCTTTGAGTGTATTGTCTTTACAAATTTTTTTCTTTAGCGGTTCAAGTTTTTCTTTAAATTCATTGAGTTCAGCATTTAATCGATTTATAATTTCTTCACGTTCATTACATTTATCTTCTATATTTCGTACTCTATTAATCACACCTTGAAGTTTCACATCCAAATGAATACATTTACAGAATATTGTAGATTTTGATTCTTCTGTTGAAATATTCGGCCTATTTTTTTTTTTTTTTTTTTTTTTTTTGAAATATAAATTTAATTAATTAGTTGATTATATAAATAATCGTAAAAAATAAATATAGAAATTATACGCAACTTACTGGACTGGTTCAATTGATAGAATTTCATTTTTTGCCTTGACATCAATATCCTTTTCCGATTTTCTAATGTTAATTTCAAGAATTTGATTTAATTGTGTGTTTAAAAAAAAAAAAAAAAATCTCATTCAAATACATACATTTGATTGATAGGCTTCGGTACAAATATTGTTGGAATTGCATCTGGTCTTAACCTTACCTCAGCCCGACCATAAATAAATTTATTTTCAAAATGAAGTTGACAAATTGTAAATTTTGATGAGATTTCTTGATATTTTCGTATTTCATTCATCCATATCTCAAGATGTTGTGGATAATTAGATGATCTGCAAAAATGAATGCATAATAATTGAAATTGTTTAAAGGTATACACTACATTGAGTTTTTATTTTACCTGAAAAAACGAATTTTTTTGTCCTCAGGAGATTTACATCCAGAACGATATTTACAACTGATAATACTGCAATAATTTTTCATAATTTTTTCTTTTTTTTTTTTCTCGAATTTGATTATAATTGAATTATTAAATAAACGAAATTGTTTGAAAACAATCCAATGATGTAGAAAAAAAAAATTTTTATAATCAACAAATGTAAATAAATTTGACAGATGTTTATATGACTTTCGATAGTTCAGATATTTGCCACATGAAACGACACATTAGATGTCAAACACAAAAGAATGAAAAACAATTTCCTGTATTTTAAAGCCAATGCGCAAACCATTAATTTAAATTCTTTAGCAAATTGTACAACTTGTGACTATATTTTTAAAATGAAAATTTTTGAATTATGAAAAATCAGTTATCAACTGATTTATGACTAAAAAAAATTCTTTGCAACGTTGTAAGCAAATCAAATGAAAAATAAAAACCAAACTGAAAGATATATTGATGTATACGCTTAAACGAGAATTGAATTACTATAAAAAGACAAAAATATTTTTTTTTAATTTTCTAACAATCTACAGAACACATGAAATTATATGACTCATCAAATCATTGGTAATAAAGTTGTGGTTCAACTTGGGTCACATGTTTTTAATAAGCGAAAGTTGAGTAAAGAAACGAAGTTACATGATTCATGGGTCAATCTTCAGACCAACTATCACGTATGGTAGCGAGAGCTGGGTCGACTCAAACAATTTAATTCATGGTTTGGAAGTGGCTGATATGAAAGTTTTGCGTATGATTTCGGAAGTGTCGCGTAGGGACCAATGGGAGAATAGAATGAGAAATGGGAAAGTGCGTGAGGATTTGAATGTGGATTCGTGTTGATGATGTAGCAAGAAAGTCGAGATTAAATTGGTTTGAGCATGTACAACGTATGAATGAGTATCGTTTACCAAAGTTAATTTTGAATGTGAAAGTGAATGCACCGAGAAGTAGAGGTAGACCGTGGAGGCGATTTGAATTCAGTTAAGATCGATTTGAACGGAAAGGGGGTATGATTGGAATGGGGAAACTCAAGACCTGGCTTTCGATATGGTTTGCTGGAGAAGAATTGTTAAGGGGCTGCCATTACAAAACAGACCAGACGCTGAAGGGCAATAATAGTCTTTAAATGATTGTTGTTGTTGTTGTTGTATCAAATCTTTGTTTTTCTACTTCGTAACAGAAATAGAAGTCCAAATAGAAAACATACAATTGTTTTTTTTTTTTGGCATTAATTAAGATTAATCAATAGATGGAATGGTTTGAAAAATTACATTACATCAAAATATAGCATTTTTTTATTACATAGCTAATTAGTTGATTGTATCGAAAGTTTTCTAATAATTAATTTCCATGAACGCATTTGTAATTTTATTTATGTGGAATTCATTTAGTGCTATGAATGCTACTGTTGCAAAAACAACGAAATCTTCAAATTAACAAACAATGGAATCAAAAAGAAAATCTCAATCATCTTCATTTTTGTATAAATCACTTCGACGATTATACTTTATAGCTCAACTTTTCTTCTGTGCTCCATTTTCATATTCACCGCAACGCGGTATTTATATGAATTTAATAAATTATATTTCACTTTTTGGCACTGTAACATTTTATCCTGGTGTAACCTATTTAAATTACCTGAATAAAGTTTCAATTGATGTTAAAGATGGATACCAAACAATGTTATTTGTTGTTGGTATTAATGGATATTTTACATTTACACCATTTTTAGCTGGCTATCTTATTGTTTTATTGTTTGTTGTAAAAAATTATCTTGCAAAATTAATGGAAGAAATTATTGAATTGGATACTGAAGTAAGGAAAAATTTGAATAATTTAAGTTAAATAGAATATAATTCGCATAGAAATATGTATATTTCAGATGAAAGAAATGGATATAATGTCACATCACAGAAATTATCTTCTTCAATATGAAATAATTTTTTGTATAATATGCGGTTCGATAGTAATTAATACGACAATGATTTATTTTTATACGGAATTATATGTAAATGGACATCCATATGGAAAGCATTTAATTGATCTTTCAGTTGGAATAATGCTTTTTTATCATTTGTATATGAGCACCATAATAACAATATTTTTCTTTACACTTCGCATTAAATTTTCATTGTTAAATGATTTTTTTCGGTAAAATTTTTTTCTAGCAAATTTACAATTCTTCTTTACTTAATAAACTTCTTTTTTAATGCATTTTTAGAACAATTTATTTACCACCATCACCGACAATTGTTACACCACAACGTATGTCATCGATTGATTTACAAAAAATGCTTATTAAATTGGCGAGAATTCATGACAGATTATGTAAAATATTTGCAAGAGTCAACAATTTTGTTTTGGTTCCAGTATTTTATCGATAAATTATGAGATTTTTCTATTATTCAAAATGTGTAATATTAAGCATTTCTTTTTAGCTACTTTCTGAACCATTGTTATTAATATTTTTAACCGTTTTTTCATTGGAAACGCTATTTGTGGGCCTTCTTGATAGTAATGTTAACTTGCAAATGTTATCTGTTTGTTTCATTTACTATACATTGCATACATATGTTGTAATTTTTATCAAAGTAAATGCGATTGTCACAAGTGGTTCACAAGGTCGATATACTGGTGCACTTGTTCACGAAGCAATTGCTCATACAAATGATCCCAATTTAACAATGAAAGTTAGTTTTTTGTTTTTTGTTTTTTTTTTTTTTTTTTTTTGTTTTTTTCAATAGAATAAGAAGTTTTTCCATTTACATTAATTCATAAAAATTCAATATTTTTTCAGTTGGAATTGTTTTCCATGCAGATTTTACATGCAAATCCAAAATGTGATTTATTTATTGTGAACTTTGATTGGGAACTCGTTTTTGGTGTAAAATTTACTTGTTATTCATTTAAAATCTAATTAATGTGACCATTCATTTGAAATTGATTTTCTTTTAGTATATTGCAGCCGCAATTTCTTATTCCGTCACGATGGTTCAATATCAATTTTTCTTATCATCAGCAAATAATGAAGAACATTAAATTAGAATTAATGTCTAAGTAATTGAGATGAATTTTAATTCGATTCTAAAAAATGCAGGAGTAATTTGGTGAGAAATTCGATTAGAATTATTTTAATATATTGATAATTCAGTGTATTATAATTAATTATCGATTCTTTCTAGGATACAAATTATTTTATATTTCATCATTATTTTCATTTTATTAATGTAAATTCCTAATTAAAATTGATAAACATTAGCTAATCAAATACAAATTAGTTTTAATTATTATTTTATCGATTTAAATAACCAATTTTATTTCATGAAATATAGTTAGTTACATTAAAACAGTTTTAACGAAAACAACGAAAAATTCGGAATGGAATCAAAAAAAACATTTGAATCAACATCATTTTTATATAAATCTCTTATTCGATTGTATATTTATGGGCAAATTGCTTTTTGTGCTCCATTTTCATATTCTTCACAACGTGGTGTTCACGTTACATTTATAAATGTTATTTCATTTTTTGCTTCAATTGTATTATATTTTGGTTTACCATATATAAATTTCATCAATGAAACATCAATCGATGCAAATGGAAATGTTCAAATGATATTATTTACTATTGGTATAAATGGTTTTATTTGCACTGCACCGCCTTGTGTTTGGTTCTTTCTAATTTTGTTGTTCATATTCAAAAATTATGTTGCCAAAATTATGGAGGAAATAATTGAATTGGACAGTGAAGTAAAAAAAAAAAGCATAAACATTAATACATCTGCTAATGAGTTTTCTGAAAATTTGGCTTTTTTTCTAACTTTTCAGATGAAGGAAATGGATATCATATCACATCATGTGAATTATCTTCTTCAATACGAAATCATTTTTTGCATGTTTTGTGGTTCAATCGTAATAACTGTCGTTATATTTTATTTTTACTCAACCTTCTTTATCAATGGCAGTACCTTTGCAAAGTTTATTATTTATATATCGATTGGAATTATTCTATCATGTCACTTGTTTTTTAGTGCTATAATCACAATCTTTTACATTTCGATTCGGATTAAATTTTCTTTGTTAAATGACTTTTTTCGGTAACACAATAATTGAATGAAATCTTTTTTTTGGCATTTTTTTAATCAATAAATGTCCTTTTGTTAGATCAGTGTTTTTGCCACAATCATCGATCGTCGTAGCCCCACAGCGTATGTCATCCATCGATTTACAAAAAATGCTCATCAAGCTAGCAAGCATTCATGATAGATTATGTCGAATATTTATTAAAACCAACAATTGTTCATTGCTTCCAGTATTTGTGAATGATATTGAATTTATTAACAATATTTAATAATTATGTTTCTTTTTAGCTTATTACCGAACCATTGATTATATTATTTCTAACTGTTTACTCATTGGAAACATTATTTGTGGGTTTGCTTGAGAACAAAATTACATTACAATTGTTAGCATTTTGCTTTATTTATTTTACATTGCACACATATTGTGTTGTTTTTGTCAAAGTAAATGCAGTTGTCTCAAGTGGAGCACAGGGTAAATATACTGCAACTCTTGTTCACGAAGCAATTGTCAATACAAATGATACTGATTTAATTATGAAAGTAAGTGGTTTTTCAAAAAAAAAAAAAAAAAAAAAAAAGAAAGTAAAATGATTTTTGATAAATGTAAATTTCACTTGTTTCAGTTGGAACTGTTTTCTATGCAAATTGTACATTCAAATCCAAAATGTGACTTGATCTTTTTGCACTATGATTGGGAACTTGTTTTTGCAGTATTTATTTTCTACGTTTTTTTCAAAAATTATTATCAAATATGATATTATCAATAATTGAATGATTTATTTATTTTTAACATCATTTCAGTATACAGCAGCTGCGGTTTCTTATTCCATCACCTTAATTCAATATCAATTTTTCTTGTCTTCAAGCAAATAATCAAGCGTAAATATTTCGTAATAAATTAAAGACTTTAGATAATGATGTTGATTCATGAAAATTAAACGTTTTCCATGAATTAACTTTAATACATGATGTTGATTCATGAAAATTAAACGTTTTCCATGAATTTATTTGTTCAGCTCAGTTCGAAAAAATAAAAAAAATTATTGTACTGTAATTTAGAAAAATGATTGAAAAAAAAAACAAGCTGAAAGCTCGTGTATATATTTGGAAAGACCGAAATAAATCAATGAAAAATACGTTAAGATATGCATGAAATGGTTATTGAACTTATTCTTCCAATGTATTATTTATTAATTTTTTGACACCAATATCTCCATTTCACTTTCATTTGAATTTTTTTTCCGTTGAAATGAATAAAAGTATGGCTGCTCCACAAACACTTAATTAGTTAGTAAGGTTTACAAAGCCATCTCCATTGAGTCGATTTTGCAGTTTGCATCTCCACTGAATCAATGTCTAACTGAATAATAATTTATAAGCTTTTTTTTATATGCAATATAACTCTTTACTTGCTATTGAAATGTTTCAATGGCACACAGCTTAAATGTAGCTTAAAAAGGAGTGCCACTAAAATGAGAAAGATGTCTAATGATAAAGAGCAACGTTTGTCCTTTGAAAGGCATTTAAACTTAAACACGCATCGTTCGTGATGAAAGTAATATTTAAACAGAAAAAAAAAAAAAAAAAAAAAAAAAAAGGAAGGAATGACATCAATCAATTCAAGTGCTTCCACATTACAAACTGTTTTCTTTGTTTGAGGTCCTATGCAAACAGACTGTAACAAGACAAAGGGGCGGGAGGGGGGCTGGTTGATGAGACAAAATGAGATTTTGTTGCAGTCGATGGTAGCAATCATGCGAAAAGGTAGAACATACATTCAAAGTGGAGTTGAATAAGAAATGAAGAAAGAATGAAAGAATGAACGAAAATAAAAAGAAAAGTGCTTGAAATCACTTGAATGATGATGCCATTGTGTGTGTTTAACGGTGAGTGCAGTTAACTATATAACCCCGGTAGAACGATGCACTTTTAATTTATGGTGGTATGTCGATGTACATACATATCACTCTTAGCTAAACGTGTACACTGTACAGCATTGCCCGATGTTTTGCACCGAAGCGCATTGGATCTTGAATGATTGGATGGAAGAGTAGAAAATGCAATTGCAGCAGCAACAGCAGCAACAGCAGCAGCAACAGCAACAGCAATAGCAATAGCAATAGCAATAGCAGTGGTAGTGGCATTTGTCGGCTTTTTGTAAGCAATATATGTGCGAGAGTTGATGATGCGGAAATGTTCGTTGACTATTAAAACATTACATTTGGTTGCACTCTTATATATTAAACGCACGTTTCATGAGCTAAAATCATCAACCGCTCGTAAATCAAACGAAGAGTTGCAAGATTAGCTACGATTATCGATAAAAAAAAAAAAAAAAAAAAAAAAAAAAACAAACAAACAACAACAATGAGAAAGTTATGTAAAATGCGATTGCACCTCGAAAGCACCACATTAGAGATCATTAGGTTTCTTTTTGCTTTCGTTTTGTTTTCACATGCTTTATTCCTGTTTGCACATTTATAAATTTTGCTCCGCTTTTTTTTTCTCTCTTGCATGTCTGCTTGTGATTTGTGAATAGATGACGTTTATCTATTGCTCAATTTTTATTCGCTTACATGCGTCGAGTATAAATATACATGATTACAAAAGTAGAAAAAGTAAGTTTGTGGACGAGTTATAAAATTTATGCTCTTTTTCGCATCATCAATCATTTATTCGTCACTCTGAAAACTGATGTGAAAAGTTTTTTTTTTCTTGTTTTTTTTTTTTTTTTTTTTTTTTTCTTGCAAATTCCTTTGATGATTATAAGCTTTTGATAAGGACTACTAATTTGAGACTTTTCAACGAATACCACTTAATTCTGTCTTGATTGACTACAATTATCTTTTATGATTGATCAAAGCTTCTTCACC
The DNA here is from genome assembly GCA_029041755.1 of Resseliella maxima. NCBI lineage: Eukaryota > Metazoa > Arthropoda > Insecta > Diptera > Cecidomyiidae > Resseliella > Resseliella maxima. Next base: position 1,060,482 of record JAQOWM010000671.1, on the reverse strand, counting down.
ATTTTCTTGATTTATAATAATCTAACACATGAGATTCAGTCAATTGAAAACGTTTAAAAAGATTTAGCACTTTGAATAGATTTAAATAAAAGATATTATCATAAGAGAATGTAAACATTAATAGCAATTAACTTGAATTGTGCGATATTTCACATACGAGTACGGTTAATGCAATGTGCTTACACTTTTTTTTTGTTTTTTTGTTTTTTTTTTTTTTTAATTGTCATTCGTGGTAAGCAGTTTTTTATTGAATGACTAATTTGAATCCTTATTAATTTGCTTCGCAATATACAAAGTGTTAAAATCGGTTAAAATCCATTTAAAAGTATTAGACGCGTGCAAAAACGATTTGAATAAATTTCATAATTTACTTCGAAAAAACCAAGTTCTAATGATGTTTCAACAAAATATGACCGGCACAGTACGATAAAGTTTGGTCAATATAGCAAAAAAAATGTAAATAAACTTAACACCTGGGTCATATAAAATTTAAGAACTTTTTCAATTCTTTAACTGTCATTTTCAATACAACTAATTAACAATTCTAATCATTCCGAATGTCTTTGTAGTATTCGTATAAAAGCGAATGAATTTTTAACAAAATGATAATTGTAATTTAAATAAAAATTTCTTGGATGAAAATTTGATTTTTTTTTTTTTTTTTTTTTTTTTTCACTTTCGTGTATGAAAATTGCCCACTGCAAATGACGATGAATTATTTCATAATTATTTTCAATGAATTTTGTCTTTTTTTTTTATGAACATGTGAATATGCGAGCAAAGTCGAAAGTAAGCAATTAATAGAACAATTATTCAGACCATTTGATTCACGCACAAATGTTGTTATATTGTAATAATATGAACGTTGTGTATGTATATGCATTCCTTTCGTTTATAATATAACTGTTGTTATCATTATCGTTGTTTAACTGCTTGGGTTGTGAATAGTTTTCAGTACAAATTACACGAACAAGTCTTTCATTAAATGGTCAAAACATACACACCCGAATACAATTTGAACTCATGCACCGTTGTTTAACATTCGTTGTTTTCCCCTCTCATCAAAATCCTGTATTCCATTGAATAACGTGGTTTTATTGAACTTAATGAAATTAACCGATGTCAACCACTAAATTTTATTCGTAAAGCAACAAGATATTATCCATTTGCATTCAATTTCACCGAAACACGACCTCATCGAGTCATTCTTTCATTAGTTTTACCAATACATACAATTCTAACATGCTTACCGAATGTCAATATAATCATGTGTTTTATAAGTTAATGATATGCAAATGTGTTTCTTGTTTCTACTTCTTCTTCATTTTTTCTTTTTTCCATTTTCAAAGCATTTACTACATTTACATCAACGATAAATTTACTATAAATAGTAAACGCTCGATTAATCGGGTAATTGTTGCTGAAAATTTTTGTGGTGAATGTATAGCAGGGCGAATATTTTTTTTTTTTTCCATGTTTGTATTCAGTGTTGTGTGTTTTTGCAATTCTTAACAGTAAAACGTATATCTTAATAGACATCGCATTTGGGTTATAGTGTAAATGGTGAATGTTTGGTAAAATCCAGACAAAAGCAAGGTGCACAGCTGCAAAAGAAAAAAAAAAGGTGCTTTAAGTGAAGTGAATTGGAAAATTTTCACAGAATTTTTATACAAAAGAGAGAAAAAAAAAAAACAAACAAAATAAAAAAAAAACCAGACACACAAAATCTTTTACCACACACTAAAGCTAAAGAAAATTGCCTGTAAAAGAATTAATACGAAAAAATATAAGAGAAAAAGAAAAAGAAAAAAAAAAAACGGGAAAATTGAGACGAAAAACATTCATACAAATACCGAATTGAGTGAAAATGAGCGAAATTGCAAAGTGGTTTAGTAATAAGAGTGCATTTGTAACGGGAGCGACAGGTTTCATTGGAAAATGTTTAGTCGAAAAATTGCTTCGGGATTGTCCAGATATCAATACCATTTACATAATAATACGTTCAAAAAATGGTATGAATTTTCAAAAGCGTATAAATGAATACAAAAATCATGTGGTTTTTAGCCATTTAAAAGAGAAAAATCCAAGTGCTATGAATAAAATGCATATTGTTGAAGGTGATATTTCAAAACCAAAACTTGGAATGTCTGATTTGGATCGAAAATTAATTGCCGAAACAGCGCAAATAATTTTCCATAGTGCAGCCGATGTACGTTTTGATCGACGATTGATTGATGCATACAAAACAAATGTGTATGGAGCACAAAATATTCTTGATTATGCCACTGAATTTAAACATTTACTTGTGAGTGATTTTAATTTTTGACAAAAATCGATATATTGAATGAAATTTTTTATCACAGAAATTGACATTCCAAAATTTTTCAATAAAATTTACAGGCTTTTGTTCTTGTTTCGACCGCTTTTTCACAAACGCTCGATGTTCAACCACTTGAAGAAAAACATTATGAATCATCTATAAGCCCAGAATTTATGCAAAAAATTATTAATAATGTTGATGAAGATATTCTTGATATAATCACTCCAAAGTATTTAGAATTTTTATCGCAAATTAAAATTCAAATTATAGTTTATGATTTGTATTTTATTTAGAATACTCGGTCGTCATGGTAATACATATGGATTCACAAAGAGTTTGGTTGAACAATTGGTTTACGATTATTCAGACAAAATTCCATCAGCTATCGTACGACCACCAATAGTGATTACTGCATGGAAAGAGCCAATTGTTGGATATACTGAGGTAAATGTATGAATTCATTTATCGATTTCGTTAAAATGAAATTTTTTTTTTTTAATATTCATTTAGGGAATACACGGTATCAATGGATGGTGCTTAACTACAGCACGCGGTGTATTACGGTAAAATTGAATAAAATTTCTAAAAAAAAAAAAAAAAAAAAACAATTCATTAATCAGTTTATTACAATAAATTGTCGATCTTTTTTTTTCTTCAGTTCTATGATATGTGATGAAAATTTGCCATGTAATGTAATGCCTGCCGACATAGTAACTAATGGAATAATTGTTATGGCTTTTGAATGTGGTAAACGTCATCAAAAGCGGTAAATATATCACAATTTGATATCGTGATTATCTAATTGTTTTCAAACATGTCTAAACTGTATTTATTTTTCATATTTCAACGAATCTTCTAACTAGACTCGATGAACAAAATAATAATTTGGAAGAAGAAGGAACCACATTACAGACTAATAAATCGCTTGACAAACCCATGTATATCAATATCACCGAAGAGAATCCATTGAGTTGGAGAACATATGTGGAATATATTGGTATGTATTTTGTAATGTAACATGTTATGGTAACACATTTGAATATCAATGGTCATTCACACATTGCAGTCAATTTCGTTTTTCTTTCTTTCTCTTTTCCTTTACCCTTCTCTATTTTTACCAATAAAGAATTTAATGCAATTTCAATTGAGCAAATTTTTTTTTTTTTTTTTTTTTTCAATTTTTTACCGATTTCTCTCTGCATATATTCGACTATGCAAATTTGATTGGTTACTTTTTGTTTATGTTTGACAAGGAAGCAGCGAATACGCATTGTACATTTTGTCATTTCAATCAATTGGATATTAATTATTCAAGCAATTTTAATTTACATTCAAATTGATCGAGTATTATTTCGTAATATAAAGTCGATCGAAGTTGACAGTGCCTCTGACCAGTGTAGTTTGTTGTAATGAACCGAAATTTGACCGAATTCAAATATTTATTATTGTTCAATTCCGCTAAGTCATTATGTAAAAAGTTTATCCAATATTTTAATTTTCGTTCGACAAGTTTTCAATTCGAACTGGAAAAAACCGTTTCTTCTGTGTTGAAAACACATTTTTTTTTTTATTTATAATTCTTATTGAAAGAAATATGTCATTCACATGGAACATATGCATATAAAATTTAATGTCAATTCATTCATTCATTCATTACGTGTCACAGTTTTTTTTTGTTTCTTCAGTGATTCAATTAATTTTGAATCTATTATTGATATTTTCGTAAATTCAACTGTTAATTTTGGTAATTTTGTATGATTCTAGTGAAGCCAAATTACGTAAAAGTTCCATTTGGTAAGTAAAACTATTTTCATGCAATATTTCAGTTCACTGACCTAAGTTCATTGACCAATCAATTTAGTGCACATTTTTTTTGAACAATAAATTTAAATTTGTTCATTTTCAACGCAAATCGATTGTTCACATCAATTTCTGAATTTTTCTTTTCTTTTAGACTTTGGACTTTGGTATCCAGGCGGCAGTTTCAAAACAAATCGCTTTTATCATTTTAGTTGTGTGTTTTTCTTGCAAATTCTACCAGCAATTCTAATCGATACAATATTAGTTATATTTCGACATCCACCATTGTAAGTATATTCAATGAATTATTTTTGCAAATTTTATTGAAATAATCAACAGTTGTTACGTTGTTTTTAAAAAAAGTTGTTGTTTAAAAAAAAAAAAAAAAAAAAAATATTGTAAACGTATAAGACCTAATTGATTTAGATTTACGAAATGTGAATGAACCAATTCATTCGAATTAAATATGAATTGAAATAAACGACTAAAGAGTCGCATTAAGTACAAGAAAAATTGATAAGGGAATATTTAAATGAAATTTAACTAATTCAATTTCATCAAATTGAATGAAAGAAGAAAAAAGATTGCATTTGATTTCTTTTTAAATTATACATTTTTCATGACTTAAACAAAACATTTACTCTTTTTTACATGAAAAACTTTCAGTATGTTGAAAATTCAACGAATGATTATTAGTGGAAGCAAAGTATTGGAATATTACATGACGAATAAATTCGTATTCAAGTCTGATTTGTACAAATTGACCTGCGCAAAACTCAACAAAATCGATCGCGAAATATTTTATGAACGACAAATGGTAAATTGCATATTATTTTCTTTCTGCCTCCTCCCTCCCTAATTGTCTATCCATCCGCCTATATTTCTTGTTTTTGCACAATCGATTGCAATAGATTAATTAATCATGGTTTAAAACATTTTACATTTACAGATGGATACTTTAGACTATTCAAGAATGGCGTCATTTGGAATGAAACGTTTCTTAGCAAAGGAAAAAATAGATAACATACCAAAAGCACGAGCGTTTTATAGAAAATTATTCTATTTGGATGCATTTACAAAGATTTTCATCACCATTTGGATTGTGAAGAAAATTTTGGCTCATTTCAATATAATAATTTATTAATATTTATGGAAATTTTTTTTTTTTTTTTTTTTTGGAAAAGACTATTCTAATTATAAATATTACCTAATAAAATCGATGCGATTTCGATAAAATAAATTGACTTTCCAACAATTAAAATGTATGAATAAAGTGTGTGTGTATTAGTCCCGAAAATTCGGTTGATTTTATTTAGTGATGAAGAAAAAAAAAAAAAAAACATATTTCGTGTTGAGCTTGTGTTTGTCCAACAAATATGCGAAATGCAAACAAGTTTATGGATTTTTAGTTCATATATATGATAGTATGACATATGGTTTTAGGCATCGACACACATTAGGTGATAATATAAACAAATACGCAGAAATATGGAAAAAAAAATACAAATAAACATAAAACAATTTTGAATAACACATTTTCGAAAATTAAAACATATTCATTTCTTTCAGAGCATTTCTTTCAGGCAATTTAATTGAATTTCACAGGCAAATATTTCAGTTCGTTTCAATAATTATTTACTATGTTATTTTCACATAATTAACACTATTAATTCATACATATGTAGTTATTTGTCTATAACTATCGACACTTGATGTTCCTCAATTTGTTTCCAGCCTTTTTTTTTTGTCTTATTAACTTTCCTACATACAAATGTAATATTTCTGTCAACCGAACATGTTACACAAAGAATAAATATGAAAAGAGATTTTTTTCAGTCTTTATTTAAACAATTTCAGTTCATGTATTCATTTAGAACATTTTTTCATGTCTAATGAAATCCATTGTATTTATATGTGCCTTAAATAAACATTTGAGAAGCAAATATATTCAACAAATAGTATTTTGTATGGCATTTTGACAACAATCGAAATAATTCGACATTTAGTTTATTGAAATATATTTCAATTTTCAACACGAATCCAATGAGTTTATGAATTTGAAAAAAAAAAAAAAAAAAAAATATTCACTTCATATGCTTCATATATGATTGATATTGACCAAGCACAACAAGTTTTATTGTAACGAATATTGAATAAAGAATGTTGTTATTTGAAAAAAAAAAATATGTATAATAATGATTTAAGCTGATTTATCATGGTCGATGGGTGAATAAAAAAAAAAATGATTCATTTAAAAAAAGCGGATTAATTATAAAAATCATTTTCAAATACCAACCAAATGCGGTAGTAAACTGTTCGATCAATTCCTGTCAGTTCATTGAAACTGGAAGCAGAAATGTTTTTTTTTTTTATTTCATTTTCAATTCATATGAAGTTTCACAAAAAAAATATTCACATTGGAATTTATAACTATGTGAAATTAAATTGGTGTACGGACAACATTTAATTCAAAACAATTATTTGGCAGACCAAATCAAATGCATCCTTCATTTTAACAAATATTTTTTGTTGCGATTTTTTTTTATTGATTTTGCATTTATTTGGCCACATTTAAATGAACTGAAAAACCATATACTATTTACTACTTTGACTACGAATTGAAGTTCATTTATTGAATACATTTTATTGAATTTACAATTCCAAATCGATTTTTTTTTTTTTTTTTTGCAATGCATTTTATTGAACATATTAATTCGTAAATTGTCCGAATGGTTTTATGAGGTTTACGAATACAAAAATTATTTATAAATGCTACTTAATTTAATGCCGGACATTTGTGGGATTTCAATTTAAATTGTTTCAAGGCTTAAGTTTAATTTATTGTGCAAATTATAAATGTCAACGATGAGTGATCGCAATTCAGCATCAACCACATCACCACCTTTGTCAAAAATTTGTCGAATTATTTCTTCAATTGGAAGACTAATGAATACTGGTGGCTCTTTTCCATGCAATGTTTGTAAAAATGATGCAGCTACAGATAGTCCAAATGGTAAATAACGAGCATATTCTTTCAATAAACTATCATATCTATTTATGGAATTGAATAGAAATTAAAAGAATTGAATGGAATGCCAATAATCGATAGATAAAAATTTTTTTTTTTTTTTTACTTACTTTAAATATTCTGGAATATTATTTTCATTCAATTTTGTTGCAGCTAAAAAATGTTCAATCAATGATTCATGATATGCTGCAAATATATTTGAAAAATGTTCATTTCGTACTTCATATCCCGTTGAATTTGCAATGAATGTGGTTAAATCATTCATTGGCGATGAATAACATAATGTTTGAAAATCAAAAAGCATCGCTTCAATTGCTTTATCATTATCATCATAACGGAATGCGATATTGTTACGCAAAAAATCACCATGACATATAATTGCAATTGGTTCAATTGGTTTAATGCGTCTTTTTCGATATTCATTTACATTATAGAGAAGTTTTTCCAATGATTTTAGAAATGATTCTGGAACAATATTTCGTGATATTTCTGATGCGCGAACACTATTTGTTGCCCTACGTATGCCAAGCTCCAACCATAAATTCCATTCATATGTTGGATGACTTTCTTCTTTATATCGTGCATCCACTAATCTATTCTTAATTGAATTGAATGTATTTGCATCAGTAATTTTTAAAGCGTACATATTACCATGGAAATGGCCCAGCTCTTTAACTATTCAATATAAATATATAAATAAATTTGAAATGTTCATATTTTTCTCCCAACCAAACGAATGACAAATAGTTTTATACCAGCAATTAAAATATGATCAATGGATAGATTAACCTTTGATTTAGTCATTTTCCACCCATCTTTAGTAAAGTTAGAAAGTACGATCACGGCATCCAATGGTCTATTATGTGAATAATAACATCTGACAATGATATAATTAGAAAAAAAAAAAAAAAAAGTTAAAAATTGGTAATTGGTATTTTTAATTTAATCGAATCCTTACTTTGGTGATTTTGATAAAAACGCAACTTTTGGTATGATATATTCATAAGCAGTTATCTCATTCGAGAATAAATCTTGCATACCGAGCAACTTATACATATCTTCTTCGACTTTGGGTGAAAACTATAAATTAAGTAATCAATGAAAAGGTATTTCTTATTGTCTCAGGTCAATGTGGTTTAAATTTATGAACTCATTGAAGCATTTCATTTATCAATCATGAGAATTATTAAAAAGAATTATCGATTTATTGTTGTTGTTATTGTTGACAGACTAGTATTTAAAATTCAAATTTCTTTTTACCAATGTATAGATAGATCGATAAACAAATCTATTTTAAACCAAAAAAAAAAAAAAAAAAAAAAAAATTTGAATGAAAATAGTAGCGAGTAACGCCCAAAAAATCCATTGTACATATCAAATGTAACCGCGTAACAAGGAATATAGATTTTTGGATTTTAAAATAAAACACTTTTCTCAAACCTTTTTTGTTTATTTATATATATTTTTTTTCTCTTTCTGTTCGAAATCGTGTTTATTTTCATGAAATAAAAGAAGAAAAAAACAAAAAACGTATTTTTTACCTTAACTACAATGTCAAATGTTTTCTCGCTACTATCGTCATTGCCACAATTAATATGTTCCGTTTTAATTCTCACGGAAATGCTCACAAAATAACAAATTGTTAACATGAAAGCCAATTCTAGTGACATCAATTCAATTTTAATAGACTGTATTACAATGTGTTCTTTTGAATTTTTACAAACAATTAGTTTGCTATTTTCAATTAAATATGGCGTTAAAAATTCTTTTATCCATAATTTGTTTTTCATGTGAACCACTTCTTCCATAATTATCGTAAATTTAGAAAACCACAATACAAAGAATATCGGTGAAACTTTAAAATCATCACTAATGTGCCTACAGTTTCACGCGCGATATAAATATTCGATGAATTAAATTTTTTATTAACTACTTTATCACACAATATGAGGTGACAATTGTAACTGGTGCATGTGATAAAATATGAAGGTGAAACGAATAACGTCCGATTACACAGTAAATAATTGTAAAGATTTTGAAGTGATACAAGATAAGTAATGCAAAAAAAAAAAAAAAAAAATTTATATATTCAAATACATATCAATTACAAGAGATTGCATTATCTATTAAAAATTACCGTTTAAAATCGAATCGTTTATCTCCAAGTACAGTTATTCCTTCATATATAAAATAATTGCAAAATAAATGAGACTTGCATACTTGTATGAATTGATTGGCGAAAATAATCAAATAACTGAGATCAAATAAGATACGTTGACTTATTAAAAATGTAGTTTCGATTTAATCGTGTTTGAGCTACAATCAAAAAATGCAATTTTGTTTGCAATCATTCCTGATCTTTCCCATACAAACAACATTGGAAAGATCCATCCATGATTGAAATTGTGCGCATTGGGAATAGTGCCTTGAGTAAATTTAAATTTCAACGCAAACGAATCACGTCAATAGTAATTTGAGCTGGTGAATAAAAGTCCATTAGTTACGTCAAGTGTTTGAAATATTTGGTTTTGAATTTTCCTATCTCGAACGTTTATTGATGAAAGAAAAATTGTCTAAAAATGGAATTTACTTGGTTCAATTTATTTTATTTTTAAAAATTTTTTTTTTGTCTTCGTTTATTCAAAACTTCCTCTAGACACATGCATGATGAATGACAGACGATTGAATAAAGTAAACGAACCGAGAAAAAAAAAAGGCAACGAAAAATTTTCGAATGAAAATATGAAAAACGGCTTGAAATACCGCGTGTGTGTTTATTGAACCTTGTTTTCACATTTCAAAGTGCACTTAAGTAGTTTTCTTTCATTGTCTTTCATTCTTTCAAAATGCACCCACGTTGATGAACATCTATTGGTTTCGTCGTCATTTGCTTGTCATATAACATTCATTCTTCTTGGCATGACAAACGATTTGACAGCTCTTGTTGCACGAGCATACAACCGTTTCTTTACGAAATATAGTGCAATTTCATTTCAGTACTGGCTCTTTTTTTTTCAGTAATGCTGCTTCGTCTTCGTTGGTGCAGCTCATTTTTTTTTTTCTTTCTCTTTTTTTTTTCTCTTATTTTCTTGCTTGAATCTCAATTGAATGGCGATGATTGAATACACGTTGCTATAAGTGAAGTTTATGTCAGCAACAACAGCTAAACATCATTAATATAAATGTCGATATTTCGTTGATGGTTGTTCACTTGCGCGACATTCACCGTTAGAAATCTTTTATTGCCGTTTATCATGAAAAAGAAAAAAAAAAAAAAAAACCGATTCTCCCATTCACTAGCTAGCAACGCAACAACGGTTTATCGCAAATATTTCATCTAGTTATGGAAATTTATGTTTAATTTTCCAAGAGAAAAATGCTTTTTATGTCCTTGCTTCGTGTTCAAGCAGCATACAAAATGCTAAAATACATTGACATACAAACCTTTATTTCATCGAATTTCAGTAGTTTTACTTTAATTTATTTTTTCTTCTACTCACTCTTTCTTCATGCAAGATAATGTTGTTTCAGTAAAATATTCAAAAAAAAAAAGATGAAAAAGCAGAGAAGGAAGAAGAAGAAGAAGAAGAAGAAAAAGAAGAAGGAAAAATTCCAATGCCAGTAGCACAATATTTAATGAAAATTCCATTGAATTATTTCGTACAGTTTAATATATATTTATTTCATAGTTTCATTTTCTCAATTTTCTTTGCTTAAATTTCTGTTTCTTTTAAATTATATCAACAAATTCATTAAATAAATTTACTTAATTTTGTCTTTGTGTGTTCTTTTTATTATTTTTCTGTTTGCTTACCTAGAATGAACTTATAATATTCTTTTCATTTGCATTTTATTATTTAATGGTATTTTTCTTCTTTTTTTCTTGTTTTAATTTTTTTTTTTTTTTTTTTTTTTTTTTTGTAAGTATGCATGTCACATTGTTTTTTTAATCTCCATTTTTTTTTTTTTATTTGGATAACATTACAATAATTCTTTTAAAACAGCATTTCACACACAAGTAATCGGTGTGTTCCCTTGTTTTCTTTTCTCTCCATTTATCATCATCACCATCACTATTCTTTTTTCTTTTACATCATCGCGTTTGCATCCTAACACATTTTTTTTTAACTAATAATCCGTCGTCATTCTATACACAGTAGAGTATTTTTTTTGTTTTGTTTTTTTTTTTATTTTTTTTTTTTTTAAATTGTATTTGTATATTCTTTATAATTTATATTACATTTACATTGACATATAAAAACTCAATTTACAATTGATCAGTTTGTTTATTTTGGATTATTGTTTGTTGATTAGCCGCATTTCTACAGGACAATAAGTGGTTGAAATGCATGTCATGATCGATAATGCCATTAAAATTATCATTATTTGCATTATTTTTGATAAATAATTCAGAATGCATTCCATTTGTATTGGCATTCAATGTGTTTGCATTTGATTTGATTGGCTGTTTTGTTATTGTTGTTGTTGTTGTTGTTTTTTTTGTATTTTTGTTATTGCTACAACAATTGATGATGTAGCTGCAATGATTGCATATGCAACCAATGTCCAATTCATATAAATGGCATGAATAAATAATTGCACTAAACGTACAAATATATTAAACGAAATGAATTTAGACCATTGAAATAATAAATATCGAATATGAAACCAAAAATATTGCATTATAGAAACATGATCTAGAATACATTTTTTTGATAGTTGTTGACCGTTATTGTATCGCATCGATTTCATTTTTACTATAATAATTTCAATCATATCGCTCACATATCGGCGCCATTCAAATAATTTAAACCAGAAATTGCACTGGATAAATATTATATTGATGAGTATTGTAATAAGTAAATAAAAACTAATAGATGATAATTTGTTCCTCGCTGATGATGAAGACGACCCACGGACTGCATTGCTGTTAGGGTTTTCCCTGGAAACAGAGTGTGAAACGCCTATTTTTTAGTTTAATTTCACTGTTCTTCTCTCAATAAATGATTTAAATTAATTAATGCTGTTGATCCGATTTCCAATGTTTTTCGAATATTTTTTTTTTTTTTTTTCATTTCGTCGTAAACAAAGAATGGATTTAATCAAAATCAATATAAAACCATTCGCAATGCTTTAATGATACTAAACCAAGGGGCGAATTACTACTGAAAATCAATTTTCAGTACTTTTCAGTACTTGCAAATCTCTTCAATACGTGTCAGTATTTCTGTTCATTTTTCAGTGCCTGACCGATTCACGGGATTTTATGCAATCATTTTGCATTAGTACGTGTCATTAATGAAATCGCTAACAAATAGAGAAGGCGAAAATGTACGATGTAATAAATGAATTTTTTTTTTTTTTTTTCCAAAAAATTTAAAATGAATGAAAAAAAATCGACGAATATAAAAGAATACTATAGTTCAAAATGATTTCATTTTTACGAAGGGAGAGTTTTTCTGATATAAAATTATAAAAATTTATGAACATATTTGAACAACTAATCGAAAAACAAATTCCATGAAAGAGAAAAAAATGTTTGTTAGAAATTGATAATTTTCGATGATTTTTAATCATAAACATTAATAGACAAACATTCACATTGAGTGTAAATTCGACTGATATTTTGACAGGTACTGAAAAATTACTTTCAGTACGTTTCAGTATCTTTCAGTAGCTGTCAGTTTTTTCAGTTCATTCAGTAGTAATTCGCCCCTTGTACTAAACTCACCCACTGAATCGTATCAGTTTGTTTTTTAGAATCTAAATTGTTCTTTTGGTTTTGAAAACAATTCCAATATAGCTTTTGTTATCATTTTCATTTATTAACATCATTATGCATTCGGTCACTAAATGATATAATTTGCTTTTAAAATAAATAAATGATATGGAAAATGGAATCAAAATTGAATTGAAAATTAAAAATCAAATTTAAAATAGAAAAAAATGACCACAAAAGCTATCTATATTTCTATTGATCACAAATATTATATATTTTCCATAAAAACCACGACAAATGATACACGACCGACCTACATATCCGTTCGAAACCACAAATGAAAATATAAAAAATAAACTATGTTTTTGCAGTTGCATAGAGAAACCTAGACCTTATTGTACAACAAGTGACACATTTACGCTGATTCATATGAATAAAACTGTTTAGTAGTTGGATATTTATGGATAATAACAAGAAAAAACAAAAACAAAAAAAAAATATGAAAAAAAAAAATCAAATTTTAAAAGAAGATTTCAAAGCCATACTAAGAAATCAAAGCCATATTACGTTCAAATACAATCATTTACGATCATTTCATTTGAACTCAATTCGAATGTGAGATATTTCAAATTTTTCGAAAAAGAATAATCATTATAATTAACAAATCAATAGGAAATCATGTATCAAAGATCACAAATTTCAGATGAATTTTTTTTTTTTACAAATTTTTTTTTCTGTCTGCTTTTTACTCTAAAACCTAGTACAATGTGTCTCATTCATGTTTTGATATTCAGTTTGTTTATTCATCAAAATTAGCTTGACCTGCTACAGCATAAAATTGATGGTTTTATTAACATTGACGAATTAATTGGAAATGGATCAATTGCAGTAAAATAATTTATATGAATGATTTCAATAACGTTACCGTTTAGCACATGCACAGTGACATTTTTACTTTTGGCATTGGATGGATTGCATTGATACACTCCAGAATCAGATGGCTGAGCATTTTCAATTAACAAAAATGATGTTGATGGTCCTTCTTTTATCGTTGTCACTTTTATTCCGCCTCTTGGTGATTCGTACGTAACAATCTGGTAGTTTTTGGAAATGAAAATGAAAATAAACGAAAATATAAATAAATTAGTGCAATCAATCAAAGCGTTAACTGTCGAAACTACAATTAAATGAAATTTTCATCTATCCAATTTGTAATGGTTATGTTTATATGTTGTAAGATTGTTATGGTTTATCGAAAAAGGAGTTTTCCAAATATATATGAAATGATTTTTCGATTCAAATATTGACTTATTGGTTATTGGAAATGGTATTTATTTGAATTATTTGTTATAGAATAGAATATGTATAGCGTGTTTCAATCAATTATAGCAATGAATATCTAAACCAAAAAGGCCAAATATTTTCCCAAATTCATATTTATTTCATTGAGAAAATTGAACGCCAACTGACAACATCAATTCAATTCAATTGAGCAATTTTAACAATCAGAAGACATCGTTCTTAGATAAGACGCACATATATAAATAATTCTCATGTGTATTATACGTTGAAACTGATTTTGGGCCATTGTATTATATAAAATAATTGAATTACAAGGGTCATATTTCATATAAGCCTTCCACCACCTGCCTACAAATCAAATCAAATCAAATCAATTTGAAATGAAATTAAATGAATTAGAAACATTCAAACGCGCACACCAAAATCAAATATCAACATTATGATTATTATTGTTATTGCGTTTGTGTAATTTTGTTTTCGTTTCCATTTTATCTTTTATAAATGTTGTTGTTTTTATTTACGGCTGTCAAAATTTGAATTTGATTTCTGGTTAAATAGTCTCATTCCCTATTCGCTTAATCATTTATGTGGAACTTTTTTCATTGCTCATTTATTTAACGTCAATTAAGCAAAATGGAATAATTTATTGCACGCAACGATGATTTTAATTGCAGTCATTCTATGTGCTATTCAATACACTTGTGAATTGAAATGATAACGTTTCAATGATTGCAGCATATTTACCATGCAATCAATAAAGAAGAGAGACGAAAAAAAAAAAAAAAAATTCATAATAATTGATTTACCAATTACTTTCTTTGCATTTTCATTGGCAAAATAAAGATTTAGACGGTCATTTGCCACAGATTATTATTAAGAAAATCAATTAGGCATACAACGCACAAATCAAAATGTCTTTTTAATCGATTTGAATACGCATTTGAAATTATGTAGTCACATTAATTATCATATTATAATGGGCTAGTGGCATTTTGATAATTATCGGGCGGTACAAGAATATTTCAGCCAAAAGGGTGAAATTTCATGGTCGAAAAGAAAAACATAAAACACAGAGCAATTTTAATTTTTTTTTTTTTTTTTTTTTCTTTGATTAAAGTTGCGAGAAATTACTCGGTCAACAAATGATAATAGTCATATACGTATATGACATATACGTTAAATGACATACAAATTCTTAATTAACAGTCAACCATTTTTATATTGTCAAAGTGTTAGTAATTGTTTTATCCTTTACCACTTGTCGTAAATTTATGAAATTGGAGTTTTGCATTGACATCATTTGCAGGCGCCAACACAAGTTCAAATAAAAAATTTAATTAGAACGACGAATCGTGAAATGAAAAACGATCTCATCAGAGACAGAAAAAATATGAGAAAGAAAGCAACAAAAAAAAAAAAAAAAAGAAAAAATTGTGAGCAAAATACTCGTTTAATTACTGTGAAGTGTAAAAATGCAGTGATTCATGCATAAGTCCCGCTGGCAAATGGATCGTAAATGAAAGCTTACGAGCTTTCGAAATTCAAATTACATGAACCACTCTCAAGTTTTTTTTTCGATTTTTACATTCCATTTGATTAATTTTCGATCGAATTTAATCGAATCGCAAATTGGGTCGACTTGACTATCGACTAATTTATAATTCCAAAAAAAAAAAAAAAACATCATCGTATTTCATCTATATACTGATCGACCGCTATTTACTGTGCCAAATTATAAAGTTTTACGCTATTTAGAGCAAAACAAATAAACAAACAATTTTGGTTTTTTTTTTTTTTTTTTTTTTGCATTTTTGGACACAATTCCAATAACCAATCTAGTGGTGATTTTAAATTGTAAATATAAAAAAAAAATAAACAAATTAGACATAATAAATTATATGCATAGACTTTATACTTACGGCATTGTTATGATTCCAAAATATGAAGGCCAGTGGCTCAGGTGAATCCTGAATCACGCACGTTAAATTTATAGTCGATCCGCTCTCAATGTATCTATTATTACGGACACAAACACACGAACACACATATATATATAAATGTAATGTAAATCTACCATATAGATAATATATTTATAAAATATACTCACAGATCAGGAGCACCAATTATTTCGGCCGTTGGTTCTGGTGTTATTTCACGTGCAATTTATATACATGTGAATTATATGAAGCACATACGAAATACGGTGATGCAGTAAAATAGCCATCAAACAGAATGATGTACATGAGAATGAGAATAAAAGGCCGCAATCCCATCCGGACGAAAAAAAAAAGAAATAATTAAAATGGTGTAGTTTAAACCGCATCAACGTCATTCGTTCAGAACAGTTCAGGAAAAATGTACAGAAAATAAGAAGAGAAAGAAAGAAAAATTTACAAAAAATGAAATTGAATGTCAAGACAAAGTTTTATGTATGCATTTATTATTATACTTTGCCTGAAAAAATTGTAAAATTCATTACTCATGAACATGATTTTTTTTTTTTATTTATTCTTCAAACACGTTTAGTATCTTATTGTAATTTTAGGCACAATTTTGATATTCTATCAACTACAAGTTGATAAAAAATCAAAAAATTTAAGATAATTTACAATAGATTTACGTGATTCTCATAATACTGAGAATCAGTTCACGCTTGTAACTTATGCGATATATCAATCAATCCATAAATGAAATAAAAAATATATTCTTATTATTCTAATTGAGACTATATTCTTGACTTCTTGACTAGCATTAATTTTTTTTTTTTTTTTTTTTTTTAATATCAAAATCTCAATTTAGACTGTTTATTTACGAACATTCTCGTGTTGGTCGTTGTGTACACTGTGAAATTGTTCAAAGTCAAAAACAAAACACCATTTTACAGCCACATAACATTAAAATTTCAACTAAACATTTTAATTACGTGCTCCGATTCAGTTTATAAACTTATAAACTCTTCTACATTTCTTCATCCATAAATTCAATTTTTTTTTTTTTTTTTTTTTTTGAATTAGCATGCAAACACAAATCGACATTGTGGAAAACGAAGAAAAATTAACCAACTAGTGAATGCAACAGAGAAAAAAAAAAGAAGAATATATGTCGAGTGTTTTAAGCTCTAGTTGGTTTTGCATCGCTTTCGGTTTAGCGAGTGAAGGAGAGCTTAATAAAATTATTGTTGAGTTAATTAGCTTTCTGCTTGAGATTCTTCTCTTTGTCATTACCTTATTTTCAAAATGACGCGTTAAAAAAGATGAATGCGCTGTAGCAGTGTAAAACCATATTTTTAAAGGAATAATTGCTCAAGTAATTAAAGAGGCAAAACGAAAAAAAAAAAAAAAAAAAACAATACCAAATTCCTTTCGCCATGCTCTTTGCACATTACATGAATCACAATACAAAACGAATGCCTTATAACAGTGTACAGATTGCAGAAAACATTTTTATGAGCATATTTTACATCAACTGTATTTTCATTCTGCTTGACGTGCAAAGTATGGCGTGTTGTAAATCTAAGAATTCCATTTAAATTAAATTTGTAAATGTCTGACTTAAGCATTTGCCAACATTGGGATGTTAAATTTGATATACAGTACTAGACCGGATTTCCATTCCATGGACAATATATATAACTCATTTTACTAATTTTACCACGGTTCAACGAGAATATTTTCATTTGGTATTGCAAATTGTCTTTTGATGTTCTATTAACTGTCACGTATTTAATGAACAGTAAACCCAGTCATTCGATTGAAATAAATTCATTTTATTGATTTAAATTTAGACATACATCAGTCCCTCAACAAACTGATGTGAAAATCAGTCTAAATTAAGACATGACATGTTTTTTTTTTCTATCAAATCACTAAAAATAGATTGTTTTCGGAAATTGATTTTTTGAAACCTTTTTTTTAATGCGCACAGAAAATGTCCTTCGAATCGTTATCGATCCATTAATGAAATATATATTTAATTTCCATAAATATTTGAAATGTGATGTTAATTCGTATCATTTTTGACCACATAAAAATGGTCAAACAGAAATATTTTGTTTCAAATTGTTGTCTTCACTTCGTATATATATTAAATTTTATCAGATTTCTATTCATCAGCGCTACAAATCTGTACATATTTCACACTGCATAACCTGTTGTCAATCTAAACATTAGCATTCACGATAAAAATAAAAAAAAAACAACAACAGCAAAATGTCATCATTACTATCATTAAGCGTGACAGATACATTCATTTATGTGCTGAAAAATTGACGGTCATGAAAATTCATGTGATGTTCAAATGATAATTATATATCTCACCCATGCGAAAATATCGCATTTCCATTGCATTAAAGTTATCAGTTGATGATGTTAGTTTATATCTGTACCAAAATAGCCACGAAAAAGAAAAATGATAAAAAAAAACGAGCAATTCATGAAATGGAAAAAGGACAATTTTTCGATGCAAAGTCCGCACCGTACCGATGATATCCCGCATTTTCATAAAAAAAAAAAACCATAATATTTTATGCGAATTTATGGAAATTGCATCAAGCGACTGAATCAAATCGAATTTCTAAACTTGATATCGAATGGAGCACTTCACGAGTTTCCTCTCTGAGTGAACTTTTCTTTTATTTTTTTGTTGTGATGTCATTTTTATCTGTGGCAATATGGTTTGATTGCAGCAAAAGGAAAAGCAAAAAAAAAAAAGAGCCGCTACGGACATTATGCGGTTTCCGATGCGATGTTTGGTACGGCACATCAAAATAAAATAATTCAAAAAATGTGTTTTTAATTGAAAGTTATGGTAAGGAAAAGTCGTTCGCTTAAAAGTCTTCATGGGTAAAACTTATCAGCGCTTGAATTTGATTAGGAACTTTGCTCGTTTCACGGGCTCGCGTACACAAACAAACGAAAAAAAAAAAAAAAAAAAAAAACAATAAAACTTGAAATGTTCATTTGAATAGCATTGAAAGTTGTTCGTTTTTTTCGTTAACATTTTTTCTGACTTGGCTGTGAACATGCGGCATTTTCATTTTTATTTATAATTTAATTGCTTTCAGTGGCTTGTTTACCATCCAACCCCAAAATTAAAAAGAACAAAACTTTAACACATGAACTTTTAATTAAAAAGTAGATGTATGTCATTATCATTAAAATTCATGAAAATGATAGCAAACAAAATGAAATATTATATTCAATAGCTGGATTTGCTGGTCAAAGTTCATTTAATCTAGTTGGAAAATGAATCCATTCACAATGTTTGCAATTACTTACCGACAATATTCAAGTGAATATGATGTGAGATGTGTGGTGTTGTCGAAACCTGAAACGTAAAAAAAAAAAAAACAAAAATAAAATATGAAATCAGTATTGATTTCACACAAATCATCACAGAAACATTTCATAGCAAATCTATTACAATGTGTTAAATTGTTACATAAATGAAAAACAAAATAATATCAAGTTCTGGCGCATCGAAAGAGAGAGAGAGGGTAAGATTACAAAATGAATTTTCACGGGATAAAATTTGATATGATAATAATATATCGTATAAAATGACATGCCTGACATTCATAGACTCCAGAATCCCGTAGCTGTGAATACTTAATTTGTAGAATCCAATCTTCGGAGTGCGGATGATGTATGGCACGAAAACGTTGATCTGATGTATATGTGTATCTGCCCACAGTTAACAAATGAATATCCCTATGGCGCACCCTAAACATTTATTTGATAAAATACAAAGCAATTGATAGTTACGCAAAATCCAAAAGCACAATATTTTCATTGAAATAAATGGTATCGTTTTCGAAATTCTTTTCTCTCAAAACTAATGGAGTTGCCATGAGATTGAAATTACTCACCAAGAGACTTGAAGCATTGACTGAAATTAAAATTAAATGAAATCGAATTAAAATCACAATCACAATCAAATAAATTATTAAATTTTTCTTATAATCCAAAAGTGGTTTAAATTTCAATTTCCTTTTTTTTTCTTCTGAATAGCCATTCAATGAATGCCTACGAGAAGCAACACACTTGACCATCATTTTATATGCTATCGATGTTCGGAAAATTAATAATTCACACTGATTTGTTTTGGATGTTTGAAACAAAATTGCATTCCAACCATGAATGGAGCACGCATTCGTATGTTCGACCGTTGTTTCTATATAATCTCTTTTTCAATTATGAAAAGTGAACGAAAATTGAAACACATATTACAACTACGCGCATTGGCGATTCGATGATAATTTACAAAAATCACCAATGCCTGATTTGAATGGAAAGTGTATCGTCAAAAGTGGCTTACAGCCATTTTTTTTTTTTTTTTTGCATCTTCACTCTTTCGCTCTTGCCCTTTCTCAATTTCATTTAACGATTTAACCCTTTCATTCATTGGCGTTTCAATGTCTGAATGAACGCGGCACATAAATAATTTAACATTCAATTTAAATGTAAATTATGCTGCAAATGCTACAGGCTTTGATTCATTTTATATTTACCACTACACATAGCATTGGTTCGTTGTCAGTTAACTTTTTTCCACAGGTACAGTATAACCTCGATGATTTAGTTTTGGATTGATGCGATGGTAGAAATTCATATGCAACTCACGCATTTCCTGAAATCGCTGTTTTGTCATTCAAAAGCTTAGTATTGTAAAAGCTCAGTATTCAGACTATAAAAATTTAGAAAAAAAAGTTTCGAGAATTGACTGTTCATGTATTTTTCCTCATTTAAATTTTATCATACAAATGAACCATTTGTCTCTGTGAATTGATAAATATATTTTTTTCTTTCTTCATCCAAACATGGAGTATGAAAACATGGACAAAAGAATATCAATTGCATCGATATGAGAAACAGTTTGCCAGTCACCACGCATTTTGACGATGTCATTTTCGCATCCAAATTGAAGTATTGTTTTAACAATTACATGTTATCCACTCGGTTAAATGGATCCTTATGATGCATCGAATATTAACATCGATTTGATATTCTGAAATGGCCTCTCGACTGGTACGTGTTCACTGTAGCACCAACACAATTCATCGCAATTAAGCCCAACGGCTATACACAACCAACGAACACGTCGCTAATAATTCAGAAGATTTTATTGATTTATTATTATTATTATTATTATTTATTTGCGGACATTTCAATCGTTAGTTTCAACGAAACGCACATTGAGTTTGATATTGTGGGCTGGTTGAATTTGCTGAAAAGTCAACGATATCACAAAATGGTAAATTGACATGAGTAACATGCGTGAGGCAAGCGTAACATAAGCAATCATTTCAATGAACTATTTTTGGTTGCAAGTGAAAAAGTCGTTTCAATTCAAAATATTTTGGGAAATATGAAAAGAGAGAGAGCGATAGAAAAATAGAGAGAGAGAGAGAGAGAGAGAGAGAGAGAGAGAGAGAGAGAGAGAGAGAGAGAGAGAGAGAGAGTGAAAGAGAGAGAGAGATTGAGAGAGAGTGAGAGAGAGAGAGTGAAAGAGAGAGAGAGATTGAGAGAGAGTGAGAGAGAGAGACGATACCATTGAACTGATATGTCACAGACACACAAATAACTAGAAAGGAATGAGCACGTTAATCAACGTGTACAATTTTCAGCTTCGGGTTTCGTTTTGTTTTTATTCAACGCAATTTAGATACGCAGACATATGCGCCCACAAAATGTCGATAAATAACCAAAAATTGAATGGAAGAAAAATACGCCGAAAAAGGATAAAAAAAAAAGAAACAAAAGCAACAACAACAACAATAAATGGGAAAAAGGAGAAATCATTTGAAAATGTTTGGAATCTATTTAAAAGGAGTTGGAATAATGTTATGCATTTTTTATGTGGTAATTTAAATACCAAATATAGGTACAATTGAAAGGCGTGCAAGCGCACACGAATACTGTACACCTTAATATTGCCTGATAAATACGACAAATGTACAAGAAATGTGCTTTAACTAATAAAGAGTCGGAAATATTATTTCAAAGGCCTACACATGCCTACACATCAATACCACACATCTACTACAGAACGGAGCTTACGGCAAACGTCATTCATTCACATGGCATTGTTATTGTCGATGTTGTTATTGTTGACATTTTTTTTTTCTTCCTCCTTACTCACTGCATTAGCATTGGCTTTATCGTTGTTCAACATCAAATAATCTTTCGTCACACGAAACACAAATAAATGATATATGAGTATGTGGCGTACAATGTTCATTTTACTTCCTTTTATTGAGAAATCTCTACAGTTTTTTTTTTTCTTTTTTTTTTTTTGGCATGGTTTCTATTTGCTTACTTCAAATGTTGGCATTTGATGTGGCAATTGTGGTCTGTGTGTGGTGACACATTTTGAATGTGATCAAGTCAAACATGTGTGTGATGGCAGTTGAATTTTTGGATTTTGGGACAGAAACAGAGTGTTAAGAGCAGCAAATGGGGAAACCTAATAAAGAATGCTCGAAAAACGTGTAAAACAATAATATAAATGGTTGCATGTGATGGCAAGTGCTGCGGTTGATTCATATTGTATTATAGACATTGATCACGTTCAGTGTGCCAGTACAGTATGATTTTCTTTGTTCATCGACATCATGTCATAGCCATTTGTCAGATTCATCGTATTCGTCTTCGTCTTTAACTTTGCTTTTGTCGTTGTTGTCGTCGTCGTCATCGTCGTCGGCATTTCTTTATTACGGCCATATCAATGAATTTGAATGTATCATTAAATGAAATGTCGACATGTTTTTTCCTTCTTCTTCATCTTCTTCTTCTTTTTCTCTCTTCTATTTCGTCTTTTACTTTCTTCATTTTCATCGTTTGTCGTTGTATTTCACGTACCGTCAAACGAAAGGAAACATCAACAATCAAAATGAGAAAATAAATGCAATACAATGTATTTTTTGTGTTTGGTATAATGTTCATATGACATTGACAAAGTCGATTGCATGCATAATACTCTCTCGTGCAAAGTGCCAAACATTAAAACCCGAAAAATATATATATATATATACATATACACATTGTATTGGCACAATTGGGGTAGTAATTTTCGGTGTAAGCACTAGAATTATCCAACATCAAAAACAAAATCGATGCGAACGGGGAAACGAATAAGAAGAAGAAAAATATTTAGCAAACAAAAAATCCACACAGTTTCAAGTATATTTCACATACCTGATTGCGATTGAATACAGTGTGGAGAGTGGGAAAAGACGAAGAGACGAAGAGAAGAAGAAGAAAAAAAAATGGCGAAAACAATCAACAAAAGCGTCAACGGCAAAGATTTTCGTGCTGAAACTACGTTGCCATAATGAATATCGTGTGCATCGAAATGGCCGTAAAGAGTTTTTTTTTTTTTGGACGAAAACATACAAAAACACGCAAGTGCTTTTCTTTTACGAGACTTGAAATTGTTTTCGTGTTTTATTTTCGTTTTGTTGTTTTTGTTTTTTTTTTTTTCTTTCTTTTTTCTTTTTGTTGTGGTTATTTTGTTCAGCGGTTACTGGTGGATGTTTCAGAGGTAACCCAAGTACATGATGTAGCCCGCTTGATTGTTCTGATTTCATGCGCCCCATCGGTGCTTGAGATGTTTTTTTTTTTTTATTATTCTACATTTCGTATTTCGATTGTGTTGTTTTACTGAAAAATTGGTCGATTTTACAATTTAATTATCCAAACCAATTCAAAGAAACAAAAAACAATTTACTAAATTGAAAATGCGAAAAAAAATCGTTGTAAATTAAATTAAAAAAAAAAAGAAAAAGACTTTTACTCTATCTGCAATGGTCCTAATTTGTGTCGACGTAATTGAAGTGTAACTAAAAATCAGATGGCAGCTGTGACCACAATATTTTCATTTTAATTCGAATTTTAAATATACATAAAAAAATATTTTGTATTTTTGGAATGAAAAGCAACAATTTCATGTTCATATCATTTGTGTTACAGGAAATGTATTTCCAACCGTTAAGTGTCAAGAATATCTTTTTCTTCGCTTTTTCTCTCTTTCTCTCTCTCTCTCTCTCTCTCTCTCTCTCTCTCTCTCTCTCTTTCAATTCTCTTTGTTTGGAACAGAATTTATTGTTTGAAACACAAAACTGCTAGCTTTCATCCTTAATTCACCATTCACCATTCAATTATAACGATGTAAGCTTTCTTCTCAAAGTAAATGATAAATGATCCGGTTGAATTGTGGCACAGCTATTAATGGAATGTGACGTAATGGAAATATACAACATAAATCTGAAATTCTACATCCATTTCAAAAACTCTGACAGCTTTAGTTTATTTCTTTTCTTTTCTTTTATTTTTGTTTTTTTTTTTTTTTTTTTTTTTTTTTGTTCTCTCTGCTTCTTTAATTTCCCGAAATTGAATTCAATAATAAAGTGTTTATTATGTCTTTTTAGCCATTGTATTTTATGTTATAATTGTTTCCGAAGCTGTCATATGTTATGAGCTCATAAATCAGCAGTTAAGCCATTTTCATAAGTTTGCATGATGGTCTGACAAATCACAATATGATCCATTATTCACGTGATTTTCAACAAAAACACTGAATTTTTTTTATATATATATTCATATTAAACATATACTTAACATGGTGTGGTACCTTAGTCGAACCCAATCGATATGTTAAAACACATTTTTGCTTTATATCAATATTTTGAATAAAGTTTATTTTGCTGAAAACACATACACAAATATATTTATTCGAATATGAATATGAATTTGGTAACAAACTAAATCATATGAATTATTCATGAATCTATGAATATTTGTATGATTTCCATATACTTTGTATTGACCTAGGGTATTGACTGTGAATTTTGTAACAATTACACATCTTTGGAAGAAGAAACAAATCGTTTTGATTCCTGTGTTTATTCCCTTCCGGAAGTGAGACGTTTTATTTATGAAATTCATTGTGCAAAATTTCATGGGTCGAGGTGTCAACACCAGAGGGAAATAAGAATTACGATATGGATGTATGTCCGAATAATCAAAATTTTCAACAAACTGTAAAACAAAAACAAAACAAAAAAGTTCACATTTATATCTATTTATAAAAAAAAAAAAAATATTTTTTTTTTTTTTTTTTTTTTTTTTTTTTTTTTTATTTTTTTTTTTTTTTTTATTTTTTAATTTTTTATATAAAAAAAAAAAAATTTTTTTTTTTTTATAATTAAAAATAATTTTTTTTTTTTAATTTATTTAAACAATTAAATATATTGAATTTAAATAATGCTTAAATGAATTAAAAATTTACTATTTCATTTTACTCAAAGTTCTCCCCCTAATTTTTTTAAATTAAAGCAATGTTTGTGATGGATCTTCATCTTTCGTCGATGTAGGGTATGTGTTGTCATATTAAATTATGATTGATGATCGTACTGAAAATTCGCCTGCAATCTTGTATTTTTAGAATGAACATAATAACGAAACAAAAATGAAATTCTTTTTTTTTTTTTGCATTCGTTTCTAATCTTATTTCCACCGAAATAACGGAAGAAAAATTGATAGAGTGCAATATGAGATCAGTTCCATGCCATGGATTTGTATATTTAATGCTTTATTTTGCACCGAAATTTCATCTCATTCTCTCAACACAAACCGACCATTTTTGCCATTCAATTTATCTCCATTTTGTGTTAAATCTGCACAACTCTCATCTCCATCTTGATTCTCGCCTATTTGCTTATGTGTGCCTTTTTCTCTCCTTCTCTCCCTCTCTCTGCCTCTCTCTCTCTCTCTCTCTCTCTCTCTTTCTCTCTTTCTCTCTTTCTCTCTCTCTCTCTCTCTCTCTCTCTCTCTCTCTCTCTCTCTCTCTGTGTGTGTGTGTGTGCTCTAAACTGTTTTTGTTGTCGCTTACAAAACGATCCGTTTTTCCCCCCATGTTCATTTGTTTTGTTTTGCTTAGCCAAATGATACAATTCCAACGGAATAAATATGAGCCCAACGTAAATATTCTTGACATGTTTCATTTAATTTGATGTCATTCGGCGACGTTTCTCATATTTTAAGTCGAAATACCAGCGGCAATGCGATGACAGTTATTCGTTATAGTTGTAATGAAAAAATTGCAACAACAACAACTATTGTTTTGTTGAATTTTTTCTTATATCTAATTTTGTGATGACGTCGGCACTGTCACACGCACATGAAAACGCAAGCACACAAGCACACAAGACACACATATGTATTGTATGGATTCTGTCTTGGAATATATCCAAATATTTAATATTTGAACGAATGAGATGAAAACAATTGAGTCCATTTGTGAAATGATTTAGAAGATAAGTCTCGATGTTGGCTTCCGCTTTCGATACGTTAAAAATAACAAGAAAAATTCGCACATACACAAACACACGTTAAAACACATCTGCTTCAGAGTAATAGAAAATGGCACTCAAACCAAGTGAAGAGAAAAGGGGTTGCTCTGGTAGACATGACTGCTCCACATAAATGAATCTATCTATAACGATAAAGATAATTCTTTTATTTGCTTTTTTTTTTGCGATTGCGTTAGGGTCGAATCGCAAAATTGATACATATGTGAATGTTTCAACAACGTTGCGGGTTCCTTATACAATAAGAGTAAGGAAACAGGCGCTGGAATGGATCTGATGAATGCTTAGCAATCATATTACATGAGAAAAGCGTCTTTCATAGTACAGCATCAGCAATAGTAACAGTAACAGAATCACCAGCACCCATATGATGATCGATGAACAATGTACATGATTTTGGTGTTGAATTCAGGCTTGAGATATACACAGAGGAAGAGAGATGCTTGTTTGAGTGTGAGCCAAACTGTGTGTATGTAAGTACACATTTTGTGTATAAGTGTGACAACAAGCAATGCCCAGCAAAACGAAAGAGAAAAAATTGACAACGTGATATCCATGATTGTTAGCAACCAAGTTCGCAACGAGTTGACGAAAAATAGAAAGGATAAATGTATCCTAACTGACTGCAAGCACGAAAATCCCATAACATATTTTATTGTCGCATTGACCGATTTCCCGAATGGTCGCGTTTCGAAAATTTCCTCATTTTATTTCGTTTAGTGCACAAATGTCGTCTTTCCTTATATGATATACAGTTCCATAGTGTTCTGTATATACGAGTATAAATATATATTTATATATATGTGTGTGTGCGGTTTCTCGGGTTTAACTTTTGCAGCACATGGTGTTTTCACTATTTCGATGGTCTTTCCGTTTCCATATAGTTTTTATGCTTCTCTGATTTTTTTTTTTTTTTTGCTGTCCGGGGCCAATCGTTAAATTGCGTTGTGCTGCTTGAGCTTCATAAAAATGATTTCGATGAGCAAAATAAACCGAGCAACGGCAGAAAATTAGACATTTTTATTGAAGTGAGCTTGTTGACTTCAAGTAATTCAATGGCAAACACAATAACAGACAATTCGATAACAAACGAATAGAATGAAATAATTGAGCTTACAATGGAAAACAAGCCACTTGAAGCGACGGTTCGTTCATCTATATTCCTTTTTCTCCCCCCCCCCCCCCGTTCCGTTCGGTTCGGTATCGTTTCGTCTACGTTTGGGGTTGATTTGAGAAAAGACAGCAAATTGTAAAAATACCTGAACACATTTCGTAAACATATTTACATTTCTCAATGTAAAAAATGTTTAAGTTCAGGTACCGTTTTGTCCTTTTTTCTAAATGTGATGCGTTATACTTTCACTTCATGCAACCCTTATTTTCAACGTGAATGAGTTTGCACGAACTTTTTTTTTTTCATGGTTTTTCATTACAATTTATTCGGTTCTTTATAATGTTTCTTGCAATGAACTTTTACTTTTCTCTTTTGGGACAAATTTTTATTCTGTCGCCATATCAACGAATGCATCACCACCACTACCATAAGGTAACGAATAGACAGTTCGGAAAAGAATCGTTTGGATTCGGAAAAAAAAAAGAAAAAAATATTTCATTGGAATGTCAGTTGGTATGTCAAAAAAGGAGCAAACAAAAAAAAAATGAGTTATGTGTTTGGCTTTGAGAAATAAGTCGTTTGTTATCGCTAAGAATTTTCTTGTACATGTACATATCAACCAATGGCAGGAACGAGGTCAATCCAAAATATAATATTTTTAAATCATCCCATACAATCTCAATTCAAAAGGCCTACCATATAATAATGGAAAAGTGACAGAGCGGTTAAAAAAAAAAATGCTGAAATGGTTGAATGACTCGTTTTTGGCATGGTGGCAAATAAAAGTGATTAAATACATTGACGAGAACAAAAAGAGCATTTCATTCTAGATTTCATTTCAACTGAATGTTCAAAACGATGATTTATTATTTACATCGATTTTCTGCGTGAAATGGTATACTATTGACACTGGGAAATCTGAACAATGTTGCTATGAAATTCAAGAACAATGAATGGCTCAAATGGCCTTCATACGTACACACATAAACTTATCACAGCAACAATTTATCCATTTAACTTTTCTATTTTTTTTTTTTTTTTTTTTTTTTTTGACGTTGTTCAATGTCTTTCTTCATTCCATTAATAGAAGTCTTGAGCAAAAAGCAATGACACCAAAGAAAAATCAACAAAATGCCAAGAAGAAAGGCAAAAAGGCAAAACAAAAAAAAACTTCGACTCGACTTTTTTCTACGACTACATCATCGACTTATAACTGTTGAATTATTATAATGTGCAGCCCTTACGTCAAACACTTTCTGTAACACTGACATTAATTTGACTGAACACAGAGAGTGTTCGATGGCATAGAGAGACAGAATGAGAAACAATGTAAGAAAAAGTAAGAAAAAAAATGAGTTTCTCCTTTTAATCGGTTGAATTTATTCGTTCTTAACGTCAAATCGATCAAATGTGACAATCAAAATTAAATTCTTGGTTACTTGGATTAATTCAGCGCTTCTTTTGAACGCATCTGGTCAAGTGCTCTTTTCTGGAGAGTGCAATTGATTTTTTCCAAGTATATTATGTTGTCAATAGACTTTTAACGACCAACTTAAAATTGTAACATCAACATCATCAGTTTTCTTTCATTTTCTCATCGATATTGGATTTTATTATGTGAATCAATATTTGGGTCAAAGTTAAATTGACATCGAATTTCATGCAATTCACTTTCAATGTTTGTGTTTTCAATGATCGTTTTGGCACAATGTATTTGGGATTCAAATTTTGCAAAAAAGAAAATCAAAAAATAAAAATCATTTTATATTTACAAATTTCGTTTGTATTTTGTAACTTACCGTTTTATTTCCTAAATTTTTCACCCTACAGTTTAAATATGCCGTTTTACCCAGCGATACTGTGACATTTTTCGATGCCGCTTTATCAAAATACGGTCCCATTTTGAATGCGTCCAAATCAAGTGAATTCTGTTTCGAGCCATATGCACCGGGATTATTATCTTTTGAGCTGGATGAATCACGCTGTGATGCGGAAGCTATAAGAAAAAGAATCAAATGTTAGTCAACATAATTTCTATAGAAAGTTCGTTATTGTAAAATTGAAAAGGTGACTTATGCGAGCAAAAAAAAAAAAAAGAAAGAAAAAGGTTTTTTTGGTTGAAATTCCCGCAGTTCAACAATACAGAAAGCAATTTAGCGAAAAGCTTTATTCAACACCATTTCACAAATGAAATCGATTAAATCTTCCAAGTTTGGATTGAATGAAAATAAAGCTAAAGAAGAGAGAGAGAGAGAGAGAGAGAGAGAGAGAGAGAGAGAGAGCGAGAGAGAAACACTAGATAGCTATCCGTATCCGTTGTCACACTTTTAATTATTGTAAAATAGCGCCTCGAAAACAAAATCATCGACACAAATCCAAATGGATTTCACAGTTTTTCTTTGCTGGTTTTCTTTTTCTCTTATATGTTTGTGTTTTTGTGTGTGTGTGTGTGTGTGTGTGTGTGTGTGTTTAATCAAACTGCTTGGCAATTACATAGCTATTTAATTTTTGCAGACACAATGGCTCGAACGATATGAAAGAAAAAAAATAAAAAAAGTACAAAACGGTCAAAAATAGAACAATAAAATCGAGCGAATGGAATTCAAGTTCCGTTTTGTCAGCGATCGGAGTGTGTCATCACATAATGAAGTTATTTGTTGTCGTTGTGAAAACGACACACAGTGGCATATAGCAATTGAGGATGTCCGTGGGAATACGATGAGTCGACAGAAAATTAAAAACAATGAATGGAATCGTTCATTTGATTCTCTTCGTACGTTGTGTACAAGTAAAAAAAAGAGTAGCTTTGCCTTGAAATTAATGACTAAAACGTCTTTTATTTGTTGAGATTTTTTTTTTTCTTTGTTTCTGTTTTTCTTTCATTTTTGCAACTTGAAACATTGGCCAACAGTATGGTTGCGGAAAATTTGTTTGAAAACTGAATCATATAAAGTGCAAACGCAAAGCTCTCGTAAGAAACGATTTGAAGAGAATTGTAATGTAAGAGAGTGAGCGACAGCGAGCAAGAGACTTTAATAAAAATTGAGAAAGAGAGAGAGAGAGAGGAAGAGAGTAAGTTGGTGATTTCATTCGATGCTCAAAGCCAAAGCGCTAGAGAAATAAATTCCGATTTTAGTACAATTGAGTTTTCGTTGATCCGCAATTAGTAATGTTCATTTCGAATTTAAATTTTCTCGTAATAAATCTAAAACGCGCCAAACACTCAACTTAATTAAAGTTGCTGCTTTCCCCATTCCCCCCCACCTCAATTTCTTATTTCAATTTTCTCATTCACGATGGCTTGAATTGTCGCCGCTGACTGTTCGCATTTAATGGCCAAATCGAATTGGATCGTATGTGTGAATTTCAACACAGAGTAAATTGATGCGCCAAGAAGTGGCAATAAAATTCAGAATCCCAATGGAAAGACAAATCATCAGCAATGAAATGCACAAACCGCGCATACGACAATAAAAAGAAGAAAATATATTGATGGCAGTGATGGAATGTGATATAAAATGATTTTTTTTTTTTTTTGTTCTTTCTATTTCATCATTCGATAATATCCGTTGATGTACTATATTGTAAATGCTGCAAGCCGATTTATATTTTCTATTGAATAAATTGAATTGAAAACAGTCGGTGGTTTTTTGACGATAGGATAATGAGTCGATCGTGTGGTAATGATAGTGATCGAAATGTAATTACGTCCTCACCATTAATTGATTAATGGGAAAATAATGAAGTAATTGAGATGCATCAGCTTCAAGACGTTCATGGCTACGTATCGTATTCATCACGTCTATATATATATATATATATATATATGAAAAGCGAATGGTCCTTTTGCGTAGGCATTCCATCGATTCATCGATGTGCGATTTGTGATAAACGATATTTATAGAAGGAAAAACTAAATTGGCCGCTGTGGCTGCTAATGCTGGGTAAATTGTTGGATAAATTGTGATATAGAGTATAATTACTCGTTTATCTTTGATGGAATGCGTATAAACACGTACACATTTCATCGATGTTAATGTGATTGTAAGAATATCGTCTCGATGATTGAGTCCTCTCTTTAATTTATAAACAGTCAATGAATGGCAAAAACACATTACGAAAATGTGTCGTATTTCAACGGATTTTAGACGGACCATTGACATTGTCGACACATTCGAATAAGCAAGTTATAACTTAAACAATTTCCAACATCCTAACGGATATTACACACTCAATTAATTTAGACATCGAATTACAATGTCGAAAATTGATAAATTGACGTATAAACAAACAAAACGCCTTCTTTTGCAACAGAAACTTTTTATGAAACAACCAAAGTAAGAAGTTACGACATACAAAACGGCGCCAAGCTATAGATTCAATTCAAAAGTAGTGATGATGGTGATGGTTGGTGATGGTTGGTGGTGATGGTGGTGGTAGGCATTTAAAAACACAATGTGTTTACACATAAAATACAATTTTAAATTGGCGTCGCACAAAAAACATACAAAATATTCCCGAAACTTTATTTTTCCAAATGAATGACTTTGGCATTAAAACAATAAATTACCATTAGTCGTTTCCCGTTTCGCATTTTATTCCACTTGAATTTTTGTTCGTTCGTTCGTTCGTTCATTCGAAATTTTTTATTGACTATAACTTTTTTGGTCCCGCTTGTAGTTTTAAAATGCTTTTGCATCAAATTGGGCGTGTTGCAGTGCTCAATAAAGTACTAGAACAGAGGCAAAATTAATCCCCGCTCTTGACTCTGTTGGTGGAATAATTGATTAGTAATTTTCCCAAACCATTTTTATTTTTTTTTTTTTTTTTTTTGCCATCAACTTTGAACAAATTGTTGCTGACTCATATTATCATTTCAGTAATAAATCCGATAATAAGGCCATTTTCAATGAAAATTCATTGAACTGAATACGAGTTGGTAATTAACATGTCGAATGTGATTATTTTCTATTTATTGAATACAACATTCCCATGAGAGTGAATAACATTCAATTGAACAATCAATTCACAAATAACACTTTCAACACTGTCATCATTTACAAGAGTTTCAAGAAAGCAAAGTTTAATTGAAAACAATTGAGTTTGTCAATGTTTTACAAATGAAATTGTAAACGCAAATATGGTTTTTGTTTTCAAAAGAATATCATTAAAAATTTTCCCATCGACATTCATTCCTATTTTATTCAATGTTACTATGTTTGTTGGCAGTCATTTGTGATTTAATTTACTGACAATATTTATTTGGTGAATTGATTCATAACAAGAATTATTAAATGAATAGAATATGAATGGAAAATTTTCTGAAAATTCAATCTAAGTTAACAGTTTTAATCAATGGCAGAAAGTGAAATAAAAACTATTGACTTATTTTCATTGACACATCACCCTAAAATCGTGTTCTTCCTTGACATTTCAATTTCCGGAGAAAATGTGTGTGTTTTTTTTTTTCCTTTTGTTTCTCGATGTTATTCAATTCTCGCTGGGCAAACCATCCCATCACCATTGGGAATTGTACAAGAGAAAGCATTGAATTTGTGATTGAACGGACGTGCATCATATTCAATATCTGTTTGTAATTGGATGATGAACAAGTCACAATGAATTGCCGCATTTTATTCAACAAAAAACGTTACGAATTTACTTAAAATGTTACGAATGATTGCATGGACGATTGAAATATTTTTTAATCAAAATTACAAGTTTCTTGTGAGTGAGTCATGATGATATGAAGGATGATATAGACGACTAAAATGGCAATATGTAAAGGCAAAATCGAGAAGAAGAAATGAAATTACATAAATTCATTCGTTGTATTTGTCATGATCTAAATCTGAACAAGTGGTAAAGAAAATATAAGCTGAATGAATAAAAAAAACACATCTTTCGCATATACATGGTTATAATGGTACCAACTGTAAGCTTTTCCGAGTGGAATGAAATTATGTCAAAGCGAAAGCATCGTTGTTTCCCATTTATCAAATATACTTTTTTTTTTAGCAGGTTTGTAAAATAGAATGTACTAGTAACTTAGCCAATAAGGCGCCATGGCTTGAAAAGAAAAGGGAAGAAAATGAATTTTATTATTTTGTTGGGTATCTACGAACTGGAAAAATTTAACAAAGTAATGCATAGGCAATTTTTCAAACTACTGAACAGTTTTAAGATAGAGAAATCGAGGAAGTGAGAGAAAATTGTGCATGTAAAGAAGCTGAACTAAATTAAAATCAAGTTGAAATTCGTTCACATGCCAATGGATTGTGAGATTCAAATGATTTTCTTCTCTCACTCTCTCTCTCTCTCTCTCTCTCTCTCTCACTCACTCTCTCCCTCTCCATCTTTCACACTTGCTCGTTTCGTTCGATTATTTATTAAGCGAAATGTGAAATGTTATGAAGATAAATCGAATCCTAACACAATAAATCGAAATGGTATAATGTGTAAATGGTTCAAGTATTTCGATACAAAAGCAATACAAAGCATAATAAGAATCACTTTTGACTTTATTCTATATCTA
The DNA here is from genome assembly GCA_029041755.1 of Resseliella maxima. Taxonomy (NCBI): domain Eukaryota; kingdom Metazoa; phylum Arthropoda; class Insecta; order Diptera; family Cecidomyiidae; genus Resseliella; species Resseliella maxima. The sequence continues at coordinate 1,026,297 of JAQOWM010000671.1, read as the reverse complement.
AAAGAAAATCGCGTTTTGTTTTACAGTCGTACTTCACTTATTCTTTCATCACTTCTTTTCTCTGTATAGTTCAAAATTATGTTTCAATGCGATCTTTTGGGTAAAAATAAATGGGTAAACTTGAATGCAAAGAAAATTGTTCACGATGATATTGTGAAATGTATTGCGAATCAAAGAGATTCAACTGCCAAGTTATGTTGCTTGATAAGTAGTCGAGTCATTGCACCGAATAAAAGAGAAAAAAAAAAAGAAAATTAAATAAGAAAAGAAAAAAAAAATGAATCAAGTTGAATGCAAAAAGCAACAGTCACTGAAGTTGAAAGCGAAACGTCGTATTCATCTTTATCAAGTGCTTTTCAAATTTTCTCCATTTTCTTTGATTGTTATATGGTTGTTTGTGGGTGTGTGTGTGTGTATCTCTCTCTCTCTCTCTCTCTCTCTCTCTCTCTCTCTCTCTCTCTCTCTTTGTGTGTGTGTGTGTGTGTGTGTACGTACGTATGTGCCACTTTCATTGTTAATATTTAGCTATTATATGAACGCGAACTACTCATTTTTGTTTGGTATTTGGCGAGATAAAAGCATCGTTTCATCTCGTCGTCACTAACAATAATATATGAATGTATTTTTGTAATGAAAATATATGAAATAAATGGCTTTTGCGATACAACAGCAATTTGGATGAGCTCACAGAGATGAATACCGACAAAAAAAAAAAAAAAAAAAAAATATTTTTTTATCAAATTGTGGGAGCAGTGCTCTTCATCAAAATCAAAGAGTTTTATTCATTTATTTCATGATTTTTCTTTTTCTTGCTTGCATTTTTGGATAAATTCTTATATCAGCCATTCGTCGAATATTTTTAGCTAGTTAAGCTTCAGAGCATCAACTATCAAAGTTTATATTGTATTTGGATAATGGCATGCTGCAGCTGAATGCTATCAACATATAGAAAACAAAACATTTTCGAAATATTAGATCCAACACTGATTAAGGATTATAAATAAATTGCGAGCACATTTTTCGGAACACAAAATGACTACGTATGCACAACGAACGATGCAAAACTGTCAATTCAATTATCGATCTAGCGCGCAACATCAACAACAAAATAATCGAAGTTGAGTGCGCTGAAATGGCACGAAGGAGCGAACAATAACCACAGAGAAAGAGATAGATAGAGAGAGAGAGAGAGAGAGAGAGAGAGAAAAAAAAATGATGCAAAAAAAGAAGAAAAAAACGAACACTCCAATCGTTTGCACAAGTTACGATATTTCAGCTGGTGAGCTAGCGAGTGAACGAGCACACTTATCAAACCATAGAATGAAAAACCAATCCATAAACTCGTAGCCAATAACGACTCACGACACATGAATTGATTGAGATATGTTCTATTGTACAAACAACAGTTGAAAACATGTCGAACTTTGTACGTATTTATTTTTTTTTTTTTTTGCACAAAATGCGTATGGAATTTATGCACAAATCCAAGTCACTGCCACAGCCACTAAACTCTTGCGCAAAAACCAAAACGAAGAAAGAGAGAGAGAAAGGGAGAGGAAGGGAGGGAGAGTGAAAGATAGCGAATGGCAGTTTTGTCGGTGTGACTTGATCGAAGTACATAAAAATGTATGCGATAAATGCGTAACAAGCTGGAAAATAAAGGAACACTAACAAGAGATATGAAGAGAATAAGAGAGAACGATAGATAAAAAAAAAAAAAATGTGAAAAAATGCGACTCGCGCAAATAATCTAGACTATTGCAAAGCATTTTTATAGAAAAAGTTGCCACTTTGAGTTCATGATGCTTCAGCAGCCACCGATTTTTCTATCTGTGTGATATCGATTGGAAACGGCATAAATAAGCGTAAAAATTGCAAGCTCAAATGAATATGGCAAACGAAGACGATAACCGAGACAAAAACCAATTGACGACAAGACAATTTTGCTCTCTATTTCTCTCTAACTCTCTAGCCCTCTCTCTCTCTCTAGTTCTAGCTCTAACTCTCTCTCTCCCTCTCTCTCGCTATCGCCTCGCATCCCTTTTCTCATTCAGTCTCGCCGAAATTATTTGTTTTTTTGTCTTCCATGATTTTTTTGAAAAAAAATTGAGGCAATCGATTTGTATTCGGCTTGCATTAAGATGAAATTTAGTTGCTCGATTTTTTGATGTCTCTTGACTTTCATTCGACTGTAACATTACACGTAAATGAGATGTTCAATACCGAGAAATTTCAGCCCAAGTTATTTAAACGAAGTCAATAAAGATGAATTTTGCTCCGTTTGTGTTTGTATAATTTTATGTTTGCACTTTAGAAAACACTATTATTTCGATGTGGACATGGTTCTGTTTGCTTTGTCTCTTTGTGTTCAATTATGGTTTTAAGACGATGACAAAGACTTGGTTGACAAAAACAAGCAAAAGCCAAACAACACGGTGCGAGAATAAGAGAAAGAATGTATGAGCGCGCGCTAATATGTGCACACAGTGCACAAAAATGAGAGCATAGTACTTTTCTCGGTACGATTCGGTTTGGTTCACTTCAGTTCGGTTCGTTTCCATTATGTTCGTATATATTCTCATTATTATCATTATTGTTGTTTGCATTTTATATGCTCTTCGTTCTCTAAATTACATTAGGTTATTTGCTTTGTTATTTATGCACTGTGCATAGAACATACAAAGACACACACACACACACACACACACACACACACAGTGTCGCCCAGGAAAAATCGTTTGTAGAAAAGTAATGTTTTTAAATGAGATTGTTATTCTTGTAGCAAAATGAATGAAAAACGGACGCACTTTATATTTTCTGTAGGAAAGTCACAACCAAACCATTCAATACACACATACACACATACAGAGCAAATTTTATGTGACAATCGAATATGCGAATAGTGAAACGGGCGTATAACAATTTTGTGATGGCAAATGGCATCATAGTATTTAGAACAATTTATTTGTTGGAATGTTTCGCTTGGTTTACCATCATTCCTTCAATTCCTTAAATAGTTTTGTCTTTTGGATTTCACACTCTTGAGAATGCCATTTACACTGCATGAAATCAGGCGCGATTCGAAACTTTTCAATATAGCAGCTGAATTAACGAGAACACTGAATTATCTTATTAAAATATCAAATTATTTTAATCAGCTTTTGAAGCTGAAAACTAAAAATAAAATGCAAGGAATTAATTGATTTTGAAACGTGCTGTCAAGCCGAGCGAATAGACAAACTGTAAAGTGAATTTGTGAAGAGAAAATTGCTAAAGAATTGGCAACCCAAATTCGTAAATTGAATAAGACAATGATGCTGAACAAGAGCTGCAAGGGAAACAAAATGAAGGGAGGGAGGGAGGGTGGTAGGTATGGATGGGATATTTGAACGCTCTTGCAAATAATCTTCAACTGACAACATTGTCAATGACGAGCTGTTACTATTCGTGATTGTTTTTCCAATACGCTAGCATCAATAAAGTAGGGTGAAATTTCAATTTGAAGCAACAAATATACGGATTTCTCGATAAATTTTTGTCGCAAAGCTCGTTAGCATAATAATCGAAAAGTTTTCAATTCGAAATAAGTGAATGGAATTTTCTTACAAAATTCAATTTGATTGAAAATTAATTCAATGCAATTTAACGTACGAAAATTCGTGCATATTTGTCTACATTTGGAACCCCCTTCTTTTTTTTTTTTTTTTTTTTTTTTTTTTTTTTGGGAATTGAACATTTAATTAGCAACAAACCGATCTATGCTGAAATCCACTCGACAAAAGACAAGTTGCAAACATTTTTTATGCAAACAGTAAATTAAAACATTCTGTCTCATTGAAATCATTAGGCCGTAAAATGAAATTTGCGTGCACAATAAAATTGGTTTCGTCGCAAACTAGATGTGACAGTTGTGTTTTGGCACGCGAGAGAGCGCGCACATATTTTAACCACCAGTCACAATAGTCATGTTATGTAAAACTTTTGCGTGTGTGCATATGTGTGTGTGTGTGTCTGCTTGTATTTTTAACAGTATGTATGTGAATTTCCTTGTCTTGTTTATGTATATGATTTTCACAATATTTACCATATAATTTTGTCAAGGCAACGTGAATTCTTTAAGCAAAATACAAACAGACATATTCATTTTCAATGTATTAAATATGCACCGGCAAGAAATTTTGTTTTATCATCAACGGTTCAAAATTCATCGAGTTCAGCTGCGTCATGAAAATGCTGAAACATATTTAATTCATTTTGTTTAAGTGGAACATAAGCCCATTTTTGAGTCTCTCTCTTGCTCTCTCTCTCTCTCTCCCTCTCTCTCCCTCTCTCTCTCTCTCTCTCTCTCTCTCTCTCTCTCTCTCTCTCTCTCTCTCTCTCTCTCGCTCTCTCTTTCTCGCTCGCTCTCTCTCTCTCTCTCTGTCTCTCTGTCGCTTTTTCTTTCTCTGTGTGACGCGGGCGTAACGAAGCAAAAAATTTATTGAAAATAAACGCCATAAATTTGCAACAATTTTTCGTCGTTGGCATTGTTTACGAGAAACATTGCTTTATATTTTCTTCCTTTTGATGCCTTTTACTTATTATTATTGCTATGGACGTTGCCGTTCGTTTTTTTTTTTTTGGTTGTTGTTGTTGTCATTATTGTCATGGTTGTTGTTGTTTTTACTGATTCAATTCGTTGGGTAATTTTCTTAGCGCAGCTGCCAAAAGAAAATGAACGATATGATGTTTTTGTTTGTGTTGTGGCTGTTGTTTGCCATTGTTTTAAGTGTATGTGCAAGTGTTAGTGTGTGTGTGTTGTGTGTATGTTTGGGTTTGTGTGCACATTTGCTTGTATTTTCATTGCATTTGTAGCATTAATGGGCAAAAAAAGCTCTAGCAAACAACAAACCGTTGGTTCATTTCTCAGCGTTTCATGCATATTTAATGCCGTTAGCCATATAATACAGCCTGTATTGCGTTGGTGTATTCAGTGTTGTCAAAAAGTGAAAAATCAACATTTTTCGCATTTTGGCTTTTGTACCCGATCGTTTTCAATAAAACTGAGTGTTGGCGCAAATTTCAACGCGAAAACAGAAACAAAAGCAAAAGTAAACTACATGACCGTCAACCATAATAACAATCTACAATTCAACGCTCAAAATGAATGGCAAAATGAATAAAAGAAGAAAACGAAGAGCAGTGCTCGTGTTCATTTGTAGTTGATTTCTTTTTCACTTTGGTGGATTGCATACAATTTTTTTTCCAATTTTTTTTTTATTTTTTTCGTATCGAAAATGTTCAGCCTGATTACCAGAGGTGGTCACATAATCCATGTTGAAATGTTTTATGTAGTGCACGCTTGACATGTGCTCTTTTTCGTATTTCATGTCTTTATGTCAAATCATTTTCTGATTTTTAATGTGTGATAATGGTTTAACTTCACTTGACTGTTTTACTGCCATTGTTTGCAAGCCATTTCACTAAAACCAATGTTAATTCCAATAACAACGTCGTTCGCATTCACAAATGTGCGACTGAATGAAAACAATACAAAAAAACAAAAAGAAGAAAAATGCGACAAGAGAAAAAAAAAAACAAATGGATGAGATCATATTTGCAGGAAGAAGCCGCATTAAATTTCAAATAAAACTGCTGTCGTTTTCGAAATGCACAATTTAGAAAATTGGTAAAAAGATAACGGCGTATGATAAAGAAAAATGTCATGGATTTTCAGCGGTTTTTAGGTCGCTGCTTTGGCAACAATGCGACAAAATTTTAATTATCCAGTGGAAGACGTTTCACTTTTTTGTTTTCATTCGTATAAAATCCAAGCTGTATATCAATTTTGCTTGGGCTTAGAACACATTCTCTCTCATTTGTCAATGTAAACAACACGACAAAAAGCATTCAATCATTGCTCAGTTGGGCTGTCACGAACCCAACAATACCAAATGTCGAATGCAGAATGCAAACAAAAAAAAAAAAAAAATGTATAAAACGCTGTACGTAGAAAAAGTGTCTTTCAATTTAACAAATCTTTTTCACAGCGGTGTCAGCACAATTATGAAACTGCAACGCGGGCGATCTATACTTTGCTATATCATACTGTCATACGGTGCGTATTTGCACGGAAGCAACAAAAAATGGGAAGAAGAATAGAGTAGAAGGATTTAGCGAGAGAGAGAGAGAGAGAGAGAGAGAGAGAGAGAGAGAGAGAGAGAGAGAGAGAGAGAGAGAGAGAGAGAGAGAGAGAGAGAGAGAGAGAGAGAGAGAGAGAGAGAGAGAGAGAGAGAGAGAGAGAGAGAGAGAGAGAGAGAGAGAGAGAGAGAGAGAGAGAGAGAGCGAGAGAGAGAGAGAGAGAAAGAGCGAGAGAGAGAGAGAGAGAAAGAGAAATAAAAAATCTGGTCAAAATATTTCGTCATTAAAGAACCATTTCCTTTTTCAAGATTGTGTTTCCATTACAAATTTTATTTTTACTTTTCCATAGACTAAATGGTAAAGCTAAAGCTAAAATAATAATTTGATATTTGATTGCTTGGTATTACGTATATTTCATAAGTTTGGATTGAGATAAAATTCATTTCAATGGAAAATTGGATGGATGCTTCCTACTTCTTCAAAAGCATATTGAACATGTTTTTATTATAACGTGCATTTTGTTAGCATCTCGATGATTCTAAATGCAGATGAGATGAAAGCAAAAGCAACATCTAAAACAAAAAGAAAACAACTTGGACCGCATTCAATCTGTTGCCATTCGTAACCATGTCGGGTTTAAAGGTATTTTTTTCTTCTTCTTCTTCTTCTTTTTGGTTCATGTCTGTCTCTTAATTATCCAGGCTTTTCGCATAGAAGCTCACTGCAATGATGTATTCGTTTTTTCTTTTCTCTCTGTTTCTCTCTGATCTATTTTCCAAATTGTCTGGATTTTAGCGCGCTGCGTATATTGTATTGGCATTTCAAATGAAACCGACTTTGTAAACAATTTCTTCTGGTGACAGTCATAACAAGTGTTTAAGCCTTTATGGTTTTTTTTTTTGTACTCGCATTTTGTAATTACATATTGCTGTAGGAAGCAAGGTCCTGGTTTCTATGATGTGGTTGATATTTTTTGACGCTGCTGGTGATGGTTTTGTGCACATTAACCGAAAAACCATTATGGTTGGTACTGGTATACAAAACATACAGTTTAGTTGGTTTCCAAAACGAAACACAACAACCATAACAATCGATGTAAAATATCTTAAAGAGCAGCCGCCACCACCGCCGCCGCCGCAGCAGTAGCAATCTTCAAAATGATGTTTTGAATATTTTATGCGATGATGATAGCAAAACCACAAGCATATAGATTATAAAATAGTAGCGCTTGAATTGTTTATTTAAAACCAAGAAAATTGGAACACCGTCAAATTTGCGGTGTAAATAACATCAAGAGAAAATGCAAAAAAAAAAAAAAAAAAAAAAAAAGTGAGAAATAATAGTTAAATGAAGGTTTTGTGTTTGTAAAGCAAGATGCGCAATTTGAAATATCTTAAGCAGATGTGCCAAGGTTCTTGGTGGTAACCACTACCGTTGATTTTATTTATATAATCGCGAGTGCGAACTTACAAACAAATAAACTGATGGTACAAAATGTATTGCGTGTACCTTTGTCATTTTCACTTGTACAAATCTCTGTATCATTGCTCATCGGTGTCATTGTCAAAGTGGAGTAAGAGGTCTTTTCGCACGAGCGCTTTTCTGTAAATGCTATTTCATGAGTTTAATTGCTAAAAACTCATTAAGAGCACGGAACGTAGATACTTTATAATCCGATGTAGCGCGCGACAATAAAAAAAAAAAAAAAAAAAAAAAAAAAACACGAGAGGGGAGAAAGTGTGTGATTTTTGACTTTTTTTTTTTTCAAGTGTCAGCTGGAGAATATTCAAGCATTCAAAAAGCGCTTTAAACTTCCATTCATTATATCAGCTCATTTGGAACCTACCCGTCGCAAACAAATGCAAGCATTATATCAATGTTATGTATGTACTTGAATTTTATACAATGAATTTTCATTCGAATATCAAGTATTATGACAGTTTTATATTGAAATAATTGTATCAAATTGAGAACAAGAATAAGATTAGCACAAACAATTTTTGAAATTCAAGTGTAAGATGATAAAGCGAATGAATGGATTTTGGAAATTTGTCGTTTTCACTGACATTTGGGATTTGAAATTTGTCGTATGGAAGGCGTTAAAATTTTTAAACATTAAATGAACATTGAATGTAGGTTTTGAACATGTTTCATGACTCAAGAGTCTCATACTGACGTAATCTATTTACAATCGATCCAGTGTGACAGGGAATAGATTCAGCATAGAATGTTAGAAAAGGTCATGGACAATGGATCCATTGGGAATATTTCATCCATTTGTATTTCCGCTTTTACCGTGTTTCAAGCCTTGAAGGAATTCAAGGATGAAACAATAAAAAAAAAAAAAAATAATAGAAAATGCCAAAACAAGTCCAAGAAAAGAATAGCAAATTATAAAATATAAGAACAATATATATATATAAGTATATTTTAAATAAGAAAATAATGTAATGCAAATTCACTTACCCAAGTAATATGTTCCACATAAAATTAAAATCGTTAATGTGAATATGACGTTAGTTTGCATCGAAATCGCCATCATAAAAATGTTTCCAAAATGTCTCAATTGGAATTTAAAAATTACGGTAAATCCGTTGTATGTTGCAAAGCGATTAAAAATGATTGGCTTTAATCTTATAGAATAATGTAAACGATTATCTCTATCACATTCAATATATGGATATTTAAACACACATATACACAGTCACATGAAAACATTTGATTGAAGCGAAAATGTTTACATAAATATTTTGTATGTGGTTTGGTTGCAATATTCCTTCTATTGTATATCAATTAGTTATATAATATTTGTATATTGTATGTATTTATGTAATTGGAATAATTTATTTTGACTTATATATTAATTCATTACACATTCAGATCTCGATTTGGTTTAGTTTTCTATGTTTTATTTTGTTGTTGTTGTTGTTGTTGTTGTTGTTGTCCTTATTGCCGAATGCTAATATACATTTATTTTAAACAATATTCGGATTATGAATTGCGGTGAATAGGGCGTTTGTGTGTTTTATTTTTCTTTTTAATTTGAAAATTGTATTTGTCTTTCACGTTACATGTAATTTATACAGAGTTCGATTTGATTGCGTTGATGTTCGATGAATAAATTCGATTGGCAGCATTCAATATGCTCAAAAGTTTTGGCTTCTTTAGTAAATATTGTTGTTGCTGATTTCAATTGCGTTGATATTTCTGGTGGTTCACATTCAAATGATATTGATTTACTTTCGGAAATCATTGATTCAAATAAGAATAATAAATGAAGCATGTTTCTTTCCGGGATTTTATTGACGAAGATCTTGTTTGCGTTTATTATTGTTCCTAATTGAAATTATTTGCATTCAATAATTTGTTTCAATTCAAATAAATGTAAATATTTTGTCGGCTGCTTGTCGATGATGAATTCAACAATTTTTGCGCTAATGTTATTGTACTCAATGGTTGCTTTTGCATTCAACACCGAAATATGCTCCTGGGGGATGGTGACCTGTAACAAAAATAAATCAAATATAAGTAATTGTATGACTTGCTCTGTTTCACAGCATCAACAACATCATCATCATCATCATTTGCTGTTGCTGTTCAACATATACATTTTCTATTTATTTTTATATAAAGAAAAATAAGCATTCGATTTTGTGCAAAAGTATTTGCCAAATAGTAAGATAAATAACCTTGAAATATTCGCCCTCTTGAACAAAATAGCACACTCTTATGTGCTTGTATATTCATAACAATGAAAATGAACGATATACTTATCGCTTTCCACTTCAAAAAAAAAAAAAAAAAAAAATATAAATACTGCAAATGCACACATATCATGTCAAATTCAGATGTCCCAATAGATTTGATTGCCAGGTTAACAAACAGAGTTCAATTGAAATTGAAACCTTTATTGATTTTCAGCATATGAGAAATGTATTGAAACAAGATCAAGTTTCAATTATTAATCACATCATTTTTATTATTCTGAGTGGTAAAAAAAAAAAAACAGTTTGCTAACAAAATGTGAACTGAATAAAATGAAATTTCTGAATGACCTTAAGTTAACCTGATTATATATATCTATCTATTCGAAGCTTTTGAACTAATTGAATCAATCAGATTCAAATCACTGATTCATAAAAACATTCAAATCAAATATTTTCCAGTTTGAACATTTCGTTGTTATTATTGTTTTTTTTTTTTTTTTTTTTTTTTTTTCATTAATATGCCATTTTCACAATAAAATACCGTTTTGATTGACAGTTTGCCAAAATTATTGTGAAAGCAGAAGTAAAATATGTGGAACAATTCCAATAATCGAATTTATTTACCAAAAAACAATTCATGAGAAATTGTCACTATTCGGAAAAACAGTTCTATGTGATTGATCATATGAAATGAATCGATACATTAATTTGGAATTGAGTCTTTATTGATTGTTCATCAACATCAGTCTGGGATTTGTGTGAGTTTTTTTTTCTTCACATTTTTGTGACCTCAACTAAGTCGACAAAATAAATGGAAAATCAATAGAAAATAATAATCATACTGACCAGAAGTTGAGACTTTCTAGACACAAAATCGAAGCAATAAAAGGAAAATGCGTCTAATACATAATATTTCCAATTGTTTAGATTGTGCCATTATTTCATTCTATCTCACTCTCTCTCTCTCTCTTTCTCGCTCTCTCTCTCTCTCTCTCTCTCTTCTTTTTCTCCTAACAAAAGCCGACAATTGTAAGAAATTCGTAATAGGCAAAATAAGCCCAACTCGACATCATCAATGTATTGGGCACTTGGAAGTCACTGAATGAATGCGAAGAATGAAAAAATGGTGACATTCATTTTGCTTTATATAATCCAAATTGAACGAGACGAATATAAAGTATTTGGAATGAATGGAGAGAGAGAGAGAGAGACAGAGAGAGAGAGAGAAAGAGACAAAAAACGGGCCGAGATATTATTATTGTTGAGACTCGAATGGTCTCATTAGAGAGAACAGAATTGACCCGGTTATACAATCGGACCAAATAGACAGCAATCAAATCAAATTTAATTAGAAACAAACTGTTCAAGGATTACATGCAGTTTATTTTCTTAATGGTTTTTGTTTATTTCATTATCGGTGTTGGAGTGAATGACAAATAAAATGATAAGAGAATCGAAACAAACAAACTCGAATGAATCAACTTCATGAGATAACCAGGTTGCATGAGCAAAAACACAAGCACGCAAAACAAAAAGCAAATCGAAACAGAGGGGGAGAGTGAGAGAGCGGAGAGAAGCGGGATATGACAACGAGGAAGTGATAGTGCATGCAAAAGCAACGAATATGGAGTTGTTTCAGCGAATCAATAGACAACATTTTATACGTTATATTTACAAGTGGTCATGTATAATGCTCATTTATAACTGTCGCTTAATATTACATTATGGCCTTATTACACACATTCTATTATCTAAACGATTTGATGAAGGTAGCATGAGATGCGGAATATACCATTTCTATTGCTGTTGGTTTTTTTTTTTCTTTCTTTCTTTCGTCATTTCTCGCTTATGTTCGCCATTCGCTAAATTTACACGCGCACACACCATGTTCATTACACCACCAGAGCAAAAAAAAAAAATCCAAAATTAAGCACTATATTGTCATTATTGTCACCTAAAAGTTGGGTCGATGGTTACAGAACATATTTAGTCCTAATAAGCTTCAAAAATTAATGAATTTACATTGAAATGAGAAAATTCTGTCAAGCAACTGAAAAATAAAGAGACAACATACAATAACATTGTTATTGACGATGACGATGGTGACGACGACGACCGTCGACATCATCAGAAAAAAGAAAAAAAAAATATGAGGCTGAGAGCAAAAGAAAAATCTCAAATTGATGCAAAGTCAAGCAAAACGACTGAATCATTGCGCAACGCAATAGCATGTAGCTTACATATAGCGTAGTCACTTTTCATCGTTGAGCTGGCTTTGTATCATCATCCCATACCATTTTCCATACAATTTCCGGCGCATTCTTTTCACCGACAGAATATCATTTCTCATTGTGGCAATAGCGACATAGCGCTTAATGTGCTCTACACAAACGTTTATTATAATTACGAAATATGGTCGTAATTTGAAAACGTAAACGGAAAAATACCGACATCATTTTAGTTGCGGATAGCGAATGATACAATTTGCGATGCTTTACCACAAATGGATCTGGCGTGAACATTGAACATGAACACATTCAACAAGAGTCAAGAAAGAAATAAAAAAAAAAATCAGAAAAATAAAATAAAAACTTATTCTTCTGCTGTACAGAGACAATTTCACTTTTTTATATTTTACAAAGTCATTCAAGCGGATTTTATTCTTTAACTATATGAGAGAATGAGAGAAAAAAAAAAGGAAAGAAACATTGCCCAGCCGCCGTATTGAGTGGCTGGCAACAGTTCGCAAATGAATTCAAAAAGCAAAAAAGAAAAAAAAAAATCGAAAAAAAAAACGCGAACGAAGAATGAATTCGTGTGTCGCCGTCGATGATCCCATGTAAAAGATTTTTTTTCCTTTCTTTTCATTTTTCTCTTTGTTTTTGTTTTTATTTTTTTTTTTTGTTTCGTTTCTGTTGAGTTTTCCATGACTATTTGTATAATTACTAGCCGCTAGTTGCATGTTCATTGAGACAAAAGAAAGGAAAAAAAAAACATATAACGCAACATGAAACATAAAAAGAAAACCCAAATGCGAAAAGCCATTACAATAATAAGAATAATAACAACAATAATCAATGGATGGAAAATCTGATCAGAATATTATTTAGTTGTTTTGTTTATGTTGTTTTTCTTGTAGCACCGGTTTATCAAGGACATGCTTTTATACCGTTAGAACAGTTAGTCTATTTGGATAGCAAAAAGACATGCAGGTATGTATCGTGTCATTGTATTTTTGATTTTGGGCTTCTTTGTTCGTTTGTTTGTTTGTTTGTGCGTCTTCCGGTGTTAGTTGACTTTATTCGCTATGCAATAAAAAAAAAACTTTTTATGCGGATATTTCCCCATAGTCATAATAAGCCACATTAGATGTGACCATTGTTTTTTAGACGGAAACATGCCAAAAGTCGTTCCAGTAGACGACCACATGCTTTGAGCCAAACGATTAAAAATTCTGTTTTCGGTCGTAACGTGCAAAGGTGCGTCAAACCATTGCAAAAAAAAAAAGGAAGGAAAATCAAAGAGATTTCAAACAATAGCTAACGAAATGATGTTTTTGCTATGCTCTGGAGTTTCTAATTACCCGAGGCAATACATTCACTGGTTTAATGTGACAAAAATTATCTGCTAAGTGAGTTTCGGAACAAATAATAAAGTTCTTGTTCATATTTTAGATGGCCAACCAACCAACCAACAAGTAAACGGAACGGTTACAATAAAGGAACATCCGAAAAAAAAAAACAAAGAGAACAAGCGAACGAATAAATAAAAAAATATGTACGCACTTTATGAATATTGGCCAACCACAGAATGCGTTTAAATACAAATTATTAAAAATGACCGAATGATTTGAAACCAAATAAACCGTGTCGAAATGAAAAACAGAAAACTTGCTAGTCATTAGGGGACAACATGATCCATCCATGCTGAACACGACTTTAAGCTTAGTTTATGCGCAAATCGACATAAAATGCAATTCACAACCATATGATAAATGAATGAATTTGCACAGTTCAAAACCACAATGAAGCAAAGATAATAATAAACCAGCCACAACAACAGAGCATTCAATAGCAGTAGCAGTAACAGAAGCCGTAGCCATATCAACAGAAATTTTCTCCAATGTCCTATCGTTTGTATATTCATTCATTGGTAGATTACGCCAATTTTCCGCACTGATTTAATAGATTTAAAATTTAAATTAGAATTTTAGCATATTCAATGGATGCGTTCTCTCGTATTTTCAACGTAAAACAAACAATTGGCTCTTTTAATTTGATTTTTCCGAGCTTTTGTGTGCACCTTTCGAATTTAGTTTTTGATCACAAACGACAAACGCACAAATTTATGTGCGTAATTGCATAAATGTGTGCTTAAAATGCAAAAGCAAATGACTCATCAGCGAACATGGAATTAGCCGCATATTTAGCCATTTCAAACGAACAAATGCCTGTTCAATGGTTTGTTGTTGTTGTTTTTTTTTTTTCTTTTTAATTCTTTCTTTCTTTTATGCTAAATTATCGTATCGTGTTGCGTAGATAATGTGGCATGAATTGAATGCAATAAATGGAACAATAAATATGCTAAATCAACGCAATATCGCAACATTTTTGGTAAAATGGCATTGTTTTATGGCGATACGACAAAAAGCAATTTTGTATAAAATTACCGATTTCCAGTGGCCACTGATGATGATTTTGGATTTTCATTAATACTGTATCGAAAGTTCAGTTCACATAGAGTATGCTGAATAAAAATGAATTAGTCACATGTGTGCGTGTGCATTTTGCCTATTTTTGAATAGAATAACTATTTATTTTCAGATGGTGCGTCATCTAGATTAAAAACCAAAAAACAGAGGATGTTACGTTAGAAATGGAGAAAAGCGCACCTTAAATTTACCGTATTGTTCGCTTCAATGAATTAATCTCTCTCTCTCTCTCTCTCTCTCTCTCTCTCTCTCTCTCTCTCTCTCTCTCTCTCTCTCTCTCTCTCTCTCTCTCTCTCTCTCTCTCTCTCTCTCTCTCTCTCTCTCTCTCTGTTTCTTGATTCTCTTTGTTGTTCAAAATGTACATTTAAGGTTCATGAATTGAACTAATCCGAACCAAATTATCCAAAATGTTTTCCATGATAAAATCAGTCATTCGAAGTAAATGTAAATACAGAACTGCAATCTGAATTTCACATTTGGTTGAGGGCACAATGAAAAATAAACATTTCAATGATTTTTTTTTTTTTTCGCTCTCCGGTTTAGTTCATTCAAATACATCGTTCAAAAAGAAGCGAATATATGTATAAATGAAAAGGGAAATGGTTAAAGGTAAATCCATGACAAAGACTACCGGATTTGTATGCGAAGAACAAAAAAAAAAGAACGGAAAAAGAAAGAAATGCAATAGAATGGTTAGAAAAAAAACTGAATTACTACTCGTTGCATGCAAAGGCAGAAAATGTCCCAGATGATTGTCCCCATTCAATTGAAATAAATGTCAAAACGAAAATCTTTCGTTCACATACATTTGTGGCTTCATTGTGCTATCAATGCTTGTCTGTACACCACATATACGTAGTTGGGGATATGTGTGTGCGACAGATTTTTTTATTTTGTTCTGTCGACAGTTCAGTGATTTGTTTTACCTTTCTATTTGTCGTATGCACTGAATAAACATCAAAGCATATGGAAAGTTATTTTTGCTGAAGCTTAAGGTAAAATCACCAAATGCTCCACACTCTCTGTATCCCCAAGAAAATTCTAATATTCAAAAAGGTTTTTATGATTTGGTTACGTCGGTATGGTGAACGTTTCATCATCCATCCAAAAAGGAAGTTTTTGGTGATGCGAGAAATAAATTTTCGTGCAACGCAAGATAAATTTTTGTAACCGAATACATTATTTTAATATTTTTACGCTGCGGGAATTGATTTTTTTTTTTCTGCACCATAACCTATACAGTGTTTCTCTGGTCCGCTTTTCATTTTTGTGATTTCGTTTTTTTTTTTTTCTCTATTTCGTTTCGTTTTTTTTTTTTGTTCTTACTCGGGTTCGTAACACGTAATGCAAAGAAACACGGAATGAGCTGGAAACCAATGTGGCAATATACCAACTACGATGCAAATGGCGTGTGTATGTATTTGAGTGTGTGTGTTTTTTTTTTCTCTCTCTTTTTCTATGGTTTGCAGTAGAAGAAACGTTGGCTGAATAATAAAGTGGAATTGGAGATGAAAACGGAACACTTTTCGTATTCATAGACATTGAATCGAATGTTGTTTTTTCTTTTCTTGCTTGTAATGTTCATGTGAGAATAATTTCGTGAAGTACGTTTCATGAGTTTTAAAGAGCAAAAAAAAAAGCACACGTTCATACATACACATACCGCGTTTGAAAAAAGGCCAAATGTAACAAGTGTACTGTTTTGAAATGCAGAGAAAGAAGAAGAAGAAGAAAAAGGCGAAAAAAAACAAGTGAAAATGCTCGAATGAAAATCCAACATTTTCATATTTAATTTGAATTATAAATAAACTGAAGGAAGAAGGTATCTGCTCATAAAATTTCACTTGATATTTTCGCTTTGCAGTCATTTCAGTATAGTTCAGGTTTTCAATTATTTATGCCATAACTTTTGCACGTCAAAAAAATGCAATGTTGGATACACTTTGAATGTTCATTTCGCAATCTATTCTAGGCAACGACGGTGTGACGGTCATGGCATCATGAAAAGCGTGAACATTCAAATTATTGTCTGCAAGATGAAAATTGAAGCGAATGTGAGTAAAAGAAGATAATAAAGTAATGCGCAACCCAAACTAAATCGTTTACTTTGCCCTTCGAATGTTGTTAAATTTTATGTAATTTAATTACAAACGTCTCAGTTACGTGATCTAAGAAAAACTATCTATCGTAGTTATAGAGCAATTTAAATTACTGTTGTGCTGGTTTTGTTTGCGTTTCGTCTGTCAACTGTAACGATGCGGAAAATTTCAATCTATTGCCGTATTTTGAAATTTAGCATTTTGCTTTCGCAATTTTCATAGGTCAAAAAATTGGTTTAAATTTCATTCAAAATACTATTCATACGAATAGAATTTGTACACTACATGCGCTCTACAACTAGTTTCACTTACAGTATGACGTACTATGAATCGGTAAACCACCTCTAAGTTCTAAATTTGCAAATAGCAAATGGCAAAAATTCTCGAGGAAACATTCATTTTTTTTTACATGGGAGCACTCATGTCAGTATTTCATCGATTGCTCGGCACATTTACCGTTTTGGCTATCTAACACGTTTCATGTTTAGCTAAAGCTATGTGACTTGATGAGCCTAAGGCTCAAAGGCCAATTTGTATTTTTCTTCCAACGTACTGATTTTAATTTGATTTCCGACTATGCTTATTACAGAGATCTCGGCAATCGGCTAGGAAAATTGAGAATTTTTTTTATTTTTTCAATTTTCTTGTGTGTGCCTACGATAGAAAAAAAAAACGGGGTCTTTTTTGTCCTTCAATACATTCGAAAATTCCAACATTCTGATCAGCATGTCAATGTATTGTGTTGTATTTCTGATTGCCATGGGTATATTTTAGATTAATGAACGGTGAAAAAAGAGGAAGAGAAATTTGTTTTTTTTTTTTCCATTCTTTTTGGGTAATTCACGTTACATGTACCGTTATTTCAGGTCAACCATATCGGGAGTGGCGATTATCTCAAATAAACATTTGACTTTTATTGACTTTATTTCGTTACACAACAAGAAACTTTGTAAAATCGATTAGATCCGTTTAAAAAGAGTGAAATTAAATCGATACGTTGTACGAATGTGACACCTAAGGGTGATGCCGAATGGATTTGATTTCCTTTTAAATTACATTTTCAGGTCAAGTGTATTTAAGTTGTTTGTTTGTTTGTGTGTGTTTGTTTTCCCTTTTCGAAATTGAAAAGGCACATATTGTTTTCATTTCATTTCATCGCATAAAAATCGCTGATTTCACCGATTATAATTCGACAAAAATAAAAATTGATACGGTTTTCCTGTTTCAAAACATGTATATTCAATGAAATTAATGTTAATTAATCAGCATATCTCTCTGTTCCTGTCAAATTATTTTTTCTTTCTTCTTTATTCGATGGAATTCATACAGTTTCTGCATGGTAACGAAAAAAAAAAGAATCGTTTCGTAAACAAGACAAAAAGAGTGTATTTTACGATGAAACACCTGCACAAGTATGACTAAACACTTTCACTGCTATCGATTGACTGAATATAATAGAAAAAAACGAATGACACTTCAAATGTTATTCCATTCACATGTGGATGCATGAAGCGCACTTGAATGTGAATAGTGGAATTTCCATTGAAATTCATCATACAGAAATTTATACCTAAAGGAAGAAGAATGGTTTGAATTGAACTAACCACCAAACATATCATGAGAATCAGACTCATCGATATACTTGCAACATTTTTAATTCAAGTTTTTCTTTTGGAATCATTCTTGCTATCAACCATTCTATTTTCGTGTCAAAATAAATTATCAGACAATGTAACTATTTTTATAAAAGAGAAAACAAATGAAAGTTCCCTTTTGATATTTAATTGATTCCTGGTAAACTTTAATAATATCATTTGACATTGTAATTTTATGGTAAAACAAGACCAATGAAGCTCATCTATCGAATTCAATAATCTAAAATACCAACTGAAGCTTTGTGTAATTAAAATTACTTGAATGATTTGAATTTGATAAAAACACGTGCCGTAATTATTCGAATGGAAAATAATTATAATCCAGTATTGAACGCTAAACATGGATTATATAAATGAACGTTAAATAATAGAATTAGAGAGAGAGGGAGAGGGAGAGAGAGAGAGAGAGAGAGAGAGAGAGAGAAAAAATCATTAGTGAATTAAGCAATACGATTTATGAAATCGAATGGAATAAGCTGATAATAATTTTACCATAAATTGTATGTTTAGTCCATGAAATATGCGATTTGGTATTTTTCGTTGAATCTAATAACTTCGTAATATAAATATAATTTCGCGGTGAACTAGAAAAGATTCCACAAACATTGGTTAGAATGTATAAAATTAATGAATTTCTTTGATATGTTGCGAGAGCTAGAGAGTGAGAGAGTGAGAGAGAGAGAGATAGAGAGGGAGCGAGAGAGTGAGAGAGTGAGAGAGTGAGAGAGAGATAGAGAGGGAGCGAGAGAGCGAGAGAGTGAGAGAGAGAGAGAAGAGAGTAAAAACATCAAAATAATCGTGGTAATAAATTCATTACTTAGTGATAAATACTCACAAGCAAGTGTAACATATTGGCTCTGTTGTGTTGTGAAAAATATTTAGCCCAACAACTCTCTTCGGTTGTGGTTCAGTAAAGAAAAATGCTGTTTATCCCCATAGATAAATTTATAATTTGTTTACCATTTAAATTGATGTATGATGTTTCATATTTTTGTGCATTCAATGTGCGATGGAGTATATGAATTGCACAAGCCAAAAACAGTCCGCATTGATTGCGCTTGCGCTTATTTGATTCACATATTATATATATTATGGTTTGTTGCTCTGTAATTTATCGCATCTAATCTCGTTCAGCACAACTAATATTAATACTCTATCTGAGGCGTTTGCAAAAGTTTTATTTGAAAATCTCAATTTCACATAGTAGGAATGTAGAGAAAACCCAAGGATTAAATTAAATTCTCGAAATTCTGTTTTTGCGTGACACAAACCAAATTTTAATTCACGCAGCGCATGAATGAAAACCGAAAAAAAAAAACAATATTCAAGCATGAGCGAATAGGTCATTTTAAACTAAAATTGGATTCATACAATACTCGTATACACTAGTGGCGATGAAGAAAAAAAAAACCTAGTTTGTGAACTGATGCATGAGAAGGGAATACGATTTCTGTCATAAAAAGGCAACAACAACATTTCAATGAGTAAAACAACAAAATATACCAAACAACGTGAAAACAAATTGGATTCCAACCAATACAACATACGCTTACACATTTCACTCATGAATATATTCAACCAAAGTGAATCGTTTGTTGTATGTTTTTTTTTCTTCTTCTTTTGTGTTCTTTTTGCTTTCAACATCAAATGCGTGCAGCAAAACTCATTCAAAACTATCAATCATTTTCAACATTCCATTTCAATACTTTTGCCCAAAGTGGTGATGTGATACAAAATGCACAGTTGGACTGATTTGAATTATAAAGAAATCGTTCACACCAGGCGTAAATCAATTTCAAATGCAAAATTAGAAAAAGGAGCAACAAAAACGCGAAACCTAAATGTGCTTCGAACACACACATCAATTTTCAGAACGGATATATCACAGCATGAACTGAAAATTGAAATTAGTATCAAAAGTATTTGATTTCATAGTGGATGATAGTTTTGCATACGATTTGCGTCAGTTCATGATGACGATGATGATCATGATGGTGGCGGCGGCGATAGCGACGGCGTTGGCAGTGATGGTAATATACATGAACAAAGTGTTTCAACATCGAAAATTGCTTTCGTTCAAGTAATTTGAATCAAGTTTTATGGTGTTGTTGCCACTATTTCGTTGTGCCATACATAAACGCTAATTACATTCACTCTGCATTTTCCATTTTCACTCTCTTTCAAGACATGTTGGCGGTTTTTCAGCCAAAAACCCAAAAAAGGAAAAAAAAAAAATCCCAACATGCGCGCATAATATCTATTGCGTGCTATAAAACTATAAGCACAAAATTTATAATCGTCCACGGGCGAAAGCAGTGATTTCAAATTATGAAAAAAAAGCATGCTCATAAATATGCTTACGCATTCATCGATTCGATGTCATGGGCTGCAAATACTTTCAAAGGCCCTGTACACGTATGTATACAAATATTAGGCGCTTGTACGGCAAACGGATTTATTTGGATTTCTATTTTTATAAATTCAAATAAATAAAAACAATAAAAAAAAATAACAAACGCAAACGCATACGAATAAGCCAAGGTTTTTTTTCTATCGCGGTTTTTTGAATTTTTTTTTTTTTTTTTTTTTTTTTTGACTAAAAGCTTTCGCTCACCAAATATGAAAAATTAATCGTAAATGGTTTTTATACGTGCGCATGCAAAATTATTTGTATAATGAAGCTCAAAATTCAATCATGTTTTGAAACTGAAGTGCTAAGCATTAATGATTTCGTTGAAAATTATAGGCATTTTTCCATTATATCCAAAGTGAGGCAAAAAAAAAAGAAAAAAAAAACAAACAAAATTTCTTCAAAACATACATTCATTTCCGCGTTGCGATTGTGAACAAGAATTTTGATAGCAAAATTGTGTATCGAGTGCTATCGGGTTGTTTCGCAGTCACTCTTTAATGTTCATAATGCCATGAATTCAGGCCAAATAATAAACATCGTTTGCCATTGAGCGATTACACAAACTATACAGACAATTAAGTTTTATCGAGCAAATACTTCTTCCATCAGAATAGCCGTTCTGTGAATGCTTTGGTCGATCACTTTTCTCGGCCAAAACCAAACGACCTAATGAATGAACGGGCGCTCACGCACCGCGTCGCTTAAAATCGACGTATCCACTTATTTATTTGTGTGAATTAAGTGTAGCTGTTTGTAAGTGTTCGGCATTCATTTTGGATCATTTATGAAATAAATGAGAATTTGTATTCGCCATTTGTGTGTGAGTATATGTGTGTGTGTGTGTGTGTGGCTGTGTATATTTGCCATGCTGCTTAAATTAGTTAACAAAGTAACGGAAAAAAAAGAGACGAAAGTGAAAGCGATAAAAAAAAAATTTCGTCATTTACTGCAAATATTTTGTGTTTGCGTACGAACGTCAAATGACTTCAAGCCAAAGTCTCATTATGGTGCGAAAAAAATATTCTGAGTTGAAATGAAACCACCAAACAGCGTATAAATTTAATATAATTCCTTTCAACGCTTTGGCAACTGCTACTGGCATTGCGTCAACCGATATGGAATGTGAACGAAAGATTTTCTTTTTACGTTTTCTCTTTCACACAATGTTTTCTCACTCATTCACACAAATCTGTCTATGTATATGTATATATACATTTTTGGTCATAATCATAATCGTAAAAAATTATGGAAAGTTGCATTTACATAGTTTGTTTGCGTTGTACTTGTCGTTGGATTTTTTTTTTTCGTTTTGGCTACTGCTACAAAGTTTAATGGTGGCTATTTTGTGCTAAACAAAATAAGAAGCAAGTATTACCACCTAATGGATGGCCGAATATATTTATCGGCAAATATGTTGAACATAAAAAATAATTATGACGAATGGAGTTACGTAGATGATTGTGGTCAAAATGCGCGAACGAAAATCCGAAATGAAAAATCGAGAAAAAGCGAGAGAGAGGGAGGGAGGGAGAGAGAGAGAGAGAAAGAGAGAGAGAGAGAAAGAGAGAGAGAGGGAGGGAGGGGGAGAGAGAGAGAGGGAGGGGAGAGAGAGAGAGGGAGGGGGAGAGAGAGAGGGAGGGGGAGAGAGAGAGGGAGAGAGAGAGAGAGAGGAAGCGAGAGGAAAGAGCAGAGAGACAGGAGAGGAAAAGCAGAGAGACAGAGAGGAAAAGGAGAGAGCGAAAGAGAGAGAGAGAGAGTGAGAGAGTAGAAAAAATGAAAATCGCCAGCAAATAGGTTTTTGCGATTAAACCGTTGGTGTTTACAGCACACGCCAGCCACACCGATCAGCTTGGTAATGATAAAAACAGAATTACAAAATTGGCCTGTACACAAAACGAAAAATAAGGGAATGTATTGCAAATGGAATTAAAGGACGCAAAATAGAAAATTATATTGTCAAAGGCAGCAGTGGTGGCGCAATTTTTCCAACAATATCGACACATCGATGGTAAACGACAACAATGTCGCTACATTGAAAGGTGCGACTGAGTCCAGTAATTGATGGTTAAGGCTATTGAATGAGCTAACAAGCATAGAAGGCATGTTGGTTTGATTAATGAAAGGAAAAATGTAATGAGCAAAACGGGAAATTGGAGCCGCCGCTTTTTTCTTTTGTTATCCAACAAATTCAGCTAAATCGATAAGAGAGGAGAAAAAAAAAACACTCCAATATTTTCCACAATTTGCATAAAAGAACGTGTCGAATGTTACGCTCAAATGGCCTAAGTATACAATCAATAAAATATTAACGAAAACAAAACAAAAGCAATGAAGAAGAATGGAAAAAGGGAAAAAAATGAGTGAGAGAGAGAGAGAGAGAGAGAGAGAGAGAGAGAGAGAGGAGAGAGAAAAGAATGAATGAATAAAAGAAAGAAAAACGATTAGGAATAGAAGAAAAGATGAAGACATAAATCAAATGCAGAATGGATTACTTATACGTCAATATAATGGCATCCATTACAATGCTACGGAATTATCGTTATGCGAACACGTTCTTGAGCATAGTTTTTCATTACTCATGTGTATAATACACGAAATTATTGAATGCTGTGCTATTCTATGCACATAATAGTGTGTGCGTGTGTGTGTGTGTGTAGCACTCATATGTCGTTATCACAATTCAAATAGTTTCAAAGTGTGCATTTTCACAGTCTATTTCCAATCTAATTAAATGGATTTTCAATTTGTTCAAGTGAATTGTGTTCCTTTTATCGTCTTTCAATGCTGAAAAATAAATGAGCATGCAGTTACGACCATACAATTACATTAAATGTCTCTTTATTGCGATTTACTGCATAGAATATTTACTGGAAAAAAAAAGCTCGACACAATTTTCTGAGTACAAATTGAGCAACTATGTATGTGTTATATAATTTCGCATTTGGATGTAATGAAAGCAAAGCACCCTAATCATTTAGACCTCATAGAATTAATGTCAAGCATCTTTCGAAATACAAAGCATTCGATTATTTCGATCATTTGTTGTTGTTGTTGTTCTTCTTCTTCTTCTTTCTGATGAGAATATTCTTTTCAAAATTACATGTTGTGGTCATGATTTTGTTTCATTTTGTTCGCAAATTACATAGCTATTTGTTTTTGTTTCTTTTGATATTTGATATAACAAACAGGATGCTAAGCAATTGTATATGTCTCAATTACAATGTCAAAACAGGATCCATGATACGTAGTAATAAATGAAAAGAAGCAAAAGAGCAAATAAAATGAAAAACCGCGGAAATGTGCTTACAAATCAATCAAAACCCCTATCATCATCAAACCAACAATACTCAACACATTTCCATATGCGTTCAATTGTTGGGCTGGTGAGGGAAAAAAAAGAGGATTCTATTTGACAATAAATAAGAATAATACAAATTGTCATTGAAATTCAATAAATGGGACGAGTTGGCATAACAGCCGTCATTTTCATGCCATTGTGGTTGACAATCTTTCCGAAGCGTTGCTATTCCATATACAAGTTTTCAATAAACACAACAAACTGATGCCAACAGTAATCTAAGCAACGAATTTTTCAGTCTTTTCTTTTTGGGCGTTCAATGGTATACGGAAATGGGAAAAGAATCCGAATAATCGATTGAATTCAATATTCCGCCAAAGCTTTTTCATCATCTGTGCTTTTCCATCATGGCGCTTTTTTATTTCTCGTGCTCTTTTGCTTTTTCTCATACGTGTTGGCAATCAATTTTTGTTTTTTTTTTTTCTGTTTCCTCCTTAGAAACATTCCGTAGTAGCATGGTGGAAAGTAATTCTGAAATGGATAAAATGGCGGCGGCAGTATGAACAATTGAACGATGGAGTCTGGACAGTGAACGCAATTTCAAGTGGCCTACGTATAAAATGATTGAATCTCGCAAAGTAGCTTGTTCTGCGTGAGTGCGTATGTTTCAAATATTGTTCTCAGATTTGATGTTGGGATAGGCAATTTGACGCTAATACATGTTTATGGAACCGGATACACCTCGGGGTGTGGAATTTAATTTTTCTTTCCCTTGCTTTCAACATGTTTCAATTTGAAGCGGATTGTTATTTTTTTTTTTTTGTTCTCCTTATTTTGTCGCCTATTCAAAGAATACGAAAAATTTGAAATTATTTTTCCCTTGGCTGAACACGGCAACATCTCTGATAATTGAAAAAACTGGTGGTGTATGTGAGTCTGTTGGGGTAACACAGGTAATCATTGAGTGAAAAAAAAAATACCAGACGAATAATCTGTAACTTTGTTGTTACTTCTTTTTTTTTTTAAGCCGATCATGATGTTTTGTTCTCATTTCACCGTGTGCATGAATTGAATTCTCCAACAAAAAAAAAATACAAATGAAAAAGAAAACCTAATTGTAGTCGAGAAAAAGCACGCAACAAACAATTCAATGTGCATGTTAGTTTTGGTTTTCTATTTAATTATTTATCGAAACTGGTGTGATGGTGTCCAATTTGTTGATTTTCCAATTTTCTAACCAACTTAACCAATAAATATTGAATAAGTTTGTTCCAATTATCTACTAGGAGACGGAATAGTTGATGAGAAAATTCTATTTTTTTCTTTCTCTCTCTCTCTCTCCGAAAATGTAATTAGAAAACTTTGGTACAGAACAAATTCAATCGATAATTAAATGTGTTAATGTGCCTAATTTGGAAAGTGGCAATTCCAAAAAGAAAAAAAAAAGAAAAAACATACCAAATATTTGTTGCTGCATTGCAGCATATTGAATATCTTATTGGAAATTATTTTGAAAAATAGTGGCGCTGACCCAAATAATCTGTTTTCGTTCACTCAGTCACAGTAAAAGGGAGATAGAGTTTTAATTTTCCGTCTTTCGTATAATTCAATTTATTTCAACCAATATTTCATCAGAACAACAAAAGACAAGCGATGCTCAATTTTTCTGCTCGTCAATTGATTTTCTGTATCGAATTGCATGCAGCTCAATTTCACTATTTTCCTCGATTTTATGTTTTTTTTCTTTTCCACTTTATAATTTATAGTGGCTTAATGTTTGCAAAATAAAATAACATCTCGTTTCGAATCATAAATTATTTTACGAAGTCCGACATATATCGATTTGTTTTAGTGCGCAAACGAAATGAACAAAATACCAAAGCACGTACAAAATACACTAAACATATATTCATTTCATTTTGGTTTTGCCTGAGTGACATACAAAACTGAATGGAACGTTTCGATCAGGCTGAAATTTTGTGCAATGATGCCAATGGAATTCAACAACAACAACAACAACAACAACAATACAAACAAACAAAAAATCTACGAGTAGAATATCCAATAGTAAATTCGTTGACGCTAAGCCCAAAATACTTGCCGAAAAAGGATATTAAAAAATCACCAAACGGAACAGATCGAGTTGGAAACGCATCAAATGCAGACCAAATGAAAAAATCGGAAAAGAATTTATCGTACAGTGAATCAGATGCAACCATAAATAATATTTTTTTTTTCTCTCTCTGTCTCTGTTTTTGTCTCTATCTCGCACTCATTTTGCTTCTATCTTCCTTTTGGTTTGTCGGGAGATGAAATGATAAAACAAAGGGAGATAAAAACGAATATCCATTTTCACAACGAACTGCAATGATTTTAACAAAATGCGTGTGCATGCTGAAAATGAAAAATGCAGACAACGAATGTATGCCAATGGACAATACCCATTTGTAATAGATAGAAAAATAGCATCAGCAATTTTACATTCTTTTTTTTTATTTATTTGATACGCTAGAGATAATCCTCGGATTGAATTTGTTGCCGCATCTCATTTCTCTCTGGCCCATACCGATATATTTTACATCAATCGAGTAGCAAGCCCGTCATTTTGTTTCATTCAGCATTTTTCAGTCAAGCAGAAATGTTGAAATATTTCGAACGGGAGAGAATAAAAAAAAAAAAAATTGCTCATGAAATAATCGCATCACGAAATCAATAAAATGTTACATTGATTTTAATCGATTTCGATGCGGCCGCTATGAAACCAATTTCCATTATAGCCATCACCTAAAATATCCATCGGTTCTTTTCTCCCTATCTCTCTCTCTCCTTCTCTCTCTCCCTCTCTCTCTCCCTCTCTTTCCCTCCATCGATCTCGTTCGCACTCTCATTCTCTTTCACATTATGTTACGCTCACTACTCATGTTGTGTCGTTGGCTTCATTTTTACATCGTAAATAGATCATGGCTATTGGCTTTTTTCCAACCGTAAATTTTATTTTCGAACTAAAATGACTCAAAATGTGCAGCCCCATTCGGATAAAATTCCATTGATCTGATGCTTTTTTTAGACATTTAAATTATTCGTGACAACCACAAAGCAAATTCGATTTTCATACGTACTTAGTTGCTACACGTTCGTTGTTGAAGCTCATGCAAAAGCTTTGTCTAAAAATACACACACGTGCTTAACTATGATCAACTTTTTTTTTTCTGGTGATGGCACTAAAAAATTTACTCGTTGAAATATCAAATGAGAGATTCCTATTTGGCCTTCCATTTCTTTTCCTCTCGCCTTCTCTCTCTCTCTCTCTCTTTCTCTCTCTCTTTCTTTCTCTCTCTCTCTCTCTCTCTCTCTTTCTCTCTCTCTCTCTCTCTATTTCTCTCTCTCTCTATTTCTCTCTCTCTCTCTCTCTCTCTCTCTCTCTCTCTCTCTCTCTCTCTCTCTCTCTCTCTCTATCAATCTACCTTTCTCGCTTTCTATTTCTGGTATCGACCGGTTTCGGAAGGTATAAAGTATACATGAATACAAAAGTACCATGCATGATGAGAAAATTGTTGGATATATATATATATATATATATGTATAAATCTACGATAGATTATGCTTACGGCTCATCAAAACAGCAGTTCGATCCTGAGCGACATGTAACCGAACCACACAATTCACTTCCAATATTATCATTTTACCATCTCGATGTCATGTTCATGTTACATACGGTGATACATGTAAATAAAATTCCACAAATAAAATAACGCAATAAAATATATCGGTTCATTTTACATAAAATTCGATGAATTTTTTGGGCTAGAATTTCGACTGGTTATGCCATAAATTGTGCGGATGTGTTCAAATCCACGGATAAAATGAAAGAGATTTATGGTTTATGTATACAAAAAAAGGGTTTTTCTCTCTCTCTCTCTCTCTCTCTTGAAAACATATTTAACGTATCGAATTATGTTTATAAGCATTTGATGGCTGTTGTTGCATATTTATACCAATTACTGAAGCTATCTCTTTGTCACAATTGGTACATTTTTCATTGCTCATCGTTATTGGCATTGATCCTCGAACAAAATGATAACTGCCAACATTTTGATAACTGCCATAAAAACATACCTGAATGTGTAATGACACAATGATTTATGCCACGCCAAAAGAAAAATCGCCGAGACACTTAAGTGGTAAAAATCAGATAAGCAATCTGTCTGTATTAAATGCCAAAGCAGACATAAAATATTGGAATAAAAAAATTGATCCGCTTGAGAAAAAAAAAAAAAAAAAAAATGACTGAAAATATCAAAACATTTTACATGCATGCATGGACAATCATGTCAATTTTGATTTGAGTAAAAAATGTAAGCCAAAAAAAATTTGTAGTTGCTCTGTAATTTTGAAAAATTGATATTACAAACAAACGCAAATAAACGGATCGTCAGCCATACTCGAATACAACGAAAAATTGCAAAAAAAAAAAAAAAAAAAAAAAAATCATTTAAATTTGTTTTTATTTCTCTTTATGGAACACTGGTGTATTATTCAGTTTCGCTATTTTCAAATTTGATTGCAGATCACATGCAGATACGTGTGTTAATCTCAACATTTTAACATAAATATAAAGTGAGTTTCGAGCATGTTTGCATTTATCTATTCTTGATAAAAACGAAAAGAATACTTTGCATAGGGAAATGGTTGAAATTTGAATGTATTTCATGTGCGATTTGCGAAATTTGTTTGATATGAAATCGAAATATATATTCAAATGCTTAACAAGCTGACTTTGTATTCACATAAAGAACACAACAACAGCAGCAACAACAATCGAAACAAATCATTGAAATCCATCGTGTTCATCATGCATCATATGAAATTGTGCTGAAAATTATAGTATAAAAATTCCAAACGCATAAAAATGTGCGTATCAGTCAAAAGCCATTCAATATATTTACTATATACACTATAATCGTTGCATTAAAGCACAGCTCACGTATTGATAGCAAACGATTTTGCACGCAACTCGTTTTAAAATCCTAATCTCTCGCATCAAAAACAAATCACAACGTCAATTTCCGCTGATTTTGTGCTATTAAATTATTTTGAGCCATGCATAATGGCTGATTTGATAGACTAACTTCACTATGATATAAACGAAGTGAAAAAGAAAACTCTGGATTTTGGTAGAATACATTTAAGTCTTGATGTTCCAACATTTAGAAATCATATTTTTTTTTCCGTCCGGAAAGCCAAAGTGAAGCAACAAACGATTCACTCTCAAAACGAAAAGAATATACCAAAACAGAAAAACCATGATGATGAACTAGTTGTTCAAATTGCTCTTTTATAATAGAGGATTTTGTGAAATAATCGATCTGCTTTTTGCAATCTGACATTTTTGTTGCTAAAAATGAGCGAATATATTTTAAGTAAGCATTTCAAATGCAGTGCAGATGAACAAGAATGGCAAGAGACAGAGAGAGAGGAAAGTGAATGAAAAAAATCCGGGCAATTTACTGTAATCAAAACTTAATGGATCGACATAAAAACTTGTCTCTTTTACACTCTCCCTTTTTGCTCTTCATCACATTCGCATGTTTGCCTTAATATAATTTCACATCATAACTGCGGATATACTTACACATTTCGGTGTGTTTATTTTTTGGTAGAAATATGTGCAATTTTTGTGTTGTTTTTTCTTTTGCACGTTTGCTCTCGCGCTAAATATACAATACGGATGTGCCCGTATTGTGATGGCGCAAAGCAAGCAAAAATGCAAAAAAAAAAAATACACAGTAACCATTGCCTTCATGGTAGCAATAGAGATAGAGATAGAGAGAGAGAAAGAGAGAGAGAGAGAGAGAGAGAGAGAGAGAGAGAGAGAGAGAGATAGAGAGAGAGAAAATATTGCCTGAAAACATGTCGATTTTTCATACAAATATATAAAATGAAAAAACAAAAACAAATGCAAAACAATATAAAATTGTACGCCGCATAAGCAAATTGAAGCCAAACACAAAATCGATGAGCAAACACAAAAAAGCGGCAGTGAAAGCGGTAACAGCGCGCTAGTTGTAGCGGCAGCCACAACGGCAATGGTAACGGGCAGAGGGAAAATAAACTTGAACACATATTCCAAAAGCGTATAAAAGCGTTGAAATGTGAAGCCAAAAGAGGGAAAAAAACACCATATTACGCAATACGTGCATCAGCACACACACACAGGACGGCGCACAAACAAAGGAACACAGAAAGCTTCATGGTAAATGTTCAGTAATAAAAAAAACATAATGCGCGTTTATTCTTTGTTAAATATTTAGTTGATGTGATCAAATTTTCAGTGAGCTTGCAATTTTTGCTGGTATTCGACGATATTCCATACATATTATTTTTTGCACATATAAAAATATAATGATATTCCCCAGAGATAGAGGGAGAGAAAGAGAGAGAGAGGGGAAGAGAGAGAAAGAGGAAGAGAGAAAGAAAGAACAGAGAGAGAGAGAGGGGAGGAGAGCGAGTGAGATGTACAAACAAGTAAAATTATCTCAAATAAATGCAAACACAGACAATCCAGCGACATTTTTAACACACGGCAAACAAGCTCAATACAAATCATCTCATTGCAACAGCACAAGTTGACACATGTTCATATTTTTGATGAAGATGCCAACTTATTACAGCCGAACACAAACAGTTACAGCCCGCGTACATACATACACATACTCGAACAGTTTAATGATCTGGTGACATGGGTGAACAAAAGACGCTACGTCGATTATTTAAAGACAAAATACTTTTATAACAGTGTATCATACACATGAATGATCATTTCAGAAATAATTCACAAGGCACGCGAAAAATTTATGTTATTCTGACAAAGTATTTATTTTCCAAAAGCGATGAAAATAATAATAAAGGAGAAAATAGATAGAAAATCAACGTAGATGTAGCTGTAACTTGTAATCACTCTTTCCTTCTCTCTCTCTCTCTCTTCTCTCTCTCTCTTCCTCTCTCCCTCTCTTCCTCTCTCCCTCTTTCCCACCTCACTCTCTCTCTCTCTCCCTCTCTCTCACCTCACTCTCTCGGTCTCTCTCGCTCTCTCGTCTCTCTCGGTCTCTCTCTCTCTTCCTCTCTCTCTCCCTTTCTCTTTCCTTCGTTCCATCTTTTATCTACATTTCGTAAGGTAATGAAAATCAATTCGTGCGGCTCAATGAATATATATAAATATTCACCGAAACTTTTTGTTTGTGTTCGTATTATCGCACATTAAATATTTTCGTCAGCACAACTGAAACCGAAAGAAGTAATATAGCCAATCTCCTTTCCGCCGAATCGACCATTGACTTTACGCTTTGCGGGGCAACGCAATACATTTTCACGTACATTTTGCGTATGCGAATATATTTACTCCAATATTCGGGTATTATATATATGATGGAAAACCTTCAACGATTTTAGACAATTTACATATATTAAGCTGTGAGGTTTGTTTCTTTTCTTTTCTTTTCTTTTCGTTCCTCATTGCCAAGAATGTACCATATGTTTGCTTCTTGTCAAACGATTATGGAATATGCAAATTCCCCCGAGCAATTGTCACGAGAGAGACATTCTCATGGTTTATGATTTTCTTCAACAAAAAAAAAAAAAAAAAAAAATAACGTTTAACTTTGAAATTTGATTGGAAATACAATGAAAAAGTTGGTCGTTTGAACAAAAGAGCTAAGCAATTTTTTTTCTCTCTTATTTCTTTCGCTTTTAATAATCAAATGGGTGGAAATCATCTTCTTTCAGTGACAAGCGTACACATTGCATATGACAGCTAAGTAAAAAATTTATTTTCGAAGTAAAAAAACACTGTTGAAATATATTCTTATATAAAAAATAAATAAATTTTTCTTCATATAAATAATAAGAATATCGAATGGAAGCAAATTTAGAATGTCTTCATTGATTTTCTAATTTTAATTCTTTGAAAAGTGGAAACGAGTTTTTTTTTTTGTTCAGTCGAAAAGAGCAAGAAGAACATGTTGTATCCCCGAAGGACAATTTTTTTTTTTATGAAAATTGATGTAAAAGCTTCTTCATATCATGTTTTAGAAAATTGGGTCGATTTTATGCACTAATTTGGTTCTGTTATTTACTAGCAAAAAAGAGACAAAGTAAACAGCCAGTCTAATTATTATAGACACAAGCTAAACAAAATGAAAAATTATGGTTGCGGAAGAAATTAAAAGGAGAACGGTTTTTGAATGTTGTTTATAACAAAATAAAAAAAAAAGTCCATAAGAACAACCAAAAAAAAAAAAAAAAAACAATTTTGTTGTTTATTAACTTGGAAGCATTTACCATTCATTTGGTGAAATGCTTGGGTTCAGTGCTCGTAAAAATCTTTTTTTTTTTTCTGTTTGAAACCGGCTAAAAGTTTCATCGAAGAAATGGAAAGCCTATTCCGATGCTAATATGCGCTCAGCCCATGAGATGTGTGTGGACTTTTTCTTAGCATGAATTTGCTTGTGCTCGAGAGAGAGGGAGAACGATCGTATTGTTCAAATTTGCTATGGTTCCCAACTGGCATGCAGAAGTGCTATGCAAATAACACCGAGAGTTGGATAAAATATTATTTTAACAGCGAATATAAATAATCTCCACATGTTAATTGTATGCATATATATATATGTGTATGTGTGTTTATGGAATTTGCCCGAACCAGCTCAGCAAATTTGAAATTGTTGCTTGTTTTTTCCTTTTTTTTTTTTATTTCCATCTTGACTGCCACACACTTCCCAATTCCGTTCGGTTTCGTTCCACTCTATTCGCTGTTCATCGTCGAAGTCATTACCCGTGGTTGCTTGCCAATATTTACTAACGACGGTTTTATGTCATGTCGCCCATGCATATATTACTTGAGTTTTTCCGAATAAAGTCATGAAATGTGCAAGAACCAAGAACGGATTATCGACCAATTTGCAAAATACGCTCCTGTATTTGCTTAGTTGTTTTTTCCACTTAAACACATGAATTGTTTCTCTCTCTCTCTCTCTCTCTCTCTCTCTCTCTCTCTCTCTCTCTCTCTCTCTCTCTCTCTCTCTCTCTGTGTGTGTGTGTGTGTGTGTGTGCTTGAACACATATGTGTTCCGGGTTTACTTGTTTGCTTATTTTGCTTTAATTATGTTTTATGGAACTATTGCTAGTTTGTGGATGCTTTTACAATATAACCCATTTATGAGTTCCGAGAAATAAATTGTATACCATGCCAAACAGACGAAAAGCATAGACACACACAAACACACACACATACACACATGGTCTCTCATAAAAAAAAAAGAAGAAAACGAATGAAATGAAGAAAAAAAAAAGCAACAAAAGCAGTTCAAGTAAATAAATCTGAACATAAAATGAACTCAACGAACTACGACAATATTCTACTGAATAAACACATAAACAAAGCTCTAAACAAACGCAAGCACGTAGGCAAAGAACAAATAAATAAATTATAAAATATGAAATATTGTCCATATCCCGTACGGTGCAGAATACATTTGCTTATATAATGCTGAGGGATAGATGCTTAGCACTTGCGAACATTTATCAAAAAGTTTGAATGCCGTTTTTACAAAAGCACCAAAAACTCTCTGTAGTTTTTATACGCCACCCCGAAAAGAAGATGTACGATTTACATGTTTTTTTTTTCACTTTCTTTCTCTCTCACTTTCTATCTCTCTCTCTCTCTCTCTCTCTCTCTCTCTCTCTCTCTCTCTCTCTCTCTCTCTCTCTCTCTCTCTCTCTGTGTGTGTGTATGTATGTTTTAGCTTCCTTCCACACAAATACACACTCAGACATACACATAGTAAGTGAGTTGTATGTGCATTTGTAAATAAAAAGCAAAATATCGGCCTCATTTTCTACGTGCCCAATTTTTGCCAGCTGATGGTAGGCCTCAAGACACTTTGTTTATGGGAAAATCGAGTGCTCAGGCCAGATTACACACTTCAACAATGAATACACCAACAATAATAGACAAAAAGTTACTTTTTGTTTGTTTAAACGCGCCCATCGCGCACAAAGTTCTCACTACAATCAAAACAACTAAATCTTCAATGCGGCATGACACATTCCCAGCAAAACTGTAAAGTATAGAGAGAAAAAAATAAGACACATCGAAAACTCGGTCCGCAACAAAAGAGGCGTTTTTTGGTTGGTGCTATTGTTGTTATTGTTGTTGTTTACTTGTACGTAATTCTCCCTTTCAAAAGTATCTTCCGTTTTCCGTCTGAAATGTCTAAAATATTTTTTGTTGTAAAGTGCATTAAATTTTTGCCGACATTTCAAGTCACATTTGTAATTTTGATGCGCAAAACTTAAATTACAGAGCCGTTGAATTTGTGCGAAATACAAAACTTGCCAAGCAAATCTTGTTCAAATGACAACATAAAACTGAATTCAAATGTGAAACAATGGAAGTGAGTGACTTTTGCTATAAATAAAACTGCAATAGCGCATTTTAAAAATAGACTAAAAAAGCCATGAAAAGACTTACAGCACACTTACTTTCTTTTATTTTCTTTTCGTTTTGTTCATTTTCAACATATTTGACTCTTGCGTATATTTTCACAATTGAAAGGAGATAAACTTTCTTCTTTTTGATTGTTTTGCAACTTTTAAAGATTAAATCCGACGAAAATAAATTCAAAAGCGAAAAGCACAATGTACATCTCGAGTTTTTTTTTTTTTGAGATTTCATCTAACCGCTTCAAGAGAGATATCAACAATATCGTTTTTTTTTCTCTATTTTTATAAAAGAATTTCTTGGTTTCCTTTGAAATAGTGTTCAGTACATCAAATTTCATACCGTGAACGTGAAAATCGACGAGTTAAGCACCCATTCCACTAAATTATTTGTCAAATAATATTCTATGGTGATGGTGGTGATATTGCTTCTTCTATGAGCAAAGCCATGCTAAATCTCGAGCTAAATTAGCTATAAAGTCGTCTACCGCCACTTATTTGTTGATATGCTCTCATGAATGTACACAATTGCAAATGGTGCCAAGTTTCATGCTACATCAAGTAGAATACCACTTCAATACTATCAATGTGGAAGGGGAAGTGGGGGGGGGGGGATGTTGGGGCGAAATCGAAGATTGGGTAATACCTATCAAATGTTATATCCATAGCATTGCGCTTAATATAAATGTCAAGCGCGTTGATTGTACAATCTCAACATTGCTGTCGAATATTGCGACACTTGAATACATTTATGCGCGATGAAGGAATCGTGCTATATCGTGAAAAATAAAAGCATGTGTTGGTTGACGCCGTTTATATTAACTGTAGACAGATTTGAACAAAAGGCCCTACGAGAATAAAAATTGCAACATATAAATTCGAGAAATATAACCAACCAACCAACCAAGCAATGTAAAGCAGTCAAAAAGAAAACCACCCGAGTTTTTGATCGCAAGTAATTTACTTTAGTGACTTTTATTGAGGCAAAAACAAAAAAAAAAAAGGAAAAAAAAAGTGAAAAGAACATGAAGAGAAAACTTTACTTTGCGAATGGCGATTTGCAAAGTTTGTGCTGTCGGTTGTTTCCTTTTTTCTAGTCCATGATCTAACATTCGCTTTGCCGATATGTTATGTCTGTCAATGAATTTTATCTGATTTTGATGGAATCGAAGGTTATCGGAGCACAACAACCAAAGTACCTCGTAACTTTACGCTTTTATGGACTTTTCTTTGCCATTTTTATGTGCGATTTTTTTCATTCTATTTCTGCTTTTGTTTTGTTTTGGTTTTTTTTTTTTAGAAATTTCATTTCACTTGAAAACTCAAAACAATGGCCAAAAGAGTTAAGTGCTTTCGTCATTTTTGTTTTTATTCATTGTTTCTGTAAAATAAGCACAATAGCTAACACGTTGTGACTGAAATGGTAAATGAATTTCCAAATTATCCAATTCAAAGACCCATCCAAGTAACTGATTCTTACTTAACTGTCATTTATATTTTTCTTTGCCGTAAATTTTCTTAATCAAAAAATGTATGGCCTGTCGATTTATTATAGTATGTTTCAAGAGTAGATTTCGAATCGTTAACAAAACTTCAGCTTAATCGTAAACATTTCGACATTTGTTTTGGTATTTTTACACTTACATTTAATGGGAATGTGTATACAAGGCTGGAATTGTGATGCTTCTGGGAAATAAAATGAAAAATACACAGTCTGTATCATATCACGCACCATTTACTGTACTGGCTGAAGGCGATGCGGTGCATAAACTAAGGCAATCTCACATGATACCGATGAATGGCATTGTATTCAATCATGTGCACAAAACATGTGTATTTATTATGATAAAGTGGCCCTCACGTCTCTCATCTACACACAGGCACACACTCACATTGCATCGAATTTTCGTTTTTTTTTTTTTTTTTTTTTTGCACATAAATTATCATTGGACCAATGACATTGGTA
Organism: Resseliella maxima; assembly: GCA_029041755.1. Taxonomy (NCBI): domain Eukaryota; kingdom Metazoa; phylum Arthropoda; class Insecta; order Diptera; family Cecidomyiidae; genus Resseliella; species Resseliella maxima. The sequence continues at coordinate 989,831 of JAQOWM010000671.1, read as the reverse complement.
CACTGTTCGAAAGTGAACGTCAAAGCAAGCACACCTGCCCATTACTGGTAACACGATTATTTGAACTACACGTCGACACCGTTCGATGAATCGTGGTGAATTTTTGTATAAAGGCATATGTTCGAGGCATACGAGTGCTATTAATCGTTCTACATGACAAATGTAGAGTGTGAAGTGGCATTTTTGCATAGACGAGGCGAATTTTTTTTTTTTTTTTTTTCCGGTTCACATTCACACGTATACCATATATCAGATTTGATGCTTCAGTCAAAGTTGTGTGCGAAAAAAACTCTCAACGTGCTCATAAAATTCTCAAGTTAACAATTTTTCCTCTTGCTCTTGTTCTCGGTCTATCGTTATTTCGTTGTGTTTTTGTCAGTAGTTTTAATGGTTTAAACCAAAAAAAAAAAAAAAATGGAGTGCTTTGTGTGAATGAATCCATACTTTTTCAATAAACTCCCATAAAGCCAAACGAACTGGTAATATTTTACGATGAATATCTTTATTTCGGCCGCACACCGTACCCAAAATCGGAGTTTTTTTTTTCGAATTTATAGTGACATTTGAATGCAATTTGGCATTGATTCAAACTAGTTACTTTTATGTGTGTGTTTTTTTTTCATATCTATGCTCGAATTGCTTTTTCAAAACTATCTCAGCAGGTCGCAATGAGAATGAAAGTACAGTGTGTCCGTATGCACCGATCAACACATCAAATTGCTGTGTTGAAAATAGGTCAAAAAGATTCAAATGCAAATTAAATTTCTTTTTTTTTTCTCAAAAATTCACGATAAAATCACCATTTTATGCTGAAGTTGAACTTTTTCTGTATTTAAAGAGGTTTTTATTTCAATATTTGAAAAATTCAAGGCACAAAAAGGATGATTTATGCGCAGTAAACAGATCTGATTAATACAACGACTCGGTAATAATTTTGTTTTTTTTTTTTCAGCTTTTCATATTCAATTATTGAACTTCCTAGTGTGCAAGTTATATAATGAAAAGTTTTGTTGCGATAGAAAAAAAAAAATACCAGATCGGTAGACATTTTAATTTTAGTATTCCCATAGTAGTATTACTCTGATTATTATCATTTGGCCATTTTTGCAGACGATGCAAAACTCAAATAAAAAGTTTACGCGTTGTCCAAACTTTTAATGACAAATTATATACCTTTTTCGTAATTTGTTGTCATTTTGTAATGTGTATGTATATGTGTATGTATTTTGTGTGTGTGTGTGTGTGTGTGTGTATGTGTATTGGTGTGTTGCGTTTTTCATTTGCAGTAGCAAGCAACATTTTAACTAAATATCAAGTTAATGTTGATTGTGGATTAACGATGGCAACAAAATAACAGATGAAGCTATACAATGACTTTTGTTTATGTTTGCTCTCACTCAATGAATGATAAAAGGGGCTGTCACAGTCAGTGTTTTCCCTCCGGTAAATTTTCGCCCACAAAATGAATAACATTTTACCAAAAATTTGATAGCATCCCAGTGTGTTGATCTTAGCAACAGATTACATATTAACGAATGAATATGTAATTTCGTTCCATCATTCAAAATAACCAAAAATAAAAAAAAAATAAAAAAAAAAAAATAAAAAAATGCTTAACATTTTTGATGGGAAAAATTATACTGGTGATTTTTTGGCAAATGAATAATACTAGGTCAGTACTTAACAAACATATGAAAGTTTGGTAAACATGTGCAAATTTCATTGCGGTATTCCAACTTGATTTTGACCAAGATGCACAATTGAATTCAATTGAGCATAAAAATGCACTGGTTAACAGCAGCAGTCATGTATAAAAGGTACAAGTAAATTTTAAAACCTACTCAAACATTGTAAAATACACACACACATACAATGTGCGCATAATATTGAATGCCGGTCGTGTCTTTGCAGTCAACCTACATATTTGTATGCATGTGTGTGTATGTTGGTGTGTGACGTTTAAAAAAGGAGCAAATTTAATTGCTCAAAACTTTATCATTGCGCCTGAACACATTTCTGTGTACATTCGTGCCTGATTTGCTTTGGTTTCGGGCACCGAAACCATCATCACTGTGTACGTTTAGTGTTCAGTGTACATGGTAATGTGTACATTGCGCCTGCATGACAACAAAGTTTTTGTTTCTCGTACAAAACGAAAAAAAAAAAAAAAAAAAAAAAACAAAAAAATATTTTAACACAAAACTGAAACAAAAAACAATCGTTTCATGGTTTGTCTGAATGGCCCCCTTTTCACACATACATTTTAATCAATGCCATTATAAAGTTTTACTCTTCGGCACAAACTCAACTGTGAATATATGCGCATTATATATACATATATAAATATATATATATATATTTTATTCATTTGGCAAACATGGATTCGCACAATACCGTATTTAAATAAATGAAACGTTTTCAGGTGCTGTCGACCATGTCAAAATGCAATTGTTGAATGTTTTATTATGACCATCAATTAGTACGTTCAAAAACAATGCTAATATTTGCATGAGAAATGAACAATGAACATATAGAAACATATAATTATACATGTCCTGAATTGACTCTGTCGATATTTTCTATTCTGTAATTTATGTTCAGTGCACGGTAAATCAGTTTTTATTCATTGTGAAATCAGCATCGATTTTTTTTTCCCGCAATGCAATCAATACAACATGTCGGAAACGTTTACATCGAAATCTTTCAATTTAATTGAATTTATTAAAAATACATTTCTATTCATTGCTAAACTCATACAGTTTGAATGGAGGATGAGGTAGGGAACTTGGAGGTGAGTAAGAGAACGAGTAAGAGAGAGAGAGAGAGAGAGAGAGAGAGAGAGAGAGAGAGAGAGAGAGAGAGAGAGAGAGAGAGAGAGAGAGAGAGAGAGAGAGAGAAAACCACATCGAGAGAAAATTGAATAAGTTATCTTCCAAGTATTGGTATATTGGAGGATGAGAAGAATACACAAGCAAAATAGTACTGAAAGCAGGCGTATACGAAGCTGATTTCTAGATGTTCTTCACATTGAATAAAGAATAAATAAATTTATACACAATGACTTTGCACAAAATAAATTTTTATTTTTTTTTGCTTTCGCCCCATTGAAAGATTCTAAATAATGTGTGCTGTGATTCATTGTGCAGGGGGATGAACCCAGCGGCACAACATTTCATTGCCACAAATATGTGAAAAACAGCATTTGTGATATGTGTTTGGACGGAAAATGGAAAATCGTTTTCTATTCATTACAAGGGAATTCAATTTCGTCTTTTCAAGGATGAGAAAATAAAAAAAAAGAGAGAGTGAATTTGCTATCAATTATCCAATTTGAAGCATAGTCCCTTGCATCAACTGATATCAATTTGGGCGATGTGTGCGCACTGAAGTTTTTTCGTTTCAAGATGAAAATGAAGAGTTGCAAATTGCTCATTCGGATGTAATGCCCTCATCTCCCCTTTTGCTTTTATCGATTATACTGAGCACTGAGCCTTCTTTAATTGACTACATGAATTTCTATCGAAAATTCATGCGAAAAAACAATTTGCTACCAAAATTACACTAAATCATGGATTTCTATCCAGTTAGTTGTTTCATTTGCTTTGGATACAAATTGAACAAAACAGAAGTTGCATAGAAAAGACTTTGAAATTTATTAGCCAATGACGTTTATTCAAGAACGCATCGATCAAAATGAACCTTAAATCGGGTCGAATGTTATAATAAAAGCAAGGCTTGAATTTATGCTGTCGATTTAATACAGACTAATTTTCCATATTCATCCATTTTGGCTTGTATGTATGCATGAACTCAGGTTTCCACCGAAAATCGATTAATTTCACTTAATCGAAGTCTGGAATGCCATGTAATTATTCGTGAGAGTTCATTAGCACTCGATGCAATATTAATTATCCTATACAACTTTCAACGATTTATTTTCAATTTATTCGCTATGCTATGAATTAACTACATTCACCCTCGAATATTTTCTCCCTTTCAAAAAGTTCATTTGCTGTGGGTGTCTTTTTCACTTTGGTATTTTACAATGATTTGACTTTTCTAACAATTATTCTTTTGTTGTCAGCGTCAGTTGAAATTGCATAATTTATTATTTATCCGGTTGTTAAAAGAAAAGAATTTCATTACAATCCCCCAAAACATTCAATCATAATGGTTAATGTCATCCTAAAAATTCATTTCGTATTCGACGGAAGTAATAATATGGTATAACGTGTGATCGACTTTCACCAAGGTAATGTAATCAACATTAAAGCATCTTGAAAGAAATGATTTGACATATTTCCTTCGCATTTTTTTTTTATATTGTTTTCTCCCTTACTGTGTTTCCCTTCATGTATCATATTGGAAATTTGAGAAATTCGTTCTGGTTTTCTCTTTCTCTCTCTCTTTCTCTCTCTTTCTCTCTCTATCTCTCTCTCTCTCTCTCTCTCTCTCTCTTTCTTTCTCTCTCTTTCTCTCTCTCTCTCTCTTTCTCTCTCTCTCTCTCTCTCTCTCTCTCTCTCTCTCTCTCTCTCTCTCTCTTTCAGTCTCTTGATATCACGCAACGATCTATGCAATTCCCGTGCATGAAATGAATTTTCAGGTGACATTAAATAATATCAAAATGGAAAATAAGCAAAAACATAAAATAATCCATTGTTCGATCATAAGACGCATTTGATATAATAGGTTCGTGCCGAGTTTAATGGATGCAATTATTCTTGTTGCTATCGTCACATTCAATTTCAATGTTGTCGTATTGTCATTTTTCTTGGCACATAACGATGTGATGACTGAAAAGTTTTAGACGATTTCAAAATCGAAAAGCATA